>FN649727.1:4610420-4661283 GCA_000310025.1 Ectocarpus siliculosus | reverse complement strand
TTCCAAAGGCCGGTTTTGTCCGCTCGGGTTTTTCCGGTATTTCTGTGGGTCCAAGGCGGGTTGTTGGTAGACGCCCAGTCGGCGTGCCCCGCGCTGGGTTTCTTTTCGTCTTATTAAGAAAACTGTGGGTGGGCGGATTGGTGTAAGCGGCATTGGGCCACAATTCCAGACATTTAGGGGGTTTGGATTAGAAAATAACATGGCCGTGGGGTTTCATTTGGCATATTCCTCGCATGCCAGGAACCCTGTAGATTTGTAGGAGGGTGTGGGGAGGGTGTGGTTTGGTGGGGTGTGTTAATGGGGGTCCCCTATGGAATTTGGGACCAAGTAATTCTCGGGAAATTCCCCGAAAATCCTGGGGTCGGTGGGTGGTTACAAAGTTGAAAATTTTCTTTTTTTTGGGGCCATGGCGTCCTGGGGAATTTTTGTGGTTTCCCGAAAAGGTAGATTGTTAAAAAAAAACGTGCCCAGCGGTTGGGGGGGGGGGGGGGGGCGTGGACGTTGGTGGGGCCGAAGAGGCCATTTGCATGTGTTCTAGTCTATGCATCGCCACGGGTTTCTCCGAGTTGTTCGGTTTTCTCGACGCTCTGTGATGAAGGCAACAGCCTGGACCCAAACCGGTAAAAAACATTTATCTATGTTCGCCCGAGGTGTCCACGGTTGGTTTCCTTCTAGTCTTCGGGGTTTGTAATTGCTCATTTTCTGGACGTGTGGAGGCAGCGAAACAGCTCGAAAGCTGAAAAGGAGCAAATGTTTTGGGGGTGTAAAAAATAGCAACCCTGCTCCTCTACTCCACAAATTATCAAGTGCATACAAGTGCAGGTTCACACGCTCTGCGGCCGACGTGAAACATATCCACAGGGTTCGTACTGAGAGAGGAGTAGGCTGATGCCACGGCTCCCATCTTTTCACTATAACGTCTGTTTGACAGCGGACAAGACAGGATTAGCTTCACCTTTGGCGCACAATCTTGTAGAACCCTTTGTCTCGCTCTCTTCTTGCTTTCTCTCGATCGGTGTATTTGTGTACACCGAGCTGTCGATGCGATGATGTGACAGCTAGCTGTTGTCGTGTATCGTGTACCCCGTTTGCCTGCGAGAGGCCGATTTCAAAACGCAAAAGGCGGTGGGGGGGGCACGCGCGAGAGAACATGCACCCCCCAGCAGTTTCCGTTCTTTGACAGTTCCGTGGTTCTTTCGTGCGGTGAATCATGGCATTTGCTGCTGCTGAACGCCACGATCCCTGCTGTAGGTAGTTAGCTCCGCGACCAACACGGATGTTACTGCATGAACGCAGTTCAGTTGCTGAGAAGAGTAGTACCAAGATGTTTTTGTAACGCACATGGCAAGTGTAACGAACGGCTTTCAGACGTACCGGGCGGTAATAGACTAATGGTAACGTTTTGAAGTGTGGTCGTTCTTCGGGAAGACATGTAGGCCATTAAAAAACTATGTCATGTAGAAGTTCCTTTCGAGACAGCGTCCTCCAAGGGGATGCGCCGAACATTTTTTGCATACGGTGAGGATTCTACTACACTCACTTACATTGCGTCCAGAAATAAATGTCGGCGTTGATTGAAGCCTTCCCTTGTACAGTATGCACCGTATTCTACACACACAGAGACAGAGAAACATTTCCAAAAAAAGTTTGCAACGACGACGAACATATCGGCGTGCAAGCAAAATCGTCTACCCTACTCACTATGCAGGAACACCCATGAAAATCACAAGGTAGGTCCGGAAAAATCCCACTACTACTTGAAAATGTTGTGACAGCTGTCTCTAGCGCCATAAGATCCAAAAACGATGTTGTAGCGTCTCTTCTTTTGGTTGAACACAAGAGGCCCCCAAAAGGTCAATTATATAAATAAATCAATAGAACCCACACTTGCTCAACTCGGATGCTGAGCCGAAGCAAAGCAATCTATAGGCGAAAGGACCACGTGGTGAAAAACACGGTTGGTAGTACGAACTAGTAGTAAAAAACGTGTCTCCTGCGCACCATTTTTTTGCCAAGCCGTGAGAGCGTCGACCGTCTTGGTTTTTCCTGCCGACCAGGCCAGACAGCCAGCCCCACCTCGCGGGACGTAGTGTATACATAGGGCTCTTGCCAACGAATGACTTCAACACCAACAAAACCCCCAAAGTGAGGCACCCACGAAAAGCAATACCAAAACGCCGGGTTACACCGTACGACCGCCGCCTGAACTACAACAAACCAAGCGGTAATGGACACACGTTGCCTCCAAAAATCCACATCACAGCAGTGCAGAGGGCAAATTCTTGATGAGCCCCTCCCCCCGTCTTTCCCAATATTGTTTTACCAAAGTTGCCACAGCAATCACTCCACACTCACTCACTCTCTGTTCAGCATGTGCATGTCTCACGTCCCCGAAGGATTAGGGTAACCTAGACGGCTACTTGTTTTGGAATAGGGTAACCAAGACACCATAGATGGCCCAAAACAGGAACACCGAAACAACTATCTATGGTTCGCATGGCATACAGCACGCAAGGGGCGATTGATTATAGCCCCCCACCCCGCCATGAATGGAGCTTAGAGACGACGCGTAACGACGAGATGGAAAAAGACACCAAGGTACAAGGCAAAAAACACCCAGCTTACGCCCAACCCAAGCCCTTGGGGACGCTTTTCGCGATTCCGGTCGCTGTTGGTTACGGCGACTAAAGGTCTTTGACGGTCGACATGACAACGCAGAAAATTGACAGGACAGTGGCGACAACAATAATACTACCGTCGTGCAAATAAAACGCAAAGCCCTCGGCTTTGCTCTAGGCCGACGGCGCAAACGACCCAAACTACTGTATACCATCACGTGGAACGAGACTTCAATGCCGCCGATGGCATCCACCTTGCATGTTAGCCTTCACAGGACGTCACCCCAACAAACAGGATCCTGGACAAGCGTACCCTACAATCTCGAAAATCACTTCAGTTCGACCTTGCACATGGGAACAATTCCAACGAGCACCACCCGGCGTAACAAAAAATGTTAGAGCATGGTGGGGGGGGGAATGGCACCAGAGATCCCGCATTGCGCATGCGACCCACATGGTCCCCTGATGGTGAACAAAAAAATCCGTCGACAATTGACGGTGAATCGAAACTCTTCGCAAAATCCGTCGAGATGATCGATCGGGCGGGCAGTCTGTCTCACCACTCACCCCCCACCCACGCCCTCCTATCGGACAGCAAATAGTTCATTATACATGCTTGTTCTCTGGTGAGGCGTCCTTGGGGTCAACCTACTGTAGGGTGAAGCTGCCCTCCGGCTTCAGGTCACGCCGGATACAAAACATGGGAGATCGCCACATAGGGTTCCCCTACCTTGAGCGGCTCCACCTTCACAGTGTGACGGCCTACCCCCACTGCCACATCTAGAAGAGCGCAGGATTGCACGTGAAGGCCGACTTGGACCAGCTCCACAGTAGTTTCCACTTGGATTCCATCGACGCTGAACCTGACCCCCGAGGTTTCGTTGAACTGGACGCGGTCGATGAAGTCCGGCTTGCAGACTGTCACCCGCGAGTCGAAGTCCGTGGCGTCCTCCGTCGGCCTCGTCTTTTCAGCGTCAATGCCGGCGCTATTGCTGAACTCTTCGTTTGCGCCGGCACTCTCCGGCGCGGGTTCTTCCCGCCCGGCACTACTACTAAACGTGTGAGCATCCTCTTCTTCTCCTTCTTCCACCTTTGCTCGCCGTCGCCTATGTCTCCCCGCCGGAGGGATCCCGAGAGTCTCGAACTCGAACTCGATGGGTCCCGCCGCCGCATCACCGACGAGAACCCACTTGTAATCGATCGGGTGGTGAAAACCCCTCGGAGGCGAAACCTTCAGGTAGTCCTTGATGCTCTGCGCTTCCTCGTTGAGCGTTACCGCCCAGTGCCCTTGGGAGGGCTCCACGAAGTACTCCGATCTGTTACGGTTCAGAACCACCGGGGTGTTCTCCGACACCATGTCCAACAGTCTCGACCCGTTCTTGCCCGCCAGCGGGGAGTACGTGTTGGCACACCTGTAGCTGCCGGCCCCCTGGCAGAACCTATAGCCTTTGCACCACGACGGAGGGGGGAGGATGTCCCCCCGCCCTCCGCCCATGAAAGCAGGATAGTTGTTGCTGCCGCTTTGGCTGTCTGCGGCGGTCGCTTCTCCATGAAGATCAGGACGGGCATCGGTCGCACCCCCACCATCCAAACCGAGGGACTCCCAGAGGTTCAGTCTGCCATTAGCAGAGAGAGCGTTTAGCTGTCGTAGGCCGGCGGCCGTGATGCCTGGCTTGACCCCGTTCAGCCGCTCGAGCGCACGCAGGAACACCTCGGCGTACGCCATAAAGAGCATGTCGGCGACAAGTAGGTGCCCGGTAGGTCCCGCGTGCCAGCTGAATAAAACGCATGGATTCATCATAGCGTCGCCGTCGGGCGACAAACAACAAGGGGTGGTCGCAGCACACGAGCGTGTGTTCGTGAGCGATGCGCCGGTCAAACACGCACAATGGCAGGAGGCGGGCGGAGGGGGGGGGGGGGGGTGTACATGGCAGGAGGCGGGGAAGGGGGTTTACCGGGAGTGCTCGCTTGCCTTGGGGTTCGGCGTTCATAGCCGCCGGGCCGAAAAAAGAGGGTATTTAAGACCCGTCCAAGAATGACTAAGATAACAACTATCTTCAACCAACTGTGGTGTTCTTCTTCGTGCGGGAACGGGTCAACAAACAGACGCCTGGCATGCGCTCTGTTTCACGCCATCGGGGGAGCACTTACACCGACAACACCTAGCCGCGCCACGGAGGCTTGCAACCGACATGCCAAGTGTCCTCTCTACGCCTCCTGGATGACTCCCTCGACCATACACGCACAGATGAAATGATGGGGGCAAGCGCTTGATTCGGTTTCGCCCGTGCAGGGCCTACATGTAGCTTACCCCACGGGGCGCGGAAAGTCCTTCTCCGTGACGTTGAAGAGGCGTTCGTGCGCAAACATTTCGTCCCCGCACGTGATCTCGGGAACAAGGGACCTAGGCGACATCTGGTGAAGCCCAAACTCACGATACACGAGCGCAAGATCACGGCTAGGGATGCAAGCGCCCGTGAGTCTTTCAGTTTTGGAAAACATGGAACAGAGGGCAAAGCAAGGGGAGCGCGGAGAGGGGATCGGTAGGATCAAGCCGCGCGAAGGAAAGGAAAGTGTAGGGACATCCCCCATGGCTACCTCAGGGGGAGAGGCGGTGGATTCGACGTCACGCGTGGGAGGATTGCAGCGTCAGTGCCTCATGCCACCATTTGTGACGCCGACGCCTGGCAGAGCCTCGAAAATAGTACCACCAAGCATGTCAAGATGCTCTCAAAACAGTTCCACCCCGCTCAGCTCCGCCCGCCGGTAAGCCCGCTCTCCGCCAACTCCATCTCACCCGTCGTCTAGCTTTTTGATCTGGCGCAAATGTCCGTTAGTGCATACGTCCTGCATCCGGCGAAAACATTTCGGAATGGGCGTGTTAGCGGCTGTGTCGTCGGAGGACGTTGTCGACAATCAAGGGCTAAGTTTCTACGATTCACTGCTGTCTCACGCACTCTAGGGGGGGCAGGGGCCGTCGGCCGGTGCGCGGCGCATCAGGGCGCCGGGTGTGCTTCGCGGTTCATGGCACAATGGCTACCTGAAATAGAACACTCTCGTAGCATGCAGGCTGTTCGGCACAGATGACCGCAGGAATAGTAAGACACGGCGTACCTGGTTGGGCGTTGCATCCATCAGGAGCACGACCGGACGTTTGGGAAGGACGGTGGCGCTCCTGACGAACAGTTCGATGCCCGCGGCGGCCTTCCCGCACTCGTTGCTAGCGACCATCAATGTCATATCCCACGATATGAGGTCCGCTTCAAGACCCGCGTGTGCTTCTACGCAGTAGCTGTGAGGGAAGGCGGGCCGTGCGTGTATTTGGTAATTTGATTACTTCTTTTCGAAGGCTCTCTACGCACGAATATAACGTTTTAATGACAGAACGTCAGCACCGGCAAGAATTGCACGCCTCAACTCTCTCAAACACAGGACACATTTTGAACGGCACACACACCTATAGGGTGCCACGCGCGTGTTCCCCATGGCCACGTTGATCGCCTCGAACTTCACACCCGTCGCGGCCATAAGCCTGCCGAACGTCTCGTTGAGCAGAACGGGGTAGCTCTGCTCGAATAGGCAGTCGTGCCCGGCTGTTGTGGAGACCCCTGTGACAAATCAATGGCAGTCCGATAGTCGCTAAAAAAACAGCTGGAGAAAAATGATTCAGCCGCCCCACACGAAATCCGGGTGCAACTGGACACGGTGCTCCAAAGCGACAAAAACACGCGCATTCATCGTGAAAGGGTCTGACCACGAAACGCGTGTTGTAAGTGCGACTTGGTGCTTGTCGTCGTAGCTCGGGCAACTGGTTTCCCTCTGCGTGAATCCGGATCTCGACCAGAAAGGACACAAAGTAGGCCAACAACCGCACGGGATGTGAAACGCAAGACATACGTCACACGTTCCTCGCCTGTGAAGGCCGCGAGGAAGCCCTCTTGCTCAACAACGGCGTTCAGCATCTTGTTCTCTACGACCTTGCCCCCGTCCGAGAACTTCATCCCTCCGGAGAACAGCGGCGTGTTGGCGTACTTGTAACCCCACCTCGTCTGCTCAGTTTCCGTTCGGGCAAAAGGCGCATGTGCACGATCGATCGTCCAGCAACATTACTAGTTCCGCTGTCACGTCAGGCTTGGTTGGAGTGGGAGAGTGATGGGGCGGCGATAGTCTGTTTCTGCTGTACTGCTGTACCCGCCATGAGCCTAAACCTGAAATCCAAGGCCGCCATTTGCAACGTAATAGCGCAGTACTGTATCCCTCGCTCGCGGATTTCCTGTCACCTACGACGGAATATTGCAAGCTGGACGGACTGCTGTTTTATTAGCACCGGCTGTTTGCATACAGAACAGTCTAACAGAGGCCATGTTGCGACATAAACACCTAGCTTGGTGCCTGAGGGCGTCCATGTGTGCTGCGCTAAAAGACTGCTGTCACCAACCTGGGAAATAAAACAATCTTTCACATGCACCAATGCCGCTATCACCAGCCCCACGATTCATCCGTCTCAGGCATGGCATCCTAAACACGTGTACGCACCAGAATATCGCTGGAGATCTCCGAGTACACTGAGCGGGCGTTTTCCAACACTGCACCAGGTGGCTGCGCCACAGAAGCGTGCTGCGTCCAGTGCTCGTCCATCCCCTCTATCTCTGCAATAGGATCGTTACCCTCCTCCTCCTCCTCCTCCTCCTCCACCTCCTCCTCCTCAGGAAGTACCGGATCTTGTTGCGTTTCCTCCCAAGACCCATGTAGCTCAGGCGCGTTGTTGTCCCCCTCTCCCCTACCCTCCCCCGTCCCCTCCCCAACATGAGATTCTTCACCTTCACCCTCTGCAGCGCCCGTGTTTCGACGCGTAATAACACCAGGTGTTCTCGATGCGGATACTCCCGCATCTCCTTTCAAGCTGAGGCCTGAAGGCCCCCGTTCGGTCGTCGGAGTCGCTGACACTCTCTGCGCCAAGGCCAGCCCTTCTTGGGTGTTCGTGCTGCCTGATGAGTCTCCTGCTGCTGCTGCTGCTGCTGAGAAGCGCTGCTCCAGGCCGCAAGCGCAAGCCAGCCATACGAATGCCGGGATATGCCTCATCAAGTCGAACCTGCCTCCTCTCCAACTGGTCCTCCCGGCAAAAATCGTCACGGTAGGATCGGTGACTAGACTATGCACTCCTCTGTAGGTTGCCTCCCTTGGACACGCCCTGGCGCCCGGCCGTGCAGATAATAACCGGAAGAAGACCAGACGAGGAGCGGGAGTTCCTCCGCCCTCCGATATGAAAAAGGTCGATGTTGAATCGGGTCGGAAAAAGTCCGATGTTGATATCGGAAGAGAGACGAGGAGGGAGAGGTTATACCTTATCTCTCGCTGGCGCTTCTACACACCACACCTGTTCTCCAGAAATAATATTACTCCTCTCGCATGCACAGCTTTTCTCGAACGGAGAAGCAAAACAAGTTGTTGTCCTTCCCTTCCCTTCCTGACGGGGAGGCGGTCAAAACTTGCCGACCCTGCCAAATGTAGTTCGAACGCTCACGGGGCACGCCCTTTACCTCTGCTGGCACTGCCTGTGTGTGGTCAACTCTCTCAGCATGTCGCGTCGGGCTCTGGGCTCTGGGCTCCGAGCTCCGAGGTCAGGGCCACACACGCACGACCCTCCGCCGAGCCTCCGAGCTCTGAGGCCGAAAAGTTAGAACTGGTTCTAGCGCCGAACTACACGCATACATTTGGTTCTCTCGGCGCTCTCGCGCTCTCGTCAGCGGGCAGCAGGCTTCCATCAGCTGTCAGCGGCAGCGCAGACTCAGGGATAGACGAGGGATTGATTGCCGCACGAGAGGATCCTCGAGACTGCTCGCTGACCATTCCCTGTTTGCTATCAAGAAGCGAGGCGACAATCATGGCTAGGTCCCACCTCAGCACGTCCAGCACTCTGCCAGCTTTCCACCAAAGCAACCTACAAGTACACGCTGCTGCCGCTGCATGGACTCGTCGACGTGTTCCGCCAACGAGACGAAGGGTGGTGCCCGCGTTCATGAGCGATCCTAGGCAAGGGGAAGGCGGGATGGAATTCACAGAGCCTTCGCTGGAAGAGTCTCTCGACGCCATAGATGATGTCTTCATGGACAGGTTGCCTGGAGAAGGTGAGCTGCGGCTGCACAACGCATCGGAGGCACACGCACAGAAACATGTTCGTATGTGAATTCGCTATGCTACATACCGGCGTGGGTTGACCCCGGACGGTGCGTCTAGCTAGTTGTAGTGTAAGTGCACATACGCGACAAACGTGTAGTGTGACCGAAGAGGGGTAAGCAGGCGGCGCAAGAGACGGGACGAAAAAAAAAAAAACTGATAAATTTATTGTACCAGAATAATACAACCACAGAGTAGAGTGACGCGAGCACCCCCTGTACTGCGTGGAATCCATTATAGTGAGCCGCGGAGCGCGAAGCGCGACATTTTTCATTTTTTCCCTTCGTCCCCTGGAAGGAAAAAAAGTCCAAACAACAGCAGCAGTTATAATGAGCCGCGGAGCGAGCGAAGCGAGCGACATTTTTTCCCTTCGTCCCCAGGAGGGGAAAAAAGGCTCTATACATCGGCCAAAGTTGCGCCGCGCGATACAGGGGCCCCAAAACTTGGTTTCCGGGAAGCCTATTTAGCACACCTTTGGGACCAGAACGAGATCTATAGGGCACCGATTGACGATCTGCTCGCTTCTGAGGAAGAAGATAGCGCGCTCTTCTCCACACCGGTTTCGTCGTGCTCCGAGAGCAGATGTCCGTGCTTCACCGGCATATGTAGCCTATATTCGTTGGAGATTCTGTTATGCTCCCCAACCCCGGGGTTTCTACGCGAAAAGGCCTGCACAAAAGCGGAGATAGCTCGCGCGCGCGATTCAGACCAGGACAAAAAACATCGACAGAGACGCAAGAACACCACCAACAAACGAATCACCGCTGAGACGCTGGTCTGAGACCAGCTATGAAAACCAGGAGGGGCCGGGCCTATACTACCTGTGCACCGTGGGTATACTGCTGTAGGCATGCGCCATGTGTAACCTGGCGGGTATTCAGTGATGTTGAGTGGGTCCAACCAACCGCTTCAAAAAGAGCAGACCGATTATCATACTTACTATCATCGAGAGAATCCGTCGAGGGCGTGAGGGTCTACTACTGCTCTGCTGTGCGTTATTAGGATGGTTGCCCACGGGATCGGTTCAGATTGCGTACTTGCGCCGCGCTACTGACTGTCTTCGCAAAGAAAGCCGTGCCCTGCATGCTGTTGTTTCTGCTGCAGGGCTGCAGCAGGGCCTCTCCGCCTCTCGCATCAAAGTCATAACGTCACATGACCATCAACGGGTTTTTTTGTTTTTGGTTCATGCTGGACTGCTTGCTTTTACTTGGGCGGGAAACCCGGAAGGCTTGAGACGAATGTGGCGGGCAAGTTTTGAGTCTGACGCAATATTTGTCATCTGTCGTGTCATAATCCTATGTCTACGCTACTGGTCGTGCTCCTCGACGGTGTGATGTGTGATACGCTCGCCGCCAGGGGGATGCCGCATGTATGTGTGCTTCTTCCACACAGCGGGAAGACTTCACATTTTGTTTCTTTGTGCATGTGCATCAAAACGGAAAGAAACAACCGCATGTAAAGATGTGAAGTGCAAAGTTTTGAGCGGTGGCCGCACATACAATCATCGTCGCTCCCGTCCCACGCCTACTGTCCCTCTGTGGTGCACGCGTAGCTGCACCACAAATGATTCACGCTGGTGTGTGTCGGGATTCGTCCACCATCAGCATCGCAGATAAGACTACTGCAAGGTATTGAGTCGCACCACGCGGCTCATCCCCCCTCCATACCTAGTATATATCGGGTTCTTCTAACCAACGCCATGTACTACTGCTGTAGGAGCCCTCTTGCGCGATTTTCCGCCTAATTGTATCGACCGCCCGAAAATATTCGCCTTTGTTCGACCAGAACGAGGTCTACAGAGCACCGATTTACGATCTGCTGGCTTGTAACGTAAGGAGGAAACAAGTTAGGGCACTCTTCGTCACACCGGTCGCGCTCCGACACCAGATGGATGTGCTTGACAGGCGTTTGTCCCCAAAATCATGAGAGATTCTGACCCCTTTCCCCAGGGAGTTGTAGAGGTAACGGAGGAACAAATCGGACATCTCCCACACACACACAAGCAGTTTGCATGGTTCCCAAACTAGGAGACACAGAGTAAGCTCTCAGCTGAACACGGAACACTGCTGGGAGGGGCATGACAGCACTGGCGAGGGAAGGGACCCATACACACAGCTCGTGGCGGATGTCATTGTCATTGCTGTTGCTTCGGTGTGTGGGGAGAGATCATCGGTAAACCAAACCTGCGCTTGGGGCAAAAAATTCATAGACTAGTGCGGTGTGTTGTTGATGTAAATCGGTTTGGAGTGGGTGCGAGTGACATCGTTACTCGCTTCGCTCGCAGGCACTTCACGGGTTTTTGGGCGTGGTGCAGTGCGCGGTCACATTGCCGTGTGACTCGCTTCTCTCGAAGGCACTTCACGGGGTTTCGACCGCGCTGCAGTGTGCGGTCACAGTACGGCGTGACTCGCTTCGCTCGGAGACACTTCACTGGGTTTCGGGCGTGCTGCAGTGTGCGGTTACAGCAGTGGTGTGTGACTCGCTTTGCTCGGAGGCACTTCACGGGTTTTTGGGCGTGCAGCAGTGTGCGGTTACAGTAACTTGTGACTCGCTTCGCTCGAAGGCATTTTACGGGGTTTCGACCGCGCTGCAGTGTGCGGTCACAATACGGCGTGACTCGATTCGCTCGGAGACACTTCACTGGGGTTCGGGCGTGCTGCAGTGTGCGGTTACAGCAGTGGTGTGTGACTCGCTTTGCTCGGAGGCACTTCACGGGGTTTCGGGCGTGCAGCAGTGTGCGGTTACAGTAACTTGTGACTCGCTTCGCTCGAAGGCATTTTACCGGGTTTCGGGCGTGCTGCAGTGCGCGGTAACAGTGCGGATCGACTCGCATGTACTCAAAGACAGTCAGTTCATGCGCGGGCAATGTGATGCCCCCCCCTTCTCGAGAGGAAGTTCCTCGGTGTGCCTGTCTTTGCTCGTAGTTAGGCACTTGGCTCTATTATTGCACAAGAAGATTATTAATTGTTCGATCGCTCAGCAAGCGCATACAACTCCCCCTCGATACGCTTTGCTCCACCCACACCGTGTTGTTCAGTACTCCAGGCCACACACCCGTCCACTCGCTTGGAGCATTGTATGACTGACTGTCTTTCGTCCCACAGTCAGTGTAGCGTACGCAGCTCCCCTACCTCTCACGTTAACCGAAACTATTGTTACTGTCGAGGAAAGCTTCTGAATTTGTTTATGGTTGGCGGCGGCATAGAGCTCACGGCAAGAAGAATGGAAAGCGATCTGATGCCGAAGAGTTGCAAGAGGAGCAGCAGCAGCAGCAGCAGCATACCCGGGCAGCGATACGTGAAGTCGGCTACGCACGAGCGTCGACGGCAGCAGCGAGCTGCCGGGCAGGAGGAGTGTTGCCGGAGCGTTGTGGTCCGTTTGGATTTGAACCCCCTCCCCCCCCCCGTACGCATGAAAATTATGTAATTAGGGGGTATGCAGTTGTTCCGTGCCCCAGCAGCAATTTGAGAGACAGCGTGAATTCGAGCACAAGACAGAGAGGTAGCGCAAAGAGTAAGAGCGAAGAGAGACGTGCAGACGTGCAGCAACTGCTGTGATGACGACTCAGTATGTTATGTGTGCGCGTATGATGTGTGGTTGTACCTGTTGATGCACACGCGTAGAGGAGAGGGTACATCCACGCTGCTCTCTCTGCGGTTGGTCCTTAACCGAAGCACAGACAGGCAGCCGCTATGAACGTATGGTAATACACTACTGGTTGCTGCGCTGGCAACCCCGTGCTATGTACAGCTCATGGCAGTAGAAACCCGTCTGTGTTGGTTACAGTAGTAGACATGCAGCCCAGCAGCAACAGATGGGTTGACTGCTGTGCTGCTATGCACTGCTGTGCCTGCTGTGTGAATACTGAATGTGTGTAGGCTGCTGCTGTTTAGTAGTTTGGCGTTTTGGTTTTCCGGGGACGCGCCTCCCGCAGCCCAGGGCACAAAGAAGCGAGATATATGTCCGGAGGTGCTGCCCCCCCCTTCCCCCCCCCCCCCTGGTTTGAAGAAATTGTAAGTACGAGTACGGGGTATGCAGGGACTCCGTGCCATGAATGCATGCGGTGTGACCGCTGATGATCATGCGTAACTACTGGATACAGACAGATACAGGACACACGGCGAAAGATGCACACAGACAGCTGTGAGACACAAACACATGCAGTAGCAGCAGTAGCTGGCAACCTGTATGGCTATGATGTGTGGTTGTACGTTCGTTTGATGAAGGTGATGTGTACACACAGCAGCACAGCAGCAGCACAGCAGCAGTGTAGCAGTCAGCGGTTTGTTTGGTCCACCACAAGTGCTTGGTTCACCACACGCGTGGTTTGCTTGGTCCACCACCAGTGCCGTGGGGGGGTAACCCCCCCCCGGACCCCCCCCCTCACCCACGCGTGGTTTGCTTGGTTCACCACATGCGTAGTTTGCTTGGTCCAAAATATATTTACTTGATTTTTAAAAAATACTACAAACTGATGATCCCACCAGACGCGGCGTTTTTTTTTCAGACTGGCTGTGCTCTCGCGCTCGCAGTTTGTGAGCGTCCTACAGCCTCCTGGTCGGTGTTAATCACCACACAAGACGGAGCATGGACACAGCTCGTGCAATTACCTTTGTTGTTGCTGTTGCTTCCGTGTTATGGGGAGGGGCCACCCGGAAACAAACCTGTGCCACGGGAAAAAAAGTGCAAAACGAGCCTTTTCTTTTTTGGCGCCAGAAGGGTGTTTTTTCTCGCGTGCATGCACTGCCGACTCTCGCCACCTCAGCTTCGTGGGTCCTATGGCCCCGGCCTCTATCAGCCGCCACATGAGACGTTGCATACACACACAGCCCGCGCAAACCACCATTTTCGGCACCGTCACTCGTTGTGGTGTGGAGCAACCGAGCTTTGCAAATTGGTCCAGCATCCAGCGTGCGGTATCGTGCGCCACCTACGGCATTGTATGCACACGAATCCCAACGGCCGTTCGTTGCACTTTTTTCTTTAGAATTTCATTGTCATAAGTCGCAAAATTCAAAACGGTCGACTGCACCGCCCGCCCCAAAAAGCATCGCAGATAGAAGTACATGACGACTGCAAGGTATTGAGTCGGCTACCCCGCGACTCATTACCCCTCCCTATCTAGTCGAGGTCATTTCTTCTGCAACCTGGTGTCACGTGCTCCCATCACGTTAGCACGCGAGATAATTACTGTCTGTCGTCCAGTTTGGGGCTTCCGCTGCAAAAACCAATATTATTTTGATCGTGTGTAGTTTGAGCACCCTGTCGTCTACTTGGTGGTGTCTGTACGGGTGCAGGGCGAGAGAAGGTGAAGATTTTTGGCGCGTGGCTGGACGCCGACGTTGCGGGAAGGAAAGCGGGGCAAGGGAACAGAGCGGCAGGGCTGATTGCTCGCATGAAGAATGGAGAGGAGCTTACAGACCAAGAAAAGGCAGAGGTATATATGTATATATGCCCGTGGTATCCGCACGTGAGGACTTGCTTTCGCACGGTACACGTACCAGGTCGCTTTTTGATAGTTTTTTTCGCGAGGTTTGTCAACGTGCTTTTTCACTACGATACTGCTGCCCGTAGCTTTCGTCATTGCCCCAAGTACCTCCTTACTGCTGCACCACGGAATATAGATTGCACCTCATTTTACGTTCCCAGAGACGCCCGGAATCTGATCTGCTGCCAATACAACCACAACAAGCTGTGTTCAACGCCGGATGCAGTCGCATTTCTACCTTCTGCTCTCTCCAACCCCGCTCTCCCCCTTAAGGATTTCCCAAACTCTCAGGCACTGCTGTCGAAAGAGCCACTGCACAGCAGTAGAACATGCATGACAACAAGCATATTGTGTAGCTGAGGCTTTCGAGCAAAAGAAGCGGCCAGCTTTGACGGGCGGGCATGTCCATCCCACTCGTTGCAGATGCGAGAGCAATAGAACGACGTAATACTGAAATTTATATTTCTATCCAGCGTAGACGTACCCACTCGCCCGCTGACCCGCCCACCCCACGGGCTCCCATGTTTGTCAGATTTTTTATGAAGAAGCGATCGCGTTGATGAGGCGCCGCGACTGCGACGCATCTGTCGCTCTCCTAGACAAGGCAGTCGACCTGGCGGGAGCGGACTCGAGGAGAGGCGGCGAAGTGAGACAGACGTCCTCGTGTATAGCGAAAATGTCTTCGAGTTGTGCACCACTGTCTACTAAAGAAGAGGGGTCAATTTGTCAATCTTTACAGAAGTGATTCAACAAGACGTGGAACAGCGCAATGGGTGACTCCAAGGTCCAGTCTCAGTTTGTGCAAGCACTTCTTGAATCGTCCCAACAATATTGGAATACCCAACTGGACTACAGGGTCTAACGAAGTCGCTCTCCCTCCGACTTGATCTGCGTGTCGCGTAGTTCAAGCTGTGGGCGGCGCAGGCCCTGCAGGGTGTCAACAGGAACAACCAAGCGGTGGAGGTCTTGAAAAGCCTCAAGAGTCACAGGGATTTCGACGTCCGCAAGGTGTGTCCACGCGTGTGTGTGCGCATAAACACCTCGCCAACTGGCTGGCTAAACGCTGCGAGAACGTCGGTCTCAGCGACAGCACAAAGCTCTGGAGCGCGCGCGCACACGGTTGTGTGTTTAAGCGAAAGTTCCAGTTTTGAAAGCGAAAGGGTCATGCCTGCTGCCAACGACACCCGGGCATCTAGACCGCTGCTGACGTTTTTTTGCCCTGCATAGGTTAGTTATTTTACCAAGTTAAAACCACCGGATCGTTGTCTGGGCGCTACTCAGGTAAGCGCTGAGCTTCTGTACATCGCTCAAGCTCCGCAGCTGGCGTTGAATGGCGAGGACTTCGTCGACTTTCCGGATACATCCGGCATCACGGACGATTATGACAAGAAGGTACGACGCACCACATCGCCATGAAGTTGCTGCAGCCGTGGTGACGGGTGTGTTGAGGCACACTTTTGATCCTTGCTTCCGGTTTCTAACCCTGTAGGCGTTCTTGAGGGTTAGCGGGAACGGTTGGGGTGGGGGGTGGAGGGGCAAGTTCTTTGAGGGCGAGGAAAGAAGGCCGGTACATACCTGTTCTTGCTTGCCTCCGTCGTGCGAAACATACAAGTTGAAAACGGATTGTTCCTCCAGAGGAGCTGTTCTCGTAGGTTTCGTTGGATCGACAAGTTTCGTTCGATCGAGTATAGCGGTGGCGAAATGTCGCCACTGCCGCGCCAAACATTTGCCCGGAATTTTTCCGCAGTTGCTTGCTGCGGCTGGATCAGCACGCTTTAGCCGCACATCTCTCTTCGTCTCTTGATAGTCATTCCCGTACGTAAGAGGGCGACAACATGTACGCGAAGTGGGGACTCTATTCTTTGTCTTGGTTGTTGGGCCCTCTGTAGGCGGGGATGGTGCTCATCAATAGTACGCGATTTCGCCTCGCATCTCTATCCCGCCCAACAGCTCTCGCCTTCGAGGCGGGCCTGTCTGCTACGTCACAGAGGGCAAACGATAGGACTTTTTCCAAGTTCTCGAATTCGACTTTGTTATCTAGGAAGGAAAGAGGATCGCGTGGTGTTTTCGCCAAAAACTTGTGAAGCATGCGCCACAGAAGAAAATTGACAGGTCGTCTGGGGATAGGCCGGAGGTTTGACGGGTAGACTATTGATGGCCGTAAAAAAAAAAAATGACCACCCCCCTCCCGACCCTTCCCCCGTATCCAGGATCTGGGGAAGCCCAAAATAGCTCCGTGGAAAAAGTCAGAGAAGGAAGAAGACATGTTTTACGTCGGGGAGGACACAGGAGTACGACCGGGCAATGATCCCGTCATGTTCTTGGCAGCGATTGTGGGCATCTTGGGCCTGTCGTACATGTTTTTGGTGTAGGATTGCCCGTTCGGTTTGGGCCCCGCCCACCTCTCGCATGTCCATTCTCCTACAGATGCAGCAGGTGTCCCGCCGCTGCTGACTGCGGTTGGTCGTCTCAATGGAAGTAATAAGGTTAGCAGGACGAGTGGGCGTTGCCTGGAGCGTGTGGTACGTGTACAACAAGGGAGTTCATTTTTTTGAAGCGCCGAGGCCCGTGGCCCTGCAGTACTTGGGGTGTACATACGGGTAGACTAAAATAACTGCTGCGGTAGAGTAGCGTGCCCGAGGGTTCACTGGCGTGGAAGAACGGTTGGGGTATGTATCGGGAGGGCGCAGCGTCCCCGCCTGTGTCATGCGGCTACTTTGATCTGAGGCGGGGTTGTATAGTAGCATGCGGTGCACACAAGTACGTAGGAGGGTGCCGGCGTGTGCGTTTATTCCTAGATGCCGACAAAGGTGCTCGGCAGCCGAGCTTTCTGTGTGTAGCTAGTACGGACTCTGTCAGGCGGAGTCATCCCGTGGTTAACTTCTTTCGGTGATATTCAGCCCGACTTCATTTTCGGCAAACGATCGACGCTCTGCGTACGTGCTTGCTCTCAGCAATGCAAAGACCTTACAAATTCGGAAAGCGGAGGGTTTCCTTGCTTGCGTTATTTTGTCGATGACACAAACGAAGAAAAGAGCATACATACACTTGCTGGGCCCGCTCTCAAATCGAAACGACAACGACGAACTTGTACCCAGCTTATTTGTGGAACGATTTCCACACTCGTGTTCAGGTTTGCTTCCACAACACGTATTCCCGCCCTTGGCCGGCGCCGATCACTGGCTTGCAAACCAACTATCCGAAAAAACGGGTATTTCAATATTGCAGCAGCACTCATCATCCAATTTCCGTGTTCAACCTGGAAATTTCGGTTTCAACGCGGCCCCGATCCTCATTCAACCGAACTACGACCCGTCATTGGTCCGGCCGGGACAAGCCATTGGTCCGCGACATGCCATCGGCCCGAGGTGTTTAGCCGCGACTAAACCACAGGTACTATCACTTTATTGTACCGACAACCAGGGATCCGCAATTGGTCCGCGATATGTCATTTGGCCCGGGACAAGTCATTGCCCCGAGCTACAGTAGCTGTGTACCAGGTAGTAAATAGGCGGCTGGGCCTCCTCCAAGCACGATCGCTTCTTCTGTATTTACCGAAAATGAGGGACCCGCCATTGGACCGAGCCGCCGTGTGTTGACGGCTTTGGTCGCGTCATTGCCGACAAGAACACAGTGTATGAGAATACGAAGCTCGCGCCACGGCGGGGTGTTCGCCCGTGATGGGACACCGCACCATGTGTTTCCCAGCGTGAGCACCATTGACCCTAACACAGCTTAGGCACGAAGCACCACGAGTTTCAAATAGACTCTAAATATGCATATGCCGCCACACATATATACATGGAGATGTTGTGTGAGCACCATCTCATTTTTATTAGTTTTTCGAGTTCGACGGCGAGAAGTCTATGCCGCCTCGGGAAGAAACCCACCGCGCCGTCGAGGCGGGAGGGGGGTGCATACTCGTGTTTTGCATGCCTTACTTCGCGGTTAGACCATCGACCACGTCGAGGAGGGAGGGGGCGAAAAAACAAGCGCGTCTTCCTTTGAGAGCAGAGACCAAGCGAGCCGAGACGAGCGAGAAGCTCGGCAGTGCTTGCTTGAATCCAAGGGATGGTCGAGTCACCTTGCGGTATGTGCACACCGGAACACCCTCAAGGGACTGTCGAGTCACCTTGTATGTGCAAACCGGAACACCCTCAAGGGACCGTCGAGTCACCCGGCGGTAGGTGCGCACCAGACTGCGAACAATGGGTACAACGCCGGGTTGAATAGGCGGCATGCAGCTGCGTGCATGTATACTGAAAAAAATTGGTCTCTTGGGATGACCAGAGCAGACAGACGTCACTCCGGACAGTCAGAGCTCTCGTAAACACGGCGATATAATCTATCCGGCCGCCCTTTCTGCGCATGCATACGGTACGTACATTTGATTCGTCAATAAGCTTCACAGCAACTACTACTCAGACAGAGAGAGACAACAGCACAACATAGTTTTCCTAGCAGTACAAAACACCCCTGGACCCAGACAGACGCGCTCGATCATATTTTCAGCGACTGACACTATTTTCTGGCACGCACCATCATCACGCACGCACGACGCCATGGGCGGCGAGTAAGGAAACTACGGCGTGAGGCGCTCATACGTCACACAGTAATCTTACTGACACTAGACAAACATCCGAAACACAATATTCGTACTGACGCGGCCGACGATTGCGATTGTATGCTTTCCCACAGCCTCATCGAGATAGCGTCGGCTACCGCGTAGTAAGTACACCCCAACCACAACTAACTCAAGTCAGCTATCGCCCTCTATTGGCGCACACCTTCTTTATCACTCCCTGGATATTTTCTCCATATTTGGCCAACGAGACGGCCGGAGGCAGGACACCCGAAATATGGCACCTGGCGGATCGAGAAAGTGGAAGCACCGCATCACACAAGACAAACCCTGCAGGAGCTCGCATTCCATCGCATTCCCTTCTCTGTCACACACGACATCGCTTTCTTTCGTTCTCTTTCTCTCTCTTTGCACACGTTGCCAGGCTGCATGCGTATGTATGAAGCTAACTTCTGGATACAACTCTATCATCCCCCCCAGCCGCGCGCGCGCACTATCCACTACTTCCAGTACACAGCAAGACCGAAATGAGTTGGTACGATTCCTCTTCCCCCCAAAGCGTCAATCGATAAATGCACAAAACAAAAACACGCGCGAAAGTGGCTTCCTCCCCGTGAACTCCGAGTAGCTGAAGCGCAACTAACTACGCAATGGACCATCATTGCACTATATACAATTCTGATGGCACAACAGCAGCGTACACATGACCAAGAGAGAAGCAGAGTTGCCACTGAGATAGCAAGAAACACAAACACTCAACCCCCTCAACTAAACATACAGATAAAACACGACAATAGCATAATCGGTGGTCAACAGGTCACTGCCACTAAACGGCTGACGTACTCTTCCGTCGAACACACGACGAGGCAACACACGGTCTCTACATGCATGATCTACATCACATAAATAGGCAGTCAGCCGGCAAGCACGTACGTGCGAGTTGAAACCACCCCTACATCTCTCCTTGAATCAATCGCGGTTCGAAGTCAAGGGGCAAATACCACCCTCTGTAAGATAAATACGGATAGTAGATAGATCGTATGTAGCGTGGTGCTGAACTATTATTAGTTTAGGCTTATCAAATATCCCACCCACCCCCAGCCAGGAAAATTTGCTGCAAGACATCCCTGGCCTTCGAGATCGACGGCCGTCGATCCGGGTCCTCGTGCCAGCAAGCCTGCAGGAGGTGTTGGAGAGCTCCCGGCCATCGGGGGTCCAGCGGCGGCCTCAAGCCGCCGGTGATGACCTCTCGGTAGTGGTCGGCCACGCTCATTCCGGCGAACGGCTTTCGGAGGGTGCAAATCTCCCAGAGCACGATGGCGAACGAGTAAACGTCGACCTTCTCGTTGTACGGGAGGCCGTTGCAAACCTCTGGGCTCATGAAACGCTTGCTGCCGGCCATGCCCGACATCTACGTAGAGAATGTGACAAAAGAACGCGAGAGGGGGGGGGTGAAGAAAATGTCACAATGCCATGAACCATGAGAGAATCTCACCCTTTGATCGTTTGAAAATACCTTGTGGATATTTGTTGGAAAATTCCGAGCCTTGGTTACACATTGATAGTAACTCTTCCGTCCATTCCGTGCATCCGTCTGCAACTCTCTGCGTACCAATCTCCCCGAACGAATGAAATAGGATCAATCCAATCCTCCCCTATGCATACGACCAACACAACTAGCGCCCATACACTATTTTCTAGTTTGCAAATCCAATCCGAATGGTCACAGCAGTACAGCGTACTGTAGTTTGTCGGCATGACACTTTGCGTATGAAAGTAGAACGCCGGCGACGCGCACAGTTGACGGCATGCCATAGTCCAAGACTTTCCCTTACCTGGTATTTCTGGTTCAAGTTTCCTCTCCGAACCTCTTGCACCACGGAAAGCCCAAAGTCGAACACCTTCACGTGCCCCTCGGCGCAGAGCCCGATATTTGTTGGTTTGAGATCTCTGCGAATTTTGAGGGGCGAGGAGGGGCGAGGGAGGTTCGGGTTGTTAGCTTTTCGGTGTGTGGTGTAAAAAGCGGGTACTACTGCTGTAAGGAGGGTGAACCCGGCGAAATCGTCAACACAACAAAGGCGCGTCTAAGATTTGTTTTGTTGTTCTATCGCATTAGCTCCAAGTCCACAAAAATGGGGAGCCCGTGGTCGCAAAACCCGGCACATACGACGCCGCGGGGAACAGTGTAAGTAAGTGGCGTGTGCCGAATGCCACCACCTTACCGCAGCAGTGCGAAAGAGACTGCTGCTGTAAATTGTCCACGTGATGATCCCAAACCTATAACAAGCCGTCGCCATTCGTCGGTTGTTGAGCATGAAGTAGGCCTCATGTACGCAATCATCATGCATCTTACACGACAAGCGCGGCCGCCGTTAATATTGCTGTGTAGACAACGTAAAACATCACAGAGAGAAGACGAGATGCATAATCATGCAAACCACGTTGTTGAGAGGCGTGCACAACTCATCTACGCAAAAAGGAACCGGATTCAAACTAAACGCCTGTTGTGCCCGCCATTGAGGATCTGACAACCGCTCTGTACAAGAACAGAATTTTTTTCGTTAGGAAACGAAAGTATATCTGTGTACAGAGTCCACATTCCCGACGAACGCGGCACAATCCTTCGTGAGCGGTAGCATCAGTCAATCCCCCGAAAAGAAGCAATGCAATCATATCCGTATGTTGAGCTAGGCTGACGGCCGTACCAACACACACCACAGCAGCAGCCGCCGCCGTGATGCCTGCTGTTCAGCATATATATGCACATTTCCGATGAAGAGGAGATCTGGAGACTTTGACTGCTTACAAGGTTGATCGAGACAAGACAATGGTTGACATACATATATATGCGTATGTCAAAGACACATCTCCTTCACACGCTTCAACTGCTTCCTGGCTTGAACTCTAACCCTAACACAGACATCGCCGGCTGGCGTTAGGTCTCAGTGCACCGCCGTGGATAGGTGCCAGCAGGCTGGTGTGCACGGGATACGCGTCAACAGGGTAAAGCATGGAGACCACAACGAGAGGAGAGTCAGCACAGCTGAACAACTTGGGCCAGATATAAAGTGGAGAAAAATATGTGTTTCTTGCGTATGTCTTGTGCAAGCAGCAGCGCCACCAGCGCAACGATGTGGTAACCAATCGTTGCCGGCATCTCTCTGCAGTTGTAGGCCCGCGTTGTGAACTCAATCTCGTAACGCCACTAGCTCTAACGTTCATGACCCAATGCAGAGCAAAGGTCTCATTGGGCGGTTGTATGCCAATACGGTGTCAAAACAGCGTCAGCAGCCCTGACAAAAATAACTCACAACACCCCGCCGCGTATTTCGCTCTCACCGGTGAAGAATAAAGCCCGGGAGAGCATCGCGGTGCAAGTACTGCAGGGCATCAGCTAGCTCGAGCGCCACGGGTAGACGCATGACGAGATCAACCCACGACCCTCCGTCGGCGGCATCGCCACCTGGCGTTCGGCTTCTCTCGATAGCTCCGGCAAGGCTGCCCCCCTCGAGACGCTCCAGGACAAGGAAGGGCTCGCCTCGAGACGTGAACCCAGCACCCAGCGCGGCGGCAATATTTGGATGTCCGCCTCGTTCGGAGATGCGCTTGTAGATTGCTATCTCGGCCAGCAAATCAGCCGCGGCGCTGTTGGGCCCCTGCGGTTTGGGTATCTTGAGCACGGCTCTCTGAACGCCGTTGTACGTACACGAGCACACGATACAAAATCCACCATGGTCCAGCGGCTGGATATCGGTGAGCGCGTCCAGCGACAAGTTGTCTTGAAAGACGGCCGTTGAAGAAGCGAAGGCCGTGATGTCGTCGTCCTCGTCACTGCTGCTGTTCCCGCAATAGCCTGAAATGGATGATTGTTGTCTGTGTTGTGGACGGTGGTGGCGCGGGTGCTGGAGCTGATGCTGCTGCTGCATGTTGCACGAGCTGCGTCGTAAGTTGCTGCTGCTGCTGCTGCCGGAGGTTGAGGTCGTGATGCTGCTGGTGGTGGTGCTCTCTTCTTCTTCCTTTTGGAAAACGGGACTATTACTATGGCGGCTGTCACTACACCCCATGAACAAACAGGTCGCGCGCGGGTTGTAGTTCCCTGATCGAAGAGTAAGGAGCGAGCGGTTGAGTGTGAGGTGAGAGTGTGGGGTAGAAAAAATATGTCGGTGTTTTTGCTGCATGCGCTGTCGGATTCACCGCCATGGTTGTGAGGAAAATAAACTTTCCTCTGGGTGAAGAAGCTTCTTATGGTCAAATCGATGGCTCTGATTGGCCAAGCACAAACTGCACTGAGAAGACCTTTTTGTATATATTTTTTCATACTTTCCGAGCGGATGAACACATGATCACACACACCTCAACACTGAAAAGATCTTCCTTGGTGATGGCAACAACGCCGGCGGTGAACGATATACCACAGGTCTGCTTGAGCACATCACAGCGGGCCTACCCATCCGACATATATGCATACGAGGAAGCGTGTGCATCACCACATTACAGCATGCTTGCACATTATGGGACGATATAATACCACAGGTCTGCTTGATTGAGCACATCACAGCGGGCCTACCCATCGGACATATATATATACAATATGCATACGAGGAAGGAAGCGTGTGCATCACCATATTACAGCATGCTTGCACATTATGGGACAAATCTGCTCCTTGCATGTGCCAATAACGTCACAACAACACAAGAGGTCTGGATGTAGAAGAACATGTCATCATGTGCATACCTCTACTCCTCTACTGCTGCTGGTGTGTCGCGGTCGCGCGCGCTTTGAAAATCGATCAACGGGGGGTGGTATCTTACGCAACCCGCGGTCATGGACAATCAAAGGCGACCGCGATGTTTGTTTGGTGTGGTTGTTGCAGTCTGTCTTCACGTTTATCGATCGCTCCGCTCAGTATCTTCTAATATCCGTACTGGTGCAACTCACGCAACAGCTTTCCGTGGCCAAAAGCCAAATACCCAAAGAGGGGCACCCCTCTATACTGCTGTGCACCACCGTAGGTGACGTAAGATATCATACCCCCTCGGTCGATTTTGAAGCTCGTTTTCTCCACAGCAGAAAGAGAAGTGGTGTCCAAAATGGCGGCATTGGAGCCATCTTGTGGAGAGATTTCCGGGAACGCATCGTTTCATTTACGCATCCTCTTCGTTGTGGAGTGATGGAGTGATCGGGCTTTGAAAATCGGAGTGTGGTATCTTGTGTCACGAACAAAAATCAAACAAAGTTCTCCTATAAACCCAAAGTACCATAAATAAAAAAAAAACTCATGGACAACTGGGGCTGGAGGCTGGAGGCTGGAACAAAACACGCTCTGCTGGCAAGGGAAGAGGACACAGAGCTAGGCGGAGGGCCGAGCGAGAGCGTGTGTGTGAGAGAGAGTGACACATACGAAAGGCATAGAGCGACTAGTTCGTCTTCCAGAAAGCTGGAGAGGGGCGGCGACCTACGTCGACCGTTAGCACAACAATCAGCGGCGACGATGGTCAATTCCAAGAGGTGCGAACCGTTGAGCGACCACCGTTCCGTTTGATCCCATGAAGGTATTCTAGTGGCTTTTCTTCCTCCGCCAGGCAAGTTTGCCGTGGCAACGTGTCACCTTGAGCAGTTGGTCACGGGAACAAACAGTTTCCTTCCGTTTTGTGTGTTTGTCTCCCTCTTCCTCTTTGTCTGTCTGTCGTTCTTCGTGCGTTTCACGACGGCACAAGCTTGGTGGCGTTTCCTGCGTATGTACACCCCACAACGGCACGGCTTCTTTGCCGCTCCTGCCTCCGCTGTAAACCGTTCCGAGCACAGCCCTAGCTATGCCTGACTCTGCAGCTGTGTTACACCACCAACCCCATGCCAAAGCTTCTTTCGAGGGCATCCACAGGAGATCCAACACTACCACGCACCACACAACGTAAAACACATTTTGGGGGAATACAGAGAGAGATGTTCTTCTTGCGGAACATCTCCCTCACACGTGGTTATAGTATACACACTACATGCTGTAGATCACGTGCAAGGCGGACATCGCCACGCCCTTCTTTAAAGTAAACATTATCTCACAGAAAGACTTCCCGTTCGAGATATAGCTAACCACAGCAGTCGAGAGGGATGCGCTGAAGTCTTTTCAGTGAGTGGAGGCCCTATTTTATCCTCGCTCGGTCTCTCTCTCTCTCTCTCTCTCTCTCTCCTCTCTTGCGCTTCTCGCCCTGTCTCTCTCCACAACGAAGCAAGCGCGGCACTGCTGTACACCTGTGGACCCCGCAAAAAGCAGCACCCGGATCGTGTACAACAGCAGAAGGATCAGCTTTGGCCGTATTGCTTAGAAGCCGGCGGCGGCTCCCACCCCACATATTTTTTTCGGCTCTTTTTTTGGGAATTCAGCAGCAGCGTGGTTGTTGTGTGTTGTGGAGACGGCTTACTGCTGTAGTCTGCTGCCGGGAGCCTCACGTCTGCAGAGAGAGGAAAACAGGGTGGGTGGGATAGCACTGCGAGCGACGGCATGGTGAAACTAATATCCACCGATAGACAAGTGCCGGTCAAGCCTCTTGTTCTCTTCTTCATTCTCGTCCATGCAGGCAAATATCGTATGATCAACCGTCAGCGTGGAGATTTAGACCGAACTGCCGAAAGGAGAAATTCCACACACACACACTATTGCTTCTGTGCACAATTCAGGGCTTGCTTGTATTGATATAAGCCTCCCTACGGGCGGTGGTCACCATAACAGGGAGTTGATAATTAATTGCTGGTGTTACGTTTCGGAGGAACCCCCCCTCACTTGCCCCATTACTGGCTGCCATACTCTGCACGGTAGTATACAACGTTTCGTAACCCCGGTTGCTTTGCGAGCTCTTCGTTGCGGCCACACCGCACGCGCACGCATGAGGACTGTTGCAAGCACGGCAAGGTATCAGCCATGGAAACGACGGCGGTTCAAACCAGAGAGGAGTTATTTGATGGGAGCGGGGCGAAAGTGTTTCAGAGTCAGCCTGCCGTCCGCTGGTCAGAATGTAGCACTGAGAGTGTGAGGCAGGTACCGCAAGGTTGCGAGTCAGCGCACAGGGGTGCGATCGATTTTCAAAGCGCAATTTCTCCACAACCAGGAGGGTGCGAGCGTCCACTGATACTTCTCCGGAAAGCTCTCGATGACATATATTTCCAAAACCACCCTGTTCGACAGTGGCGACCTCCTGGTTGTGGAGAAATGACGCTTTGAATATCGATCGCACCCCTGTGCGCTGACTCGCAACCTTACGGTATCTTCTTCTCGAAGGATATTTTTCTATAACGAAGTTTTGTCAAGGCTCAGCGGCTCCCGCAATGCCACAACTGCAAGAGACGACACGGCCTGCTGTGGGAGAGGAGAGGACAAGAAAAAAGGCAATGGCGGGGCACCAACGCGGCGCAACTTAACAGGATGCAAGCCATAAATCGGGGCCTGGGACACGCAAGCAGTGCAAGCGGTTGTCAGCAGCTGGTTGTCAGCATCTCCCATCGTGCACTTGTATCCTCGTTGTTTTCCTGAAAAGCACAGCGTTGTTTCTGTTTCTTTCTTTCATTTTTTTTTGTTTTGTTTTGACGAACCTGCAGCAAGTTTGCGTCCATGAGCCCCGAGGCGGTTCGGGGGGCCATCTTGCTGACCCTGGTGGTGCAGAACTCCGCCCAGGCGATCTTCATGCGCTACTCGTTCAAGCCCAAGAGTCAGGTGCGGTGTTTGTGATGCGATGCGGTGCGGGTTGGAGCCCTTTCTGTGTTTTGCGACCTTAACGGTAATGAGATGGAACTTGATGCGGATGTGATTGGGTTTTGTCGTGTGTGTTACAGCGTGCCGTGCCGTTCCGTCGTATGAAGGACGAGGCGATTATTGGTTCCGTGCGCCGTTGGGCGTCCCGTGGTGTTGTGCTATTTCCGGTGCGATGCTCCGTGGCGGTTCTGTGACGCGGTAGTGTGGTGGCGGGGAAGGAAACATGCCATCACGACGTCCTGCTGTGACTTCACAGGTAGAGGAGAGAGGACAAAGAAGCCGAGTCCGGCGTCCTCGACCGGCCGTGATGATGGCCGAGCTGTGCAAGCTCGCCTGCTCCATACTCCTGCAGTACCGGGTAAGCCTGCTCTTTCCAGCACCTTGCTGTTGTTGTCGTTGTTGTTGTGTTTGTTGTTATCATTCACGTGGAGACTATCTTGTGGCTCTCTGCGACAGGAATAATGCCTGAACGAGATCTCGTTGACGCGTGCCGACCGATCAGTGCAGTACGAGACCCCCCCCCCTCCCCCCCCCCCGGGAATTGTCGCCATGCTAGGAGAGGTTGGAGGGTGTTATCGCTCAACAGAGACAAGCTAAAATGTTTGGGAGATACAGGCATGACGCGCAGCGAGAATATTGGGGTGTATGCGTAGGATACGGCAGAGACGTGTAGAGCACTCGAACGCTGACGTGTTCATTTCCCGAGTGTCCGGGGAGGAATGTACGGCGCCCCGCCTGTCTCGGAAGGGACGCGTGTCGCCAAGCAGTGAAGTCTAGCAACGAATAAGTGCCCCCTTCCCCCCGCCCTCCCCCTTCAGGACGACGGCAGCGTTCGGCACGTGGTCAAAACTCTCCGAGAGGACGTGTGGGAGAAGCCGGTGGAACTGCTCAAGATGGCCGTTCCGGCGTGCCTCTACGTGGTCCAGAATAACCTCAACTACGTGGCCATCAGCAACCTCGACGGGCCAACCTTCCAGCTCCTTTACCAGCTCAAGATCCTCACCACAGCCTTGTTTTCCGTGGTCATGCTCAAAAGGTGTGTTTTTTTGTGTTGTGTTCGGTGCCTACGGGCTCAGCGACGATTTGCGACTGACTCTTGAAGATGCGTTGGTGTTGGGGGCGTTGCAGTGAGTGAGGCTCGTCTTTTTTTTTTTGCTCGAGATGGTAGCGGTGATGGCTACGATTTTTGCCAAGGAGCAATAATCGCTCCCGTAGGGTTGTTTTTTGGGGTGCTCGCAACTCGCTTGCTGTACCGCGTCGCGATCGGCAGATCGACCACCGTACCTTTGCATACGTCCCTCCTCTTTTTATGTCGTCCGTGACTCCGGTGTGCCGTTCCGTCTAATGTACAACCGCCACCCCCGCCTCGACGTGACCCCGTGCTCGGCAACATTTTCTGTTTCCCACCGCACACACCCATCTTCCTCTCGACGGAAAAACACCGACAACCAACGCGTCAACGCAGGGTACTCCACATGAAGCAATGGGGCGCGCTGGCGATGCTGGCCCTAGGGGTAGGTCTGGTGCAGGTGTCGTCGAACTCGAGCAAGAGCTCGGGCGATTCCGAGGACGACGGTGCTGGCATTGACGACGCCGTGGGGGACGAGGACGGAAGCGGGCAAAACCCTCTCCTGGGCCTGGTGATGGTCCTCCTGGCTTGCTGCACGTCGGGCTTCGCGGGGGTGTACTTCGAGAAGGTGCGGATACCGCTGTACTCTCTCTTTTTTTTTTATCGAACGGAACGATCGCTCTTTTGCCTTTGCTCCGAATCTTCATCTCTGTCACTCTCTCTCGGTCCCTCCCTTCTCTCTCTCTCTCTCTCTCTCTCTCTCTCTCTCTCTTTCTCTCTTTATTTTCGTAGCTTGGCCACCCAACCAACCGCACGACCGTTGTGATTCTGAAAAGCTGACGCGGCGGCATTGTAGTGTGCACCCTCTCTCTGCGCTGCAATGTTGGTTGCCTTGGACCGTGCGCGCACTGCTGTTGGGATCAGACGAATTGGAATTTGTGGTGATCCGGGGCTTTTCTCTGGACGGGACGTTGTTCATGTCCAGGCCGCTCGCCTTCCGGCATGGGTTGTAGTATTTTGGCGCCGGGTTTTGGAGAATTGAGGACAGGGATTCAGTTACTTGATTTTGGAGCCTCGTGTGATGGTTGCTATAATAACCGTGGCCGCCCCACGTACGAGGCTGTACCCACCGCGTTCGTTTTGGAGGAGGTGTGCCCACGAGCAGAAAGCCTACGCTCGGCGTGTGGCAAATAGCCCTTTGTTACCACGGGCCGCCCCTCAGTGTCACGATCTTCTTCACGAACAAAGTTTGCTTTCGATGGCGTGGAGCATGTACCGCTTCCGGCTCCCGTTTTGTTCGGCAAAGAACCTGTCCCCCATCCCCTCTCTACCCCTTCTCCTAAGACCTAGGACGTTAATTTTCTCAATGTAATCGCCCCCCCCTTTGACGTGGTTGGTAACACCCCGGCGCCTCCTCGGTCTCGGCACGGTGAAGGATGAGATGGTGTCCTTCGGTGTTTGATGCATTCTTCAGCATAAGGCAACGATCGTCAACATCGGGCATCTCACGCCGCCCTCGCACGAAAACGTCGTTTGCCCGCTCATCTCACTCCTGCAGGTGCTAAAGGGAACTTCGGTATCGCTGTGGGTGCGCAACATGCAGCTGTCTGGCTTCGGTATCCTGTTGGGCGCGGGGTGCGTCTGGTTCAAGGACGGCCAGGCTGTGTCGGAGAACGGCTTCTTCTACGGGTGAGCGTCATCGCCTGACTGCCCTCTCTCCTCGCTGCTGCTGTTTAGTCGTTTTTGTTGTTGGTGGTGGTGATGATAGCTTTTTCTCGTCAAATATGACGTTATCGCCTGACTGTTTCTCTCCTCGCTATCGCTGTTTTTGTCGTTGTCGTTGTTGTTGATGGTGGTGGTGTTGTTGCTCGCCAAACCTGTAGTTTGGCAGCACGGCGGTGGAGATGAGTTCACGTGCTAGGACGACTCGTCTGCTGCATTCCGGGTGCTTCTGTTGGTTGTGCGTGGAAAAGCTGCTTTCCCTCGCGGACAACAACAACCATACCTCCGGCCCTCGTCCCCCGCCCTCGTTCTCTCGCCTCGATCTCCTTTTGCAGGTACAACTACGCCGTGTGGATGGCGATTTTGCTTAACTCCATGGGGGGGCTGGTGGTGGCGATGGTCGTCAAATACGCGGACAACGTCATCAAGGGGTTCGCCACTTCGGTCTCGATCGTGCTCACCGCTTTGGTGAGAGCTGAGACATTTTTATTTTGGTGTTTACAGCAGTGCCCGGTAGGGACAACACGCGCCCCTTCCTCTTGGGTAGTGCTGGTTTATATCCCCGGTGCCCCCCCCCCTCCGATGTCAAGTGTTCCTCTCCTCCTCCTCGGCCTCTGTCTCTGTCTCATTCCTCGCCCCACCGATCATCACGGCTTCGTTTTCATACCGTTGACAACCCCCGACTTGACACATGGCCTCTCTCTCCCTCTCCCCTCCGCCGCACGCAGATTTCGTTCTTCTTGTTCGAGTTCCAGATCTCCGTCATGTTCGTGATCGGCGCATACTTCGTGCTCCACTCCACCTTCTTGTACTCCCAGAAGCCCCCCAACGCCTCGAACTCCTCTTCGAACTCCTCCACTTCCTCCTCGACGGACGGGGGCGCCGCGGCTAAGGGTGCCAACGGCTCGGGGGAGGGTGACGTGGAGATCCCCGAGAAGGAGGTGCTCCTCAGGGGGGGTGGCGGGCAGGGTCACGTGTCGTCGTCGTCGTTGTCGTCGATCGAATCGCCCAGAAACGGGAGGACGAGCGGGCCTCTCGCGCGAAAGAGCAACAGCAAGCTCGCAGAGCCGGTGTAACGCGGGGGGGGGGGGGGGGATTCTGCTGGCGGTGGTAGTCTCGTAGATCCAAGCTTGGTGCTGTTGTGGCGACATGACTCCAAGGAACTGATGGGACGAGAGAACCAACAGCAGCAGCAGCGGCGGCGGCGGCGGAGGCAGCAGCAGTGTACTTGCAGCGCCATACACAACGCAATGTCGCACGTCCTTCCCCTAGTGTGTGGGGGGATATTTTGGAGCTACGGCATGGACTGGTCTGGCCATAGACAGAACAGAGCCGTAGGGCAGCAGGTGCACCAACTCCTTCGCGTGGTATTGGCTGAGTGTTACGACGGCCGACGTGAAAGGGCGGTGCAAGGAGCTTGGCACTAGAAGCGGCCGGCATAGGCGTCGCCAGCGGTGTAGCGATGCGGGCGAGGCTCTCGGGGGAGCCCGCAGAGCGGAGCGCACGCGGTTGGCCTTCCTGGCGTCTGCAGTGGAGGGTGTGCCGGCGAGCGTCAAGGAGGAGCGGAGGGAAGAGAAGTAGGGGAGCAAGCACGGCGTGCTCCAACCGCTGATGCGAGCTCACTCGCATTGTTTCAGGAAGCGGCGGAAGGGGGTGTACCGTGGGGGCGTGCAAGCTGTGGGTCGCGGGGAGGAGGAGGAGGAGGAGGCGCCGGGGCGACGCGGAATGTCCTCGTTGTCGCTGGGAACGTCGGGTCAGGTTCTTCTGGTGGGAGGGCGGATTACACCGAACGTGCTGTCTGACCATTAGCGGCGATCTGTGAGGGTGGCCATCCCGTTTTGTCGCTGGTTTGTCGGTTCCGCACCGTGTCTCAGCTTGCAACTGGTCTGTTGGCACAGACGAGGTTGTTCAGTGCACGTGGCTACCTCTTGGCCGTGTGCCACATCTTTTTTCGGTACGGGGCTGTACTGCCCACCCCTATTCTTGTCGCAAATCGGCCTGTAGGCCGGGCGACCGATTGGTTGGTGCAGCAGAGGACTGACACACCGGTGGTTTTACGTCGGGCTCTCGAAGTGTGCGGGTACGGTTTTTTCTGTGTTGCGCGTGTTTGGCGCCGTAAACATATTATTATTCATACCTTTTCCGTTCAATCCTGTCTTTTTTGGTGCTTGAGAACGCTGCAGGACGACGCAGGGCTTGGTTTTGCTTCTTGCTGGTCCCTAGAGAGCGTGTTTTGTGTTTGTCGTCGTTGTATCGCGAAGTAGTCCGTCCCGTCTCTTGTTTTTGAAGTCTGTGTTCGCTGGACGCCGCCACCAACCGTGGTTGTGAGGCTTGTGAAACCGCTGGCTACAATAGGGGTAGGAGAAACACCGGATTTCGTTTCTGTACAGCACGCACCCACCGCGGCAGGACAGCTGCCCCTCAGCGCGTGTTTGTGCCGTTCTCATTGGTCAACCGATTCGGGCGGGCGATGCTAGCAAAATGAGCACGGTGCTTCTAGAGCAGCGGGTTAACGCTACGACGGGGGAACAAACGCGTGTTTCACCGCGGGACAAAATTTGGTTGGGGGCGGAGCGTGGTGGGGCTTGCTCGTGAGCCCTGATGTGGAATAAAAGGGAGCTTGCTCGCGCTCCTCGTCGATTCAGTTGTTGGCGTTCAGTGCCCTGGTAGGAGCGGGAAAAGCGTCGTAAATAACATATTTTCATATTTTGGTGCCATTAGTTTTGGTTAGGTTGCGTGATTTCTCTCGTCGTTTCTTCCGGCCTTCCGCATGTCTTTGCGCGTGCATCTACCTCGCCCCGAAGGAAGTTGCGGTGTCGTCGACCTACAACAGTTCCGCGGAGTGGGTATTCCATTCCGAACTTGTGACTGCTGTCGGATGATGACCAAAGGTACCAACTTGTGGTGACATGGTGGCTCTTGTGTTGTTGTCAGCGGCAGCAACAGTATTTGTGGAGGTGCAGGGGAACCCGGCGCTCTCTGGTTATCTAGCAAAGCAGCAGCAGCAGCAGCAGCGCCAGCGGCGTTCGGCTGCGGAACCAACCACAGCGGCGGTGTCTTAAACCATTTTTGTAGTATTGCTTACGAGTTGTATGAATTGCACTGGCCTGTGTTTTTTTACCTTCGAGGGTCACGGAGAAAGCCTTGGAGGAACTAGGGACAGGACAGCCCCCGTCTGTGTGATGAGCGCCAGGTTTGTTGAAGGGTTCAGTTGTCAATTGGTCTTATTGGGAGTTACAGACGTTTTTTTTTTTTTGTGGTGACATGGGCGGGTTTGGAAAACCAAATATTACGACCGGCTCCGATACAATGGCTTGAAACTGTTTTCGGGCAGGTGTCCTTGCTCTTCTGTGCTTTGTAACGTATTATTCTGTTGGTCTCAAAGAAAGAGCTTCTTGCCGAATGTCGAGGCTTCCCAATACAACCAAGCAACAGCCACAAAAACCTGTTGCTGCAAAAGTGGGCTAGACATGACGACATATGTCGGTGCCAATGCAAGGTGCGACTACAGCGATAATTCGGGATAAAGAGCCGGGAACTTGCACGCTACATACAGTAGTGCCGAGAGAATCATGGACAGAGACGCATCGCCGACCTTCGCTGGTTTTTTTTCGGAGTTGAAAGAGCGAGAGAGGCATGGCGGACCAACGACGACCGCCAGTAGTCGCTACTGAAGCCGTTGGAGGTTCCCTGCCTAACCAGTTGTTGCTTGCAAACAATTGGTTGCAACATGTTTTTCTTCCGGCAGTTGTCTGCAGACGACTCTTTTCATAAAGGGTTAACATTTTCTTGCAGCGGCTGCCGGTGACAACCTATAACTGACTAGGCTTTTAGACCAGCGCCTGGACAGAGACCAGGTTAGTACGTTTGAGCGTTACGCGAAACGTGGTCTGTATTGACCTCAAGTCAAGCATACATGGCGCCGTTCAGAGCTAACCCTGAAACGCCATTTCCACACTTTGTTGGAATGGAATAAATTCTCGGTCGTTGACCATCATCATCGACTTCACCCGCTTCCTGTCCGATTAACACAAACAAAAACGAAGTCAACGGATGTCAGACTCGCGCGACCACCACGTCACCTCCAAGCTCTAATTCTCTCTGTGCGATGTGTTGCTGGCCACACACACGCACACACCAAAACTTCCATCTCACCCTGCCGTAGACAAAACGACCGACCAGAATGGCACGACCCCCCCCAGGCTACAATAGCCAAGCAGAACACGCAAATCGGAAGAAAAAAAAAATTCCACACTTGACGACTGATCGCCTCAACACAGCTAGCTGGCTGTACGTGACAAAATTTCAAAAATATTGTTGCAAGTACCCGGCAGGGCGCTCTTGGCAGCTACACATTCGCACCACAACCCGAGTTTCGCAACACAAGATTGGAGAGCACAAAAAACGCGGTCTTCCATGGATAATAACCACTTCCCACGGTCTCAACTAGCCAAAATAAGCCCATTCACAAAATCGAATCCACCTGCACCACTTTGTACAAAAGAGCAGATGCACCCGGCCGGCCTCCAGCGCCACCAGGACAAATATATTCCCAACGTTGGCCCCCGTCTTCTCAATGAAATAAAACAACAACGAACGACACACACGGCGGTGCCTGCCACCTTGATACAGGCCACCCGCAGCCAGCCGGCTTCACACTCTAACAACCGGAGGCCAAGCACCGGCAAACCGCCAACTCAATTTTTTCGCATTTACTTCTGTCCTTACATATTGGGGACGGAAGGCTCTTTTTTCACACTCGTGATCCCTCCCTACGACTGCTGTGATGCAATGGGGGGCTAACGCGTTGACTCGTTTTCGCCCCGTACACATCACGAACGCGGTGGAGCCAGGTCACGGTTGTCGCACCAGCCTGCCAAGGTCATCCGCCTCCGCCGCTGCTCTCAGCTTCTGAAGGCTGCTGTCGAACAGGCTCTTCGTTCTCGCGACGCTCAGGGAGAGCTCCTTCGAGCACTCCGCCATCGTCATCGGCTTCCCGTCCGACAGCCCGCACGCCATCCGCACGAGGCTCGCCTGGCGGGGCGTGAGCACCCTCGGGAGGAGTTCCGCGATATCGCCGCCCGCCGAGCGCGGCTGGCCGTCCTCGAGGTCCCCCACGAGGGTGTCCACCAGGGGCACCATGGTGCTCCCGTCGCTGGCCCGGATGAGCCGGTCGATGCTGGTAACCTTCTGCACCGCCGACAGCAGGTTAAGCCGCCTCCTGCGCGTCCTGGCCTGCTGTCGCGCCTCTCTGTCGCTGGAGGCGGCCTTGACCGCGAACTCCCCGTCAGTCACGGCCCTGGCGCGCCTCCCGGCAGCCGTTGACCGGCCGCGGTCCCCATCAGCGCCACCGCGACGGATTCCACCATCCCCGGCCGACGCCGCCGGCTCGGCATCGCCCACCACCACCACCCCGTTCGCGAAGAAGTTGGCGAGCTCCGCCTCGGAAGGGGTCCGCCCCAACCGGCCGGTGAGCTCCCGCCGGGCGCGGTGCACCTCCTTGAGGGCCGTCGCCGGCACGCTGATCGCGGAGTTGCCGCGGGCCAGCGCAACGTCCAGCTTGTCCCGCACCGTGTACAGCGCGTATGTGAGGAAGCGGTTGGGCATGGTCGGGTCGAACCGCTCCGCCGCCACGCCGAGCGCGTACGCGCCCTCCTGGAGGAGGTCGGCGAAGGAGACCTGGCCGCCGCGGAGGCGCCACCGGTACTGCCCCTCGACCATTCGGATGACCATCGGCATGTTGCGCTCCACCAGCGTCTGCTTCGCCTCGATCCCTTCCTGCAGGACGCGCGGCAGGTCCTCCACCTCCACCCCGGCCTCCCGCGCCCACGCCCCCATCGTCACCGCCGTCCCTGCACCGCCGTCTGCAGATCGTCCGTCCCCCAAAGCCCCCTTTTCTCCCCTTCCCGCCGCCGTCGCCGCCGCTGCTTCCAAGCCTCGCTGAATATCTCTCAGCGTCCGTGCGTTCTTGATCTTGGCAAGCAGCGCTCGCTCCTCCTCTGTCGTGAGGGCCGGTGTCCGTCGCGCTCCTCCCCGTGCTCGTCGTCCGCGCGTCGCGCCCGCCCATGCGTCGGCGTCGGTGGCGGTGGCCGCCGGGGGCTCCGCGGTGGCCGATACCATGGCCAGGTGGTTTCTCCGTAATCTAATCGGGCCATCGCGGCCGCCGACAGGGTTCTTGCTACCGCCGACACTGCCGCGTTGACGGACCGTCGTCGCAGAGGCGGCTGCGGCGGCGGCGGCACTGTTGATCCCGTAGAACCCTCCACGGCAGCCCGCTGGCGTCACGAAGCCGGCGGAGAGGGATGTAGCCCCGGCAAGACAAGCGACGCCCAGGGCTCTCGTGAGAAACGGGCAAGTGTTGGGCGATGGTCGCGTTGGCCGTCTTCTCCGCGCTTGGGACCCCATCACCAAAATTTGCTCGTAACGGCTGCTCCTGCACACGGACAGCAGAGATGCAAAGAGGGGGGAAGCAGCGGAGGACGGGGGGGGCGAGATAAGGGAAGGGTGGCAGGCACACTGGAGATCGTGTGCGGTCTTTGAGCACAGAAGATGTATGGACCAATCTATTCCCGCATTAGAGTTGGGAAAAAGTTGAGTCGACGGAACAAACGAGACAAAACAACTTCAGTCTTAGTGGGTGGTCGTGGTTGCGAAAGAGTCCCCCCGTGAATTCGCCAAGTGCCTGTCGGTCACCCAGATTGCGTGTGGACGTTGTGGCCGACCAAATACATATTACTTCAGTTGGTGGAGCGGGATAAAAACAGAGTAATACCGCCCATTCGAAGCCTCGTACTGTATGCATATAATAAGTGCGCAATTTTCCAACTAGTGCTATATTTACAGCATCCATCGTGCAAACTATTGACTATACATTGTAGCTTCTTCCAATAAGGAGACGACATCCGTCTTTTACATTGTACAAATTCGGGATACGCGTGTGTGAGTCAACAGCTACATGCCTTCGATTCATTCGACCGCTTGTCCAACATGCAGGCCTCTCACGCTACAGGCACCCTGCCAATTCGCCCCGTACGTAGCCCCACGGAACGCAGCAGTGGTTACACATAAACAGCTGGTATTGTCTACGACTGCTGCTATTATAGACAGTTTGATGCGACTCAAAATCAAACACAATCGACAGCAGGTGCATACTTGTACATCACAGCTGTTCCAGAACACGCTGCACACTCTGAACCCTCCACCAGCATTGATTCTATTGTATTGCCGGGAGGCTTGATCTAGGCAGATAATAGGAAAAGCGAGCAACTATACCGTAAACATTTGAGGTGCCATTGCTCTGCGGCTGTGTCTCAAACGCGGCTCAGACCATGGGTTGTCCCTCAGACTCTCAGACTCCATCTTGCAGGGTACATGTAGGCTTGCTCACCTTTCGCCCTTCTGAGGTGTCACCAGCCCGGGTCTCGCCGCGGCGGAAGACAAGCTCTGATAATGTCGCAGAGGGAACCTGGATGGTCAGCTGTGATCCGAGAAGATGCCTATGTGCTCTCGAGGGGCCACTGTTGCGTAAATAACTGGGCGTTCGCTCTCGCTTTGACAGGTGGCTAAAAGTATACGTGAGATGATGCGTGCACGGCGTGTGCCAATCTGAGCGCTTTTTTTTTTTTGAGATGACAGGGTGCGGGGTTGACTCGGTTGACACATGACACACGATGAGTCATCGAGAGAATGACGTCATGAATTGTTTATGTATTTTTCTTTTTGAACCCCACCGCACCCCCTCCCTCCCATATAAAAGGGGGCCCCGCGTCGCGCATCTTTTCATCGTCGCGCACGGTAAAAAAAGGAAGCACAGCTGTCTGTTTCCGCCTCTGCCGCTGCATGAGGTGGAACGTCTCGTTGCTGGCTGCGGAGGGCCTCCTCGTCGGGGCAACGGGGTGGTCGTCGTGCAACCCCCTCGCGTTCTCTCCTCCGTGCGAAGCCTGCGCGAGCTTCAGGCGTCCGCGAGCGAGCCGTCATCAGGCGGAGCGAAAAAAGCAGCAGCACCAGCAGCAGCAGCATCAACATCGGCGTGTTGAGTTCAAAGGATTTCGTCGAAGAAGGGTGTTGCATACCACCATGGCTGCCGCGGCCGGCGACGGCGGCGGCGGGGACTGCGGCGATCGGCCGAACAAGAACTATAACAAGGACGCTTGGCAGCGGAGAGCGAGCAGAGCGATGAAATACGTCTCCATGCCGATCGTGAAAATGGCCGGGCAACCCAGAGAGCAGGTAAAAAATAGTTCCTCTCTGCCCACCGGCATACACATTAATCCGCCCCAGGCCCATTGCAAAGAGAGATAGAGATAGGAGGGATAGCGATGGGGAAGCTTGCCTCGGTCCGTTTAAACCGAAGCAAGGAGTAATATTTGCCAGCGAGCTGCCAAAAGGAGAGGTGCTAGAATACTGTAGTATTTCTCTCGAGACAAGTGTCACCTCAACCCGCCGTTGTGAATGGACTTTCGGGGTCTTCGGAACACGGGTGCCGGTATCCATGCATGAGAGATCTCAACTCTCGTAGGCAATACTGCCTTGTTTGACAGCAGTAGTTGCTTGCACAAATGGCGGGTATCGCAGGCGCTCCCCGCAGCATTAGGCTGGTGTGGGACCTTGATGAAAGGGGCTCCCAGCAGTCCGCTCAGCGCACGTTGAAGGAAACATTTGCACGCAGTTCTGTCGCCTGTTGCTCGAGAAAGCACTGCTGCTTTGTCGCGGCCGTGTTTGAATGGTAGATGCAATTAGCAGCAGGTTCAAGTAATGTGCCCATCGCGAAACCACAGCGCAAGAGGAGCAAGCAGCAGTGTCAGTAGCAGCAGGTCGAAGGCATGTTGATGACGGTGTATTATAATTTGGTTCAATTCTGTGGGTCATTACTATTGACCCTACCACGTTGCTCAAATACTTCGGGCTCTCTTGTTCAACATGTGTAACGGCGACATGCTTCTTTTTCCCGTTCTCCATCCTCTGCTCGGTCCCTTCTGACATCCGTACTGGTCCAACTGACGCGTACGCCTTCCGTGGTCCACAGGCTGTAGTTACCAAATATGAGTACAAACTAAGAAATAATAAAGAGAGATAGATACACGGAAGGACCCAGAAAATCGACACAAACGCCAACATAGGCGTATAATAGGAACAAATATTGTTCATGTGCGAAAGGCCGAGAAGCGGCATGTATGTTGTAAATACGAATGCATGCATGTGTATTTGGAACACCTGGAAGGGGGGTCTGGTTTATGCCCCATGAGGGGGGTGATAACACTTACCGACGTCATCCTGATACTCCGTTCACGCTCATCCGTCAGCACTTGCGCACCGAAGACATCCAAGTCGGTCATGTGTCACATCCAAGTCACGTCTCTTCTCTCCGATACCCGGGTTTATCAGCTTATTCTTGAGTCACAAAGCGGACAAACAAACACCTGCAATGGCATCACCTAGCGGCCATTATACACATGCTGCCCCGTTGCCTCTCCCACGCCCCCCCCCGTCGTGTTTGTCCCCGCTGCAGATCATGATTGCAATGCCCTTCCCGGCGGCTAACGCCACAGTACATTTTTCGTTCGACACTCTTCGACGAACGACGCTCATCACGCCCACGGCGAAAGACGCATTGGGGGTGTTGGAAGGGCCTGGGATTGGGGGGCAGCCGGATTTCGGGGCGTGCGTCGAGCTGCCAGCTGCGCGGATAGGGCACGAGCACGGGGACCACTACCTGTTGGTCATGGATGCCGTGGTGGCCAATAGCGAGCAGGCAAGTATTAGATTCATCGTGCGCGCTGTTGCCGTAATCTATATCGAGTTCCACTATTTTCACGGGATGCATGGGATGGGTGTGTCCAGGTGGGATGGGCTTGTTGCGGGGGTGGTCCAACTGGGTCGGACAGGGGGCAGCGCGAAGGGGTGCTAGTGGCACACTGCTGTTGTGTACACACATGAGTTAATGGTTCTTAGGCAAACGGCCTGTTGGTGTGAATTCGTCAAAATTCGAACTCATGTCCAAACGGTAAAAACACTGCGAGGTTTTCAGTCGAAAGCCGCGGCGTACCCCGGCTACATGTTCTTTCGCTTTGAATTTTTTTCGCCCTACCCTTCATTTGTTTCTGAACTTGCCCATCTATAACTTGTGTTTCTCCGCGAGTGGCGGGACGTACTTTTGCTCTCTTGTTTTGTTCACACTCCTTGGATAGCCTTCAATTCAACTCCATGGAAATTCTGTCACTTTTCCTCCGAAGAGCAGAGAAGAAAGGGCAAGCACAGGATAGAAATTCAGAACGAACGGTGTTTTCGAGGTGCTAGCAAAGCCAACCAAGGTCAACACCCCAATTGTCTTTCCTCCAATGCGTCTCCTCCAGGTGAAGGTCTTGGGCCCGAACACGGGAGGCGTGCTCGGACTGGATTTTTTGAACAGGTACGACCTCGACCTTAACTTCGAGACGAACGAGGCGAGGTTTTACGTGGCGGGCGCTGTCGACCAGGGGTTGGTGGACACGTCGTTGTTGGAGGGGCTCAAGTGCGGAAGCCTGCCGGGGGGAAAGCTCGCCATCAAGATGGAGCTGAACGGGTGAGTGAGCGCGGAATAGTGCTGGCGTCGTTTTTCTTGTTTCGAGGCTGGTACGTGCGTGGCGTATACCGACGCGGGTCGATCCTGCCGTCCAAGATATGTGGTTTCCAGAAAACCGTTTGACCACGCTGGAGCGAAACGGGCGAGTGTATCAGCCATTGTGTCGCAATGCTACAATCAAGGTGTTGTGGCGGGTCGTTGGTGAGGTTTTCGTGAAGACTCAAATCGGATACTGGGGAGTCAACTCGGCACACGACCATGACGTACCTGTTAAATTGCCCGGTCGTCCCCTGCGAGCTGTGGGTTGTTTGAGTACTATTGAAGTCGAAATCAAAACCATTCGACTTGACTAGCCTAATCGTCGCTTTACTTCGAACTCTATAGTACTCCCACGTTTGGGCGACGCAACTCACTCCCTGCTTTCCCACGGCACAAAGACGCCACCCATCAACCAGGAGCATTGTGGTTCCGGGAGGGGTGGCTGTGAGAGCGCAGCATAGCATTTTAGGGCTCCCTGCGTCCGTCTGGTCTGGGCAATCTGTTTTGCTGCGATGGGACCTATTGCGTCGAGGGGTGGGGTGGGGGGCTGGGTGGACTGCCTTGCAGGTCTCAATAACGTTTGTGGCGTCCGAAATACGTTCGTTTGGTTAGTGGTCGGGTACCGACAGATGCCGCACATGTATCTACTGTCCAGTTGTCTCGGTCTTTTATTTTACGCCACGGTCACCCTGAACTTCGCGCGGTTGCAACAGCCAGTGCGTGCCCCCCCCCCCCCAGAGTGCAATATAGACAACGCGGAACGTGTGGCAAATGTATACTGACACCTTAGGGCCTGTTTTATCGTAAAAAAGTTGTTGGCGTTACCCTTGACTGGACCGCATGTGGCACACTGGCCGTGCGGCCCCCACACGTATCCCCCACTGCCCGCTGCTGGGAAATAATAGCTGTATTGCAATGATTGTGTGAGCGTTTCAACTTTTCGCGCTTGTTGGGTTGCTGTGGAGGTTTCTTTCCGTTTCCAATATGTGCGATGTCAAAAGGTAAACGGCCGATTGTGTGCGGCGAGACAGTCCAAATAAGTGTTGTAGAGCAAGCCTGAGGATGAGGCTTGGACCGCTGGCACCGCCTGCTGATGCTTAGCTTCGTGTATGTGCTGATATATTTTTACAGCTCCCGTGTGGTGCACATGGTCTATCGCTCTACCTGGTTGGTCACAACGTCACCTCGCGGCAGCAATTCCGCCGCATTTGGGTGCTCTTTCTTTGTTTGTATTTATTTTTCCTAGTAAGTGTTGCTGAACCTCGATGTGGTAAAATTACGTTAGAACGACGCAAGCCCTTTTTGCCCAAAAACCCAATTAGGTCCATCCAAATTGGGTCCTCAATTTAGGTGCAACTTTTTAACGTTAGAACAGGTCCTTATTTGTCTGATTGATTATTGTCCCCCCGCCGGAGGCTGCGCCAACACGCCGATTTGTTTTTGTATTTTTTTTCCTCCTGTTTGTCACTGATTCCCCTGCCTATTGATCAGCGGAGGCCCCTTCACGGGGGTGTTGGACCTTGCCTCGTCAACAACCGTCGGAAATTGGCTGGCGGCGCGAGATCTGGATGTGACTTCCATGGCGTCAGGGCAGAGCAGCAGCTATCCCCAAGAGACCGGGCGATCGCTCCCTCTCATGTGTGCCCAATTTGACACGGTGAGTCGAGGGCGTGGGTTCTTCTTCGAAAGGCTACTTGGCACTATCGCCGGCTCTTTCATGCATCGATCCAAAAGCGGTTTCGAGCGCAAACTCTATCATCGCGTCCGACAAGTCTACGTATCTAGCAAGTGACCAGTAAGCCAAACGCTCAGGGACAAGTGCAGTACCGGGTACATTTACACAACACAAGAGACTCGGGGTGGGATAAGAGCACGAGAGATTAAAAAACGTTCGTGTTGATCACTCACGGTCTCGCTTCATTCCTGCACTCGCCTCTCTAAACAACAGAATTCCCCCCCGTCCTCAAAAACACGACATTCAGATTCAGTTGGGCCACGTTTTGCTGGCGTCCGTCGTGGACGCCAAGACCGCTAGCGAGGGAAGGCTGGCGGTGTACGTGGGACACCTGCCCGTGTTCGACTCGATCGCGAGGGACATCTCGATCCGCGAGCCGCGAAGCAGGCAGCTGGCGCTGGTCGGGCAGGACCTCATCGGGCACACCCGCATCGTCCTCTCCTGTCGATCGAAGCGCCTGTACTTCGCCCCGCTGGAGGCGAACGACATTTGGGCGGGGCAGGTCGTGTGAATTGAGTTGTTGATCCCCTTTTTTCGACCGATCCTGTTATAAAGAGAGGTTTGTTTTGTCGTTTGCTGTTTTTGTTCCGTAACGTGGGTTGGGTGAGTGGCTCGGTGGTGCTGGCTTTTTGACCCGATCAAGCCTTCCTTCCGGTGGCTTCCGAGATCGGGCTGCTGCTGCTGCTCTCTTGTTCAAATTAGTAGCGTAAATCCTTGAATGGCGATTGGTTCTTCTTTTGAACGATATGTATTGCGATTGTGTGTAGACCATGTTACTCGTTTCCTGTACAAGCGGACGGAGGGTTGCGTGTTTGGTGGTTGGATGTGTGTGGGGAGGTGCAGAATGGTGGCACGTGTTGTCGAGGTGACGGCGGAGCGCGCGTATGTGCACTTCTGTAGATGCGGGAAGTGTTGAGCTCTGTGTATACCATGAGCGCGGACGATTGAAGGTTGGTATCAGATGTACAAAAAATGACAAGCAAACCTCTAGGGTTTGCATACAGTGGGAAGAATGGATGGATGGGCGTTTTCTTCCCTTTTCCCGGCGTCTTGGCGGTACTGCCGTTACACTTCTAGTCTACGCTGCATTCGGCAGCTGGCAAGAAGGTTGGCCGTCTCGTCGTTAATTAAGAAAGGAGGAGGTAGTGACTGCCTCAGCCGTAATGGCGAGGCCAGATGATAGAGTACCTTTTTTATGACATAGCTGGTCGACATCGGATCGGTTGTCGAGATGTTAATTACTACACTGGCTTAGGTTCGACGGTGTTCAGACTACGGAGATTGATGAATGCGCCGCGTTTCATTTGTCAGGGAAGCGATACAAATTCTGCAGCGTGCGGGGTGTTCCCTGATTGATTGTGTTCTGTCCCCTCATTCTCTTCTTTGCTGCAAGAAACTGCTGTAGAACAACACCGCCGCTGTTGGTTACATAGTCGACGTAGACTGCGTGCCCTGGATGGGTATGATCATGTGAGCTTTGCGTTTGTGTGGAAAACTTACGTCCTGCTTGATGCTTAGTGGTATGCTTTAGAAGAAAGCACGAACGGAAACTTGACACATTTCAACCTTTCTCGACGGCCCTCTCACAGCAGTGGGCGCGTGTTTTGCGGCCATGATGACGGCAATCCCTCCCACGCGAATTCGTGTCATGAAAGACACAACAACGCACCCAAACACCAGAACACCCTAACAGAACAACAACATAGCGCATGAAGTCGGTCCAAAGAACTGAACCTACACGATATTTTTGTGTGTACCAGCTGGCTGGCGTGTTTACCCTCCTCACTGGCTCTTTCGTCGAACATAGATGATTGTCTGGATGGATCTATTAGCACGACTGACGCACCGACTTTCACGTAACTGCATGTGTACCCGTGCCCCCCCACCCCTGCCTGCACGGATGGTGTTGGGTTCTATCGTACGCGGCATGATCTATGGTGATGTAGATTGTGTGGATGGTTGGACAAAAGCAGGGATCTCGTGACTCGTGACACATACGATGAACCAACCCTGGCAAAGATATGACTCGTTGGTTTGGTGACTCATCATGCTACGCAAGCACGGTGCCCCCAGGCTACCGTAGATTGCGGAGATTCACGAAGACGCAGCTCAAAAACAAGGTTCGAGGTGAGTCATTTTTGTTGCCACGATCAACCCGTCCGCGCCCAGGCAGCACACCGGCAGCTCACTTCCTCGTAACACGTTTCATAGAGGCCTCGCCAATGGAACGCAGAAACACAGTAGGAAGGGGGATGGCACATGGGAGGCGAAGACGACGGCAATGTTGCCTGATCGGAGCCGCTTTTTTTTCTGCCGGGAGCGGCGGCAGTAACAGCGCCGTCTACGCGTTTGGGTACGTGGGCGGTCTCTCTCAGCAGCAGTCGTCGAGCCGGTGGCTGCGAGTTGCAGGGGGCGGAAGGGGAGCAAGCAGGCGGTCCAGGGTGCCATCTTCGCCGGCACAAGGGAAAGCTCTCTTCGCGACGGCACGACGAAGAAATGCATTCGTCGTCGAAGGAGGCGGGGCAAACCCAGTCACATCGTCGTCGACTACAGACTGGAGAGACTTGACCAAGGAGGTGCGTTTTTGCGCTGGGGGGGCCCACGGCGGTGGCTGTGCCGTCTTTCGTTTCGGCTACTGCTGTGCCGCTGTGTCTCTATGAAGTTGGGAGACCAAGCAGGGTGCTTTCGTGCTTTCCGGCGAGGGATGGCGAGCTTACGGATAGTCCGCGCATCATTTGCACCGCTACAACTTGTTGAACTCTGACTGTACGGCGCGCGGCAGAGCTGACTACTGTACACCACCCAGGAGTATGTAAGAGTACGTTGTGTTGGATGCGAGCCTAAGGAGAGACAATTTTTACAACACATGCCCAATATCACAGATAGACTACCCATTTGCACGGAACCACGACTATTGCACCCTTTCCGCCACGACCTCTCAAAATGCTAATAGTAAGTTAAATATAATCAACACTTGGCACCCGCATCATGAACACACTTAAATAAATAATTGCAGGAGGAGACGGCGCTGTGCGAGCTGATAATCGAAAACAGACGAATCCAGGACCTCCAGGTCGAGCTGGAACGGAAGGAATCGAGACCGGTTACCGTACAGGAGTGGGCGGTCGCTGCGGGGCACCCGAGCGCTCATCAGCTCATGGCCGCGTTGCAGGAGGGCAGGAAGGCCCAGCGGACCCTGGCGCTCTGCCACCAGGGCCTCGTGCGGAGCGTCGCCTACAGGTGCGTGGTGGAGGCGATGACGGGACGCCGGACCGCCGAAAGAGTCAGCAAGATCACATCTGTTTGCTGACGCATAAGGCGCCGCCCTGCCCCAGCACCCAACACTCTAGCTGAACAAATGTGTACGTAGCGCTGGGGGTATGTCTTGTGTTACATTCAACGGCGATGCCATCCTGGAACGGGTGATCATTAGATAACGATGTTTCACTTGTCCATGTACGGCTGAAAGCAGTGCCCTACCCAAACGAACCACTCAATACTTGTAGCCCGCCGGCATCCTCAAAACGTGTGCTCCCCGAGTTGATCGAGATAAACATGCAATCTCGTAAACAACCCCACCCTGTGCACTGAGTCGGCACATAACTAAATAGCGGTTTAGTCCCGTGATTCACGAACCCGGGCCAAATCTACCACCACCCGAACTAAACTCCCGCACTTCGTTTTTGCTCCCCTTTCTTGTCTCGACGAACGAAATTTCTTCCCCACTCGGCTGGCTACGACTGCCTGTCTCGGACGACCACTCAGATATAAGCAGGTGTCCCGGAACCTGTCCCTGGACGACCTCACCCAGGAGGGCAACGTGGGCCTCCTCGAGGCCGTCGAGAAGTTCGACTCGACCAAGGGCACCCGCTTCAGCTCGTACGCGGTGTTCCGCATCAAGGCCTCCGTCCTTCGCGCCATCGCCGACAAGGACCGCCTCGTCCGCGTCCCCGTGCACGCCCAGGACGCCGCCATGCGCATCCTGGCGGCCTCGCACGCCCTCCAGCTCGAGTCCGGCGGGGACGTGCCCACCGACGCCCAGCTGGCCGTCGCCCTGGGCATGCCCGAGGCCAGCGTCGCCCTCTACCGGAAGTCTCTACTACCCCAGAACATCGCGGACTTGGATAACCCCGCGCTGCCCAGTTCCCCGCAGGGGAGAGGTGGCAGCGGCGCCGCCGGAGGCGGTAGCCTGGGAGGGAGGGTGGGCGGGGAGCAGTGGCCGTGGGAAGCGTCTCAGCTCGCCCAGGCGCACGTGGTCCGACGGGACATGATGAGGGCCATGCAGGCCTGCCTGTCTCCGACGGAGGAGAGGGCGCTGCGGCTGAGGTTTGGGCTGGGAGGGGCGGAGAAAGAGGGGGCGGTGGCGGACGGCGGTGGCGCGCTGACCTTCAAGGAGATCGGGAGGACGATGGAGCTGAGCGCCGAGGGCATCCGGAAGATGGTGTTCCGGTCGATCGCGAAGCTGCAGGCCTCGGACGAGGCCAACGGCCTGCTGCTTTCCTACGCCGACCTGATTTGAGTTCTTCGTTTGTTCCGTTTGGTCGGTGTCGAGAGAGAGAGAGAGAGAGAGAGAGAGAGAGAGAGAGAGAGAGAGAGAGAGAGAGAGAGAGAGAGACAGACAGACAGAGAGAGAGAGAGAGAGGGGCTGAGAGACAGCGCGGTGCCTTGCGCGACTCGCCCGTGTCGACAATTTTGCGTTATTTTGTGTCCATTGTTTTGTGGCTGAGTCTGTATCCTTCGTTCTAAGCAAAGCACTTTGGACCGTGGTAGTATGTGTGTGTGTGTGTGCGTGCGTTGTATGCTGTTTCACCGGGTGATCCTCTCGGTTGTACACAAATCCCCGCTCGGTGGTGGGGTTGTGATGATCCCGTGTCGCGTGCTGCGCATCACGTGATTTTGTAAGTTTGTCTTTTGAAGGTGCGTTTTTGTGGCCTGGGGGCAGAGCATGACAGCATGGAGTTTGGTGAGGAAAGGTTGGCAGCAGTGGTGGGAAATGTTTTTTCCTTTCCGCCGCTCCTCGGCAGGAAGAGAGAAATATGCTAAAAGCAGGACGGGGTCTGCATAACTCAAAACATGATGAACGTTGTTGATGTTGTCGACGTCCACGATCTGATGCTCCAAGCGCTCGAGAAAATGCGTTGCAACTCGTTTCCTCACACGGCGGAGCGTTGCTGAAGCGGCCTAATCGGCTCGCGGAATTTGGGCACACGTATCGTGCAAGCTTGAACCCGAATCCTTCACGGTGTTGTTGTTGATCAATACCACCAGGGCAGGCAAGTGTGTTCGTTGAGGTCGTCCTTTCTCGATTGGAATTCCCCCGCATCGGAGTGTGGAATTGAACACAGTGGAGGAGGACAAGCCACACTCGACCATACCCACATGCTGAAACTCCGACCAAGGTGTACGCCTAACACAAGTCGTTTACTCTTCGAACTCGCCACATGTCACAAACTTCCTTTGGGATTTTTCCCTCAAATCATCTGGAAATACAGTGGGGCCTCGACCGCACTCCACAGTATAGTTCTGTGACCGATCCGACCTTTTCCACGGGTGGATGGGTTGTTCGTTTCCCCCCCCCATAGAACCAGTTTCGATGTGTTTTCTGTGTCACCACATGCGAGGCGAAAAGCTTGGTTGTCGCCCATGCAGCGGGGTCCCTCTGGACATTGCTTTCGGGTGTTGTAGAAGTCAAACTATCAATCCACTCTTCACGATTTCGACTTTCACGCGTTACTCACTGGCGTTAGCACGTGCCAGCTGCAACAGCCATCCACCGGCCGTCGAACATCAGCATTGCGGCATGTTGTTGCTGCATCGCCCAAAGCAGCAGCCTGTCTCCAGGGGGTGCACACTGGCCTAGTTGCCGCCAGCGCCGTCGTGGCCTACAAGACCCCGTCACGTGCGTTCAACCGGCACCCGAGTAAACCAACTAACAGTACGCTTCTTCGCAAAGATTAAAACAAGTCGTTGCGTTCGCGTCCCGGACAGAAAAATGTCTCCAGAAGAGAAGCTGCTACAAGTACTACTACTTCAGGCCTGGACGGACGGCAGACCACTAACGTAATCAGATGCGCGTCGAGAACCGGGGGATTGTATTCATAGGTACCGAACTAAATTTCTTTCCATTCTACTGAATTTAATTCCTTTCCACTCCACTTCTTCCATTCCATATTTACAAAAGAGGCGAGACAGAATTCGCCGGTCAAACAAAAATAACTCCAGAAGCGCCTGGCCGTGCCTCGACTCTTTTCTCTTTGACACCATCAGAATAGCACCCGACCACCCAACCACGCAGCTGCGAAATCTAACGGTGGCTCCCCAAGTCACCCAATCCTGCCGCCCTCACGCGCTTCCCTCCACCACCATCGGGAGAGATCCGAATCCCGACCCCAACAATGATTATGATACACGGCAAAGCAAACTGCCCGTCCCCGTCCTCTGACCGTGCATGAATTTCTAAAAGCCGGCCCACACGCCCAACAAAACACTTCAAAATCGCGCAGCAGTTTTTTGTACAAAAAGAAAAGAAAGGGGCCGTCACCGCCGGTCTTATCAATATCTTGGTAGATACCTTCCTTTGCAAATGAGACTAAATCCGACAAGACTTGGGCGCGCGCACAGGCGATGCCTGTCCAGACAACGGTCAAACCGCCAAAATGAACGAAGCACCCACCGAAAACCTCCTGTCTTGAAGGCCCAAACACGAGCGAGCGGGCGCGGACCACGGCAATACCTGCGGCTGAGGCGGCACCGTCGTGTGGTTGTGCTGGGGACGAGGGGGCTCTTTGAACAAACCCAATAACGATGAGGGAGACACGCGCCAAAATCAATTTGAGCCGCGGGGGCGGAGGGGGATGTCGCGCCTACCACTCCGAGAGCCCACAAGCTTCTTCTCAGACATGCCAATACTCTCGAAATTCTAGGAACAAAAGACATGCCAAGACTCTCGTAGGGACTAGACTATTTCGGACACATGACAACGCCGGATCCCACACGCGAACAAAAGCTTCGTCACAAGCTCAACGCGGGCGTGGCAACTCGTCGCCGACCACGCCCAATCAATCGGCGTGGAAACACCAGAAAGCTCCAAGCAACAGAGCCTCGCGGAAGCGAAGGCTTTCGAGCAGGGCCCAAAACGCCGATGAACGCGAAAAAAATACGAGGAGCAAACGGCAGGCCGATCTAGTTCCCTCTATCACCGTCACTGCCATCGGTGTCCGGGAACGTCTTGTGCAGGAGGAGATGGCGCTGCCCGATAAAGCCCCCCGAGAGGCCGAGGCTGTTCGTGAAGGCTCGGTTCGAAGCGGAATTCGGAGCCTCCTCGTAGCCGCACCTCGCGTAAAGCCGCAAGGCTGCCTGGTTGATCTCGTTTACGTGAAGAAACACCTAGAACATACATCGAGGGGATGGGGGGGGGGGGAGACGGCGAGTCGTGTGGCTTGTTTTGCCGGGAGCACGGACCCAAACACACAACTGCAGGCTACCACGCCTCACCACCACAAAAAAACAACAAATGCACAAGTTAACGTTCGCAAAACTCAAGGTGGGGGAACTCGAAGTACGCCATAACTAAACGTTACGCTACTTCCTGCCCTAGCTCTCTCCGCCCCTGGTAAGGTGTCGAACGTTTCGAAGGGGTGGTCGAATTCGTCAGGTTGGCTAATAGATCCAGAAGCGCCGGGCAAGGACTCTCTTGCTTGCCCCGGTAAACGTTCGACACCTTACCGGGGGCGGAGAGAGCCACAGCAGGATGTCGCTTAATTCTGACGTACTTCGAGCTCCCCCACCAATGAGTTTTGCGAACGCTAACTTGTACAGATGATCTACCCAAGCACACGAGTACCCTTCGCAGGTTGTTGGATTGAACAAATATGTTGGACAAAGAATGTAAATCGGGGAAGTTGGGATAGGGTTTTAGCGCTAGGGCCATACGGTCTGCGTCCCCCCTGCCTGTTTATTATTTTTCCTCATTAACTTTACTTCTCCTCCCGAAGGCGGCCCGAGCACAACCACCGAAACCCGGAGCGCCAACCCACCTCCGACGTCTTGAGCGCCCTCGCGACGTCATCCACCAACTCCAACAGGACACGCCCCACCCCCATTCTCCGGCAGTCCGATCGGACTGCGACCTCTGTGAGGTATAACCTGCTCAGTTTTGACGTTGTCGTGAGACACGGACGCCGGTCGGGGGGGCGGGCGTGGGCGTGGGCGGGCGTGGGCGTCAGCGGTTTCGGCGGTGAGAGGAGGAAATTCGATGAGGTGTTGTGGCGTGTTTGGCGAGTCATATTGCCCCGACCAGACACACTCGTGAAAACAGCCGTGGTCATTATCGCCTACTACAGTGCATACCCCTCAACACCAGCCAATTGGTCACAGAGCAGGCACGCGTGCACGTTTTACACCCACAAGTACGGAAGCGAAACAACCGATGCCACTGCCACATTTACGCCTCGCATACCCGCAATACTCATGCAAACACCCTCTTGGACCCAACCCGTGAATCACACCAACCATTCACATCACTGCTTCACCGGAAACAAACCATACAAACGTGCCGGGCAACGACTGACTGCGCGAACACGGCAACAACTAACGCCAACACCCACGAGCAGCAGCAACAAAAACATAACGCAACCAACCTTGCGATTTTTGCGCCCTGTTCTTCGACTTCAACAGCCAGAGGCGTGCCGTCAAACTCGTGCCTGGAGCACTCCAAAGTCCCCAGGACGTGGCCATCGGAAACCGCCGTCTCTAACGGTGCCGCCGCCGCGCTAGCAGCGGGGTCCTCCCCCAACCCTACCCCCCCCCCTTCCCTTTGGCTAGCAGCAGCCCTATCGGACGCCGCCGCCGCCGCCGCCGCCACTCTTGCGGGACCATCCAGGGCGGCGACGAGGCAAAACGCCCCCTTTCGCCTTCTCTCCCTCATGAGCAAGCAGCTCCTCTCTCTAAAGCGGTGCTTGAGGGTCGAGTGCACCGGGGAGAATACATCGAATCTAACGTCTGGATAGAAAACATCAAGAGTGAAGGGGGGGGGGGGGGGGGGGGGGATGAGCTACGTACATATGGGATCCCCCCCAACAAAGGGCGACGGGGTTATTGGGGTCCACAAAAAAGGGTTTTAACCGGG
>FN649727.1:4594932-4610320 GCA_000310025.1 Ectocarpus siliculosus | reverse complement strand
AAGGGGCCCGGGGGGGAATACTTTTATTTTAAGTTGGGGAAAAAAACCATAAAAAGTAAGGGGGGGTGGGGGGGGGGGGGTGATGAGCTACGTACATATGGGATCTACGTCGACGAATGGCAGCAGGTGTTAAGGGGGTCCAGACAAAGGGTTTTGACGCTGGCTCTTTCTAATACTTTTAATCCAACATAAAAACAGAAAACAACCTTCGGGTTAGGGTTACCTAGTTTTGGTTTACTACTAGGACACCATGGAGAGGCGGAGTGCGTGCTGGCACGTTCAGGTTTGCTATTGTACTGGAGCTGAAATATCGAAGGTCGCAGCAGTCCCTGGCAAGAAAGTCCGTAATCTGCATCGGAACCAAGCGGAATCCAAAATTTGTTGCAGCCGTGCGCACCGCATCAAGAGCGGTCTGATGCTACACAGTCCAAACGTTACCGACGTTGGCGGCAAGGGTACGTTTGAACAGAGTCGTACAGGCGCCAACAAGAATGGTGCCAGCACCAATCGCAGGAGGGGGCCAGCTGGGTGTGCCATGTACACGTGTAGCGCATATAACGGAACATCGTATGATATTCTTACATGTGAGAGGATCACAGGCATGTATTTGAGGTCGTGCGTGTGGCAAACTAGACATGCGGATCTGTTCCAACAAAGCAAAATTTAGCACGAGCGTTGCGGCTTGTGCTGGTGGTGATGTACTCGGTGCCATAGTGACGCATACGTCATCAAAAAGTAGAGGGTGCGCTCCGCTGTCCAGCGATGTGAGCTTTGTGGGAACACAACGTAAACATCAGAGAATGGTCGGCTACCGAGATGAGATTCTGAGGGATGCTTCGGATGCCTCAAATGAACGGATGATGACGTGGGCGGGAAACCAAACATACCGGTATGCAGAGGATGACTACCATACACTGTTCTATACCAATCAAATCAAGACATCGCCCAGTCCCGTCTTCGTTGAGTGAGTAATCCTGAAATGTTTAATTTTATGATCTTTTCTATATAGAACATATACAACCCGGCGGTCTAAATGTAGCCTTTTGCTTCCAAGTCACCGTAAAGACGACGCCGGAAATCGAGAGACAGACGTACAGCAGTGCTGCTGTAGATGCGGCGAATCATGCAACAAGAACAACCACACACTGCTGGGCATCAGAGCAGTTCGACACGTCCATCGACTAACAAAGAACTTGGTTGCCTTTGCATCAATAATTTCTGCTGTCATCACAATAGATTGGGCACGTGACTGACCGACGACTGTTCATTCCGTTTGACTGCAGCAGATTGACTGCAGCAGAGTCAAAATCGACGAGACAAGCGCGCAAGTTTTCTTCACACTTCAGCTCTACCTCGGCAAGACCTGATATTTCGGTATTTGCGGGGGCCTGCTGCTGTCTCCGATTATGTAGTCTTACATACAAAAACATAAAACATGGTACCAGAGTAGTGGAGTCATAGTTGCATAGGTGCTGGGCCACTACTGCTGGTGTGCGCATATCCCAGAAGTTTATTAGTACCAACACGGCGGTGCTCATGTTCAACTATGTACGCTTGCTTGAAGATACTCCAAATAAGCCCAAACCCATCCGGTTTCCCTCCATTCACTGTGACTTCAACACATCCCGTTCGACTGCTGTGGTCTTATCTCGAATGGGTAGTCTTTCTGTGTTTGTATATATTCTGTGTTTGTATTTATGTCTCCAAAGATACATACACGCGGCAGTTTTTCCGCTCCTAGTACACGGTCGGGCGGCCGCGGTTGTTCGGTCCATTTTTTAAACGTTTGAAAATCAATCACCTGTCTGCGTGCACATGTTGCATTTGAAAAACGGTAGTGTGTTGTTCTGGTGTGCTGTCGTTGTGGTCGAAGAAAAGCGCCACACACTTGGCACTCACCTGCGATCGCGAAATAGTCATCTAGTTTGGCCACCCTGAGGACCATCTCCTGCCCATTCAGCGCAGCCTCTCGAGAAACCACGCCCTCCAGCATCCCGCACGTCAACTCGCCCTCGTCGACAGCTGTCGGTACGGCGGAAGAAACAAACGCGTCAACGGCGGCATCGTCACTGCCGCTTCCAGCAGCCGACAGGCCAATTCCGCCGCCGCCAATACGCCCACCTCGAGTAGCTGCCGGCTCGCGATCCAGGCCAGCTGCTGCGCTGTTGCCGCCGCCGCCGCCGCCGCCGCCGCCGCCAGAAGACGTCTCGGAAGCCCAAGCCGGACCCTCGGCCAGACTGCTGCTGCCGAAGCGGACGGGCTCAGCGCCGGTGGCGCGACGCTTTTGCCGGCAGCGGGCGGACGCTGGACGCGCACGGTGTGGCGCACTGCTGCTTGTTCGCGTCCCTGTATGCCTGCGGCGAGCAGCAAACGGAGTCGGTCTCGAAGCCCATGCTACTGACGCGGCCACAGCAGCAGCGGTTGCAGCAGGGCCCCCGGCACATGTCGGTGTTCGAGTAGTGATCTCTTGAGGGCGCGAGAACAGAGCGGGTAGGGCGCCGGCCAGGAGAGCCACAGACCCCTTCATAGGGAGGATCTCACCGTAGGACACAGAAGAGAAAGAGAGAGATATGCAGATAAAGGAGAGCAGGAAGCTCGTAAAGTGCGTGCCGATGCGTGTGTAGCACTCGGATTGGAGCGGAGGCACAGTGAATCATTGTTTGGCGTGCGGGGGGATCCCACTTTGTCGAAAGTCCCCCCGCAAAAAACATGATCCTGCCTCCTGCCTCCTGCCTCATCCCTCTTTATTTTGTCTTGATCTTTACACAAATGAGCAGGACTAGATTTCACAGGAAGTCTCGACACTCCCTCCCTCTATTATGGGTAACATGCCCGCTTTTATATACCTTCGGGGGTCTCGAGGTTAATAAATTCATTAATTCGATGAAAGCCATGAACTTTGCGCGGCGCAGTCTTGTTTGTTGTTGTTGTTGTCTTCACATTAAAAACCGTTCCGATCTCTCTCTACCCAGTACCTTCATATGCCCGTACTGATCTAACACTTGACGCGGTCGATTCCTGTGGTCACAGGCTAACTTACCCTAAAAAAGGTACACTCAAATAAACTGGCCCCGAGGGTCTATAGAGTGATGAATCGAACTGATGTAATAGAAAGAAAATGGTGTCGTCGTAGCATTTACATCTCATGAGCATGGTTTCGTTGCTGAACGTCACGCAGCTCTACTGTAGGGGGCAGCTGTTCCATTATTTTTCTTTGCACGAGCTGAAATCGAAGGGTCACACACCTGAACTGGATTGTTATTTTTGGCTGCGAAAACCCAAATCTCTCGGACGGCGAAGAGCGTCGCATTCTTGGATTTTTCGCCGGTCGTTTCTGTCGAAATAAACCTACATCGATGCAGGCCTCGTCCTGGACGAAATATCCAGATGATGAACCGGACAGGACACGACGTTTGATCCCCAGCCATACCCATGTGCGGCATCACCTCCAACGCAGCCACGTCAAAATGCATGGCAACTACCTGCTGTCACTCTCAAGTTTAACTCAAAACTCAATACACATCTATGCATATGCAGTCTACAGTCTAGTAAGTGAAAACATACACCACGCGTGATGTGCAAACAACGCACCACCACTCGAGAACCCGGGAGGGAGTCAAAGAACTTCAGGCTCAACAATAGAGAAACTCAAGAAACGACCAGAAGACCACAAGTCCAGCCAAGAATCATGCACTATGTTTAAACCAAATATCAAATAGTCGCTGGGAGGCTACCCTACTCAGGACATAAGAAACGGGGCCAGGGCAGAAGAAGAGCTTCTCAAGTGTTGGCGCTTTCGCATGGAAGATAGCGATTGAAATCCGTGGCCACATAGCCCATTGAACCGGTAACCTTCCCCCTTACTTCCTTTGGTACTGGAATTCTCCGGCCAAGCCACCTACGCCCTTGGCTTGTACAATCTAAGAGATGGCTACACACAATCATAGCCGACGCTTCGACGCGAACGCCGACGCACAGATCACATTTCATACAACGCCGTGCGGCAACTCGGTCGCCTCTTTTACACACATTCCCGACACACTTGCCGCCCAAAACAACAGGGCCGTCCGCACGGGAGATACTGAGCGAGAGGGGGTCAACGCGCGGCGATGCCGGAGCCAGTCCCCGCCCCCCTCCGGGCCGCGGCTTCCCTCTCTCGCCTCGCCGCCGCCTCTGCGGCCGCCACGCCGCACGGCCTGCGCCCCCCCGCCGCTTCTTTGCCGCCCGAGGGCCTGCTATCACTGGGTTTAGGCTTGGGCCCTCCCGTCCCGCCAAGGCCCCTCTTTTGCAGGTGGGGGTGTTCTCGCTTCGTCGCCTCCGCGATTGCCTCGCACTTGTGGTCATCCTCGTGCCGGTGCTTGAAGCAGAAATTTCTTCGGCAGCTTCCGCAGGACACCTGGCAGCATAAAGGGGGTTGCATGTTAATGAAAGAGGGAAGTGTGCGTGTGCAAAATATTGGAATGTGGTTGCGCGGGTGGGCGTGTTCGGCTTTTAAAATGCTACAGAGTACGTAGACGACGTAATGAGAATTGGGCTAGCTGGGAGTGTACGTGGTGCAGAGGGCTCGATGGTGTGGATTCTGCTGATACACAAAGCGTGTTGATGTCTGGCTGGGACAGAAAAATACCAAGACTCACAAGGGAAAGGCACACACCAAATTGACCACACGCGAAAGGAGTTCACGCACAGAGCGCTCTTACTTTGCCCGCCCCACACTCAGGTAGCGGTCCTGTGGGAACAATGCTCCGTCTTCTAGAGGATGTGTGGTCAATCGTCTAACCGCTAAGGCATGCAGAACATGAGTACGCCCCCCCCCCCCACACACACACTCAGGTAGCTCTTTTCGCAACTATTGCTTCAAAGCAGAGCTTGTTGCTTGTGTCCACGCTTCTCCCGAAACGAACCGCTCTTCTTTCTGCACATCAATCAGGTAAAGGCAAGTTCACCTTCACGAACTCCGAGCGTCGACAGCCTTGCACGGAGCAGCGTATCTTGTTCGGCCTCGCTTTTCGGACGCCATCCACGCAGCCGGAAGCTAGGTGCCTCTCGAGCAGGAGGGCGTGTTCCACCCCGGCCGGCCTCTGGAGAACTTTGTTGCACTTGGAGCACTCGAGGACACGTTTCTGTTTTTTTTTTTTGTGCCAGCGAGTAAGACGGAAGGAAAGACGGGGAGCGCGCACAAAGCAGACAATAGAATGGGCGGCGAGCGAGATAGGGAAGAATAAGAATATAATAGTTCACTTTGGTATGCTGCTAAGGTGACTTCGCTGTTCAGTTTCGTTTGGGCCTGTACTCTACGATCGCATAAAAACATGAGCAGGACGGCGTAGATTATGGATACACGATCCTCCGTTTTCAACATCGCGTCTATTCCGCCGCACGAGGGTTTATTTAGTCTAAACACTGGACGCATCTGCGCAATCCCGATCCGGGGTAGTATGAACAGAAGGACTGACACTGAAAAATCTACCCGACGACTGACACTGAAAAACTCATCAAAGCAGGGCTCGTGCGACGCGCAAAGAAAGCTCGGTCGACTTGACCTGGTGTTCACCCCAAGGATCCGTCATTGCTCAAGCAAGCGCGGCGTGCAAGCTGATACCCTGTGGGTACATGCTGATCAACAAACAACGTAGAAAATAACTTTTTAACTCTGGCTATTTCGCTACTCTCTCAATAGTTATATCTCTCTCCTCCTCTCACATCTTTGGCGTTGGCGTTGGTACAGTTGTGACCCGCGTGAGTGCGGTGATCAAGGCAAAAGACCTTGCCACACGCGTCGCAGGTGAACGGCAAAAAATCTGCAAGTTTCATCACACGGAGAGGGCATGTATGGGTAAGGACTTGTTTGTGCGTCAAAACAATAGGGAGATGCGAAGGACACTCTGGGCGCAAGTAGCGTGGTAGCATACAGCTTGTGTCGAAACGACTGCACTATTTATGCCACATTTTTTTTTTTCTTCTTAATATGACACCACGAAACCATCTCCATCATAGAAAAGAGTCTGAGACAGATTAGCAATGGATTCATAGCGTCAGAAAAGTACCTGTTTTTCGAGGCTGTGTAACGTACGCGTGCCACGTACTTCAGGCCTAGACTATGTAGTCTAAGCAGTATTATTGCCGTATCCATATACTACAAGTACACCAGCAGTAGTCTACAGAATTCCACCAGGAAGAGCTTAGACCTACTGTAGCCTATTGTGTATCTCCTCGTTTTTTTCTTCTCAATAACGAGATGGTGTCGTAGGGCACCCAGCACCTTTCTGGTGCTCATCAAGAGCGCTCTCGCTCGCTCTCTACCTCGCTGCTATCGTCGCCCCGCTCTCAAGAACTCTAAAATGCCGTCAACAGTCCTGTCAACTACTTTGCTGTTGTCACGAAGCTCTGGTCTCGAGCAATTGAGACGAGTACCGGAAGCCTAGAGCACAGGAGCAATTCCATAGGCTTTACATGAACCCCAAGGCGTGGGCTGAGATACGCAGGTTAGCGCGGTGGGCTACAGAGGCTGCGACAGGAGCAATTTGGGAATTTCAGCGGCAGGAATCGCGGGAGAAAGCAGAGTTCGTGTAAATCGTCACACGATCGTAATGCAACTTGTCGCACCTTGTTGCCCGCACATTTCTGCCGCGCAGTGTACACCGACGTCGTGAAACTCCATGTTGCTTCCTCTATGTGTCGTGGTAGTCGTTCTAGTCTCTCTTCTGTGCGTGCGTGGAGGGAGACAGGAAAGGAGAGGTGTGTGCGGGTGTGCTGGATGGGGAGGGGGTACGCAGAATAATAATACCGATCTAAAGTATACCTCGGCAACACTTAATATTCTCAGCTGCCGCCCCTCGAAATCGGGAGAGCACCCACAGCCCAGCAGCACAATCCAGAGCAAACCGCAGACGTGAATCTAGAGCCATGGTGAAGGTAGCAGTCAAGTGGAACAAGAGGGTGTTTGCTGATGTGGAGGTGACGCCTACCGTGGCCGACTTCAAGGCGAAGTTGCAAGAGCTCACGGTGAGATAATCAGCAAGAGGACCGACACAGCAGCAGGAACAAACGGCGACTCTCACTCGTTGTCTGATTTGCATTTCCACACGCCGGTACTCGTTGGCACTGCTGCTGTTCTGCTGTTACTGTTACGACAGCAGCATGACGTGCACTAGAAGCCCCCGGCGACACACCTCAGCTCTATCTTGCGACTGCGGATGGTACGCATTGCTTGTGTTGAACGTTTTCATCGAAAGGCATCAACGCATCTAAGTTGCTGTTGGGAAGGTGTCACACCAATCGCGGGGACTTCTACTGCTGTTGCTGCTGCAGCAACCCCTCGGTCGTGCCTTTTGGGGCCTCTCCTGCAGATCAGTGCACTGAACGCGTCGCAGCTCATTTGCTTCCGCAGCGTTAGCTGCTCACCGTCCTTCAAGCATGCGGTGGCTCTCAACAGCAATATATTTTTGTCACAATCTTACGTGTTGGGTCCACCAACCACCGTCTCTCTGCTGTCGCACGCCAACACCCGACCAAGCTCGTTGCCGGCCGTTGACTGCTGTACCATACGTGAAGATACTTACCACAGCAGTTCCAAGTCTCGTACATACACTACATAACTTCATCGCCAACCAAGTGGGTAGTGCTTACGTTGATCGCCGTCAATTTTGGGGGGTTACGGGTTCTGCTGTGTGGGCAATCATGAGCAATCCCCACTACATAATCCCGACCCTTTTCGCACCCACGGCAATACTGGTAGTCTTGATCCAGACCACGCACTCGGGAACTCTGTAGACTTAAACATGGAGTACTGCTGTAGTCGAAACAAGTACGAAATCGATATGGAGATTCGCCAGTGCTGTTCCCTACCGTATTTAGTCTGCTCGTCGAAGAACCGGGCTGGAAAAAATGTGGACGTTGGACTAATGAAGCCTTACTTCTAGTCCGCTCTGGATTTCGCTTCGACTTTCGGTGCATCATCGGCAACGGGCGGTGTATGTCTGCGTTGATCGGACGGGAAAAAATGGTGCATTCTGAATGCCCAGAAGTTCAACACTTGGCCGCGACGCTTGCAGTGATTGAAGCGGACCCATGCAGGAAGCAGGGCCCCTAATTTAAGGTAGCACAAGCTCAGCACCAACGGTATTCGGATGGGAGTCTCTTGATTGCATGCGATCTTGCTGTCCTGTCGGCAGCACGGCAGAAGAAAGCACGGACAATACTGGTAAAGATGAACCCTTTTTTGTGTCCATGCAGCATCTTCGTACAATGGGTGGTCTATCATCCGCCGTATCGTTTTTTCAGCCGGCACGGACGTCGTCTGCTGTCACTCTACACGCGGGACGCCAGCCGGTTTCCATGCAGAGAGGCCTTTGCCGGTAACAGACAAACCCTTGCTGTTGCTAAAATTCAAGGTGCATAAATTGCTTGTTTGTCACCGACCTCTGCTACAAGCAGCACGTGGACGCATCCACCAACCGTCCGGTTTACGAGAGTTATATTGCACACTCTGTTTCGTTTCCTTCGCCGGGCCCTCGTGCTTTCCGTAGGGAGTACCAGCAGCCCGGCAAAAGCTCATGGCCAGGGGTGCGTGGAAGGGCATCTTGAAGGATGACGTCGACCTCTCCGGTTGCACCATCAAGGACGGTCAGCAGGTGTGTGGCAGCAGAACGCCGCCACCCGTTTGGAAGCACCACAGCGGTCGCGCATGATTGCGTTCGCCAACCCGGCGGACGTTTTCACGCTCCTCCTGTTCTACGGCTGTTTTGCTGCTGCTGCTGCTGCTGCTGCTGCTGCTGGTGATGGTTGGAGAATGGAATAATTACGCCTCTCAAGTTGTTATTTTGTTTTTGACGGAATGCAACGCTTGTGTGTTTTCCGCCAAGCAGGTGACGCTCATGGGCACCGCGGAAGTTTTGGCGGCGCCGACGGAGAAGGTCCAGTTCATGGAGGACATGAAGACCGAGGTAGGTTTGCGTGTTCGCCCCACAAAAACAGAGAGAACAAGAGCCAATATTTCGGTTCGGAATCACTTGCTTACAGCCAACAGAAACAAGCCTGTTGTACGTATGTGTCCCAGGGGGATGATTCGAATCCAAAAGGATGTGACTGGTGTTACATCGGCTGTATCACACGGGCACACCTTTTTTTTGTGGCTGTTTTTCTTGCCGTTTTTGTTTTGCTCGTTGTGGCAGGACCTGGCTCAGAGCGGTGCCGTGCTCCCCGCAGGCTTGGTGAACTTGGGCAACACGTGCTACATGAACTCCACTCTGCAGTGCATGCGCAAGGTACATGTCCTTCTGTAGGGCATCCTTGAAGGGATCCGGCGTGAATTGTTGCTGCCAAGCCCCTTCTCTAGGTTTTCGCACGGAGGCTCGACTTGCTCGATGTCCCCGCTTGATAATCTTAGTGAGGTGCTAGATGCTGCGCTGTTCCTCATTCGCGTTCCTCAATTCGTGTTCCTTGTTTTTTTATTTAGGGGCTTTTATGAGTTGGCTTTGGTGGTGTTGTACCCACCCAATGTTGCCTTTTCATCTGGTTTTCGTCGTTGTGGTATAATGGTGCCTTTGGCTTTGTTGTCGTTGTCCTTTTTATTTCGATGTCGTTTTTCCTCACCACCGCCTTTGGGACTTTTCCTGCGAAAAGGTGCCCGAGTTGCGGGAGGCTCTGACGAGCTTCCGCCCCACCTCAAGCGGCAGCGGCGCCGACCCCAGCGCCAACCTGGTACCGATGTTCACGGCCTCCTTGAGAGAGACCTTCAACGCCGCGGACCGATCCACGGAGGCCATTCCCCCGGCGATGTTTGTGCAGGTGATCGAATGTTTGCGCCGCGTTTGTGCTCTCTGTAGACGACAGTTACAAAAGTGGCTGGCCGCTACGATGGTACGCAACAAAAAGCCGGCTTGCACCACCGAGCTAGCATCGCCACGATGGTGTGTGCTTTCACGGGGTGGGAGCGCTTGAGCTGCAGGAGCTATGTATTATAGCTCGGCCTCGCTGGGCTGTCGGGTTGAGCACCACTTGCTCTTGTGTGGTGGAGACATTTCCTAACGCGTTGGAGAATGCTGAGCTTGTATTGTTGTTTGGGCGTCTCGCCGCTTGCTGGAGCCCTGGGAGGCCCTCCTCCATGGTGTTGGACACCCGATTTTCGGCGAAAAATTTAGGTTGTGTTTCCAGTTTTGATCCCACTCCGACCAAGTACGTGGTGCATGCGTATCCAGCTGCTTGTGCTGGCATGTTTTTTTTGTGCCGGTAAGGAGTTAAGACTGCTAATGACATCCGCATATGCATACACTCCAACAATTTCAGCTAGCCCCACGGCTGCCGCCCACCAACCTTTTTTTGGGGACAATTGCTGTCACTTTTTTGCGTGCGCAGGTGCTGCGGCAGCTGTTCCCCCAGTTCGCGCAGCAGGGGCCCCGTGGTGGGTTCATGCAGCAGGACGCGGAGGAGCTGTACAGCTCAGTCGTCAACACCCTCTCGCAGAGCCTCAAGAAGGTGCGGTTTCGTCGAATCCGTCGCTGCTGTTATTGATGGGGGTGATGGTGGCGGTGATGGTGGTGTGGCCCTTGTCTGCGATCAAACCATCGTCATCCGGTCCTTTGGCCCGTGCCATTTTTTTTTTGTCTCGAGCGAGGTAGAGAGTGCTTGCGCTGTCCTTTTGATACGTGTGTACCCGCCGTACAAACCCCAGCGATGAAGCGATGAATCCGTTTCCCGTCTTCTTTCGGCGATGCTCTTTTCAAATATTCCCAGCCGACCTCTACCGCGATCAAAGAGGGCGACACGGTCCTGTACAAGCCGAAGGCGGAGGGCGAGAAGGAGGGAAGGGCCAAGGTGATCAAGGTACACCCGGACTCGGAGGGGGCGCACTACACCATCCTTCCTGAGGGAAAGGACGCCAAGGAGAAGAACACAACTGGACAGCGCATCTCCAAGGTGTGTATTTCATCCCGCTGTGTAGAAGACTGTCGTCTTTTCATTTATTCAGCCAGTTAGCCCAGTGGATGTTATTATTTTTAAACAAACACACCCCATTAACATTGGATTAAAAATTTTTCGTGTTTTTTTTCCCGTTACAAGACGGACTTTTTTTTTTCCATCGTTCAGGCGGTTATTTTAACCCGTTTTACGCTGACGCCAATATTAAAAAAACACACGCACACAGGTCCACCCCTTGACGGACTTGGGCCACCCCGAAAACGTAATGGACCCCCTTTTTGGGCGGGAAATGGAGGAGGATTTCACTTGGGAGGAGAGCGGGGATTCCAAGGTTTCCCCTTCCACCCCCAAAAAGTTGGTGTTTAATATCCAGGGAGGTCCAGGCCCCACCACCCAGGTGAGAGAGGGGGGGGGGGGGGGTGCTGTCTTACGCATTCATTCGTTGCTTGCCTTTTTGAGCAACTTGACTTGCCGACCACCACAGCTAGCCGAGGCACGGCTGTGGCTTCCTTTGTAGAGTCACTGGTGTGTGTCTGGTGTGTCTTGTGTTTGTGTGTGTGTGTGTGAGTGCGTGCGTACGCGTATTGTACACATGAGATGGGTGGGAGGAAGCGTGTGGGAGGTGTGTGTGTGTGGCGGGAAACGACAGGGCAAGAGAGAGAGGGAGTGTACTTCCTGTTTAGACCAAGATTTGCAATGGGACCCGGAAAGAGGGGTGGGTGTACGGGTGTAGGCGCGACCGTCCGCGATCGCACTCAACGGGTAGCGATAGAAGCGGAAGGCGCTAAGGGAAGGTAGCAGAAGGGCTGGGTGTATTGCGAAAATCAATATTTGCCCAACAGCAGCCGTTTCGTCGACATCCCCATCACATCACACCACATCAAGTTAGATGATGTCGAAAACGTGAAAAACACACACGAAGAGAAGAGATGATTGTAATGGTAAATACCAGCCTACAGTACTTGTTAAGAACGACTACAGCAACGCTTCAGCCTAGACTACATGTAGAACAAAGGCAGAAAACGAAAAGTGGAGCTCTTGCAGCAACAACAGCAGCAGCAGCAGTATCGTATGAAGACGGCTGGAATCGAGATTTATCTTGGGTGCGATGCTAATACTAAATGGAGTGACAAAAACTAGGAATACGGCTGGCTGGAGTGGACATTTGTCTTGGGCGGAATGTTGCAATACTACATTTAAGGCCCTTTTTTTTTTTGCAGATCAACCATCTAGCGGACGGGATGAAGGTGGGCCTCTCGGATAAGGTGGAGAAGCATTCGGACAAGCTTGGGAGAGATGCGGTGTTCACCCTCAACAGCAAGATCAAACGCCTGCCACGCTACCTGTGCATCCAGGTGAAATGAAAGGGAAACGCGTGCGGCAGCAGCGTGTGCTTCTTGTGTTGTGCGTTTGATAGGCATCGCCGGCGCGATTCGGCCGACGACGCATGACACGTCATTCTTGAGCGATGCGAGTTCTTTTAGTAAGCAGGAACCCACGGTTTGGTATGGTGTTTGTTGGCGTTGGAAAAAATGTGTAACTTTTCGGACGACCTTGCGCCGTGAAAGGCAAGAAAGCCTTCAATCTTGGTGGCGGGCTCAGGAGATTCGGTATCAACCGACACAAGTTTATGTACTCTGTTGGTGGTGTCTGTTTTATGGGTCGTCTGGGTCGATACCGAATACGTCGGCACTTGTTGGCGCAGCCTTGCCGAACGTGCGTCGCCCCCTGAAGTCGATGCCCCCCCACCACGGTGCAACGGATTCAAGCATGGTAATAGTCGTAGTGCTGATGTGGAGAAAGATTGTTTTGGGATCATGCTTGTGTCCTTCCTCCGTAGGCAGAGCCGCGCGTCTCCACAAACAACCGCCGTTGCGTTTCATCCGATTTTTCGTAGTAGTTTTTGGTGAGCTCTTTGTGGGAACTCGACACGTGTGTGTGTTGTGTGCGCGTCGCTTATGGAGCGTTTCGTTTGGTGTTTTTTTTTTTTTTTTGTCTTTTTAGGTTCTCCGCTTTTTCTGGAAGGCTACCCCGGACAGCATGGACCACCAGGGTGTGAAGTGCAAGATCATGCGGCCAGTGAGTATCAGCAGGCGGTAGACCGACCCTACTGCTGTGTCAGCTATTTGGTGTGAGGGTAGCTGCTGCTGCACGTCCGCTGCAGCAATCCGGCCGTCCTTTCAATTGAGCTTGTCCATGAATGCCCTGTGGTAAGCATACGCACTTTGATGGTGACCCCCCGGGGGTTGTAGTGAGGGTTTTGGCCGCCCAAGTCGTACGCACCACAGGGGAATGCACACGAAATGCAGGACCAGTTGCGGGGGGAAAGCTTTCCACAAGACACGGCCCTGTGCTTTGGCCCGGTGGCATCTTCTGCGTTCCTCGTTGACAGAATCTCCACTACTGCTACACCGCCCTAAGCCCCTCCGAGTCTGTCTCGCCTCCATGATCCATCTTCGTGATTTTATCCTCGTTTTTGTCCTCTAGTGCCCCAAAAAACTGTTTCACCTCGGATCAGGATCACCCTTGTCGTCCTCAGAGGGAAGGCCCTTTGCGGGCGTGTCCCCCTTGGCATCGATTCGCCGTCCGTCGCTCTGTCGTAGTTTTTTGTCACACGGCTGGCTCACTGTTTGGTGCCGCTGGCCCGCCCGCTGCTCCTTTTTGCCGGGTGTCTCGCTTTTCTCTGGCGTGTCGATGTTGTCGTTGTCAGGTTACGTTCCCTTCCACGCTGGACATGTTTGAGTTCTGCTCGCCATCTCTTCAGTCCATCCTCAAGGTGAAGGGGGGCAGGCTGCTTTTTCAGCTTGCATCTTGGCCGTACCGTTGACTACAATACTGCTGCACTCCCCTGCTGGAGGAAAAGGAACGGTGCTCCGTGCATCGGAGTGTTGTGTGGACAACACGTCGTGTTGCAAGGTTTCGGCCCTGAGTTTATTGCCCAAGCTTCTATGGCGCTGTTCCTTGCAGCGGTCCCCTTCGAAGAGTGGCAGCGATCGGGTCATCGAGCTCGCCGTGATGGTCTTCCGCGGGAAACAGGCTATTGTAGGCTTTGTTTTCAACGATTGCCGGTCGAGCTTTCATCTGTTATGTCATGTTTTTTTTGTTGTTTTTTGTCCCCTCAACTGTATGTCTTGTGTTGTTGTTTTACCCTAGTTTCTTGCGCGCTTGCGCATGTAGAGCCGTGGTCATTTTTCGTGTCTTGTTTTCTTTTTGATGGGATCTGCACTTTGAATGTCAGCGATTTCACGCTCACTGTAGAAGCCAGTTAGTACACGCCTTCCTAGCTGTTCAGACACGCATACAACAGTAGAGATTATGAATATGACCGCATTTTGAACTTGACCGCATCCCTGTCCTCGCTGTTTGCCATGTCGATAAAAAGGTAAAACGAGTTTCGGTTTACAAACGCCCACAAACCCTGTTTTCCCCACTTGTTGTCAATTAAAGGTGCCTCGCGACGCCGCGGACAAGCTCATCTTCGAGCAAGAAGCCAAGGAAAAGGCCGCGAAGGAGGCGAAGATTGCCGAGGAGAGGGACGAGAAGGAAAAGGCCAAGAAGGGCAAGGTCTTCGCGCACCTTAGCGGCGGCGGCGGCAGCAGTAGCACGGCGAAGCCCCCCGCACCGCCTGCGTCCGAGGCGGAAAAGTCGGCAGCATCGGGAGTCCAGGAGAGGTGCGCCGTGGGGGGGGGAGCCCGCACGTACAGGCAGGGGGCATCACACAGCCGTGGCTATAGTCGCAGCAATCGCAATGGTAGCTGATGCAACGATAAATCGCTGCCCGATTGTTTTGTTTTGCATGGTAGCCGTATGGCGGGGGGGTTGGGGTTGGCAGGTGTCAAAGAGAGTTGGGGCGAAGCTGGCGGGCTATTTTGGTTGTTGTAATCGCCCAGTCATCTGTTGCCGTTGTTGCCACAGTGCCGTAGCTGTCTTGTTGGCTGTTGCTCTCCTGAGGAGCTTCAATCTGAGGTCGCACAGAAATGAAAAAGTTTGTGTTGGATGCCACCAACTGCAACGCGACCAAGGTTCACTGCTGTCCGCTGTGCTCGGTCAACGGAGAGGTTAGTTTTTGTCTTCGTCCTCGCGAACCAGGCCTCTCTGGTATTCGTACGTACTTCGTAGACGTAGGGATTTGCTTTGCGCGACCTTGAAAATCCACGCGTTTCGAGGGTACCTCAAAAGATTCGCACGGGGTGCATGCGCTGGCATACTGCCGCTGTCGATAGAAAGAGCGTTTCGAGCTAACAACCCCCCCGGGAAAAAGCAGCGCTTGTGCACCCGACTGTGTCGACCTCGTTTTTATTATTATTTCTGCTATAATTTGTTTCCCGTCACCCCTACGAAGTGTGTGTTGCCTAACCTTTATCCCTGCCCCCCCCCCCCCCCCCCCCCCCCCCCAAAACCCCCAAAACCCAAAAAAAAAAAAAAAAATAAAACCCCCCAACCCCCAAAAAAACCAAAAAAAACACCC
>FN649727.1:4572844-4594832 GCA_000310025.1 Ectocarpus siliculosus | reverse complement strand
AACGCACCGTTCCACCCACACACGTTTCCCCCCCCCCCCCCCCCCCCCCCCCCTCCGTCATCTTCCCGGAATCCCAGCAAGGATATGGAAGTTGACAGCGCCGAGCCACCAGCAGCACCAGCAGCACCAGCGGCGAAGGCGGCGGCACCCGCGGAGGGGGAGGACGAGGAGCTAAGCGACGATCTCAAGGCCGCGTTGGCGATGTCGATGCAGGCGGAGGACGCGGGTGTGGAGGGGGCCGCCGGACCGGGACTCCCGGCGGACTTCAAGGGTACCTACGAGCTCTTCGCCGTGGTGACCCACAAGGGCAGGGAGGCGGACGGAGGTGAGGGAGGGGGAACAAGTTGTCGTGTCGTGTCGTCTGTGGCATGCATTGTGGTGTGTCGGAAGCCGGAGAATTGTAGGGGTGAGTGTGAGACGCTGGCATGTCAGCGAAGCAGGTAAGGCTGACGTCAGAGGCTGGTCGTGGTTGGTGCCTGTAGGGGGTTCCATGGAAAAGGTCAAACGCCACCCACTCCAAGATTCGGAAGCCGAAAGCTGTGCTTGTGTCGAGAATGAGAGGGACCAGGTTGGCTACACTGCGGTTCTCGTGTGCTGAGTTTTTTGTCTTGTTTCATCACACACCCATGCGACTCACTCACTCACTCACTCACGTGCCCGCTCTTCAACTGTTATCACGTGTGTCTTTGCGCCGCTGGTAGTGTCTTCAAACGTGTATAGTATATGTGTTTTTAGTTTTGGCGTCTAACGTCGACTACGCTGACCGCCTGGCCAATGAAAATATGTCAATCGGCTATCAACCGTTTGCGTGTGTCTAATTTGCATCGACGGCGCTCATCGACGATGAATCGAAGACACCACCCGTATTTCATAAGTACAACCGGGTTAACAAAACGCGTGCGTGCGCGTGGGCGTGTATCTTGGGGGGCAGGTCACTACATGGGGTGGGTGCGACAAGAGGGAGACGACTGGCTGGTCTTCGACGACTCGGACGTGTCCCCCTGCAAGACGGAGGACATCATGAACCTCAAGGGCGGCGGCGACTGGCACATGGCGTACCTCACCTTCTACCGCTTCAAGGAGTAGTGGCGTAGTATACAGGTAGAAGAACCGCAACGGGGGTTGGCCAGGCGAGATCTCGCGGGAAGCAGCCGGGAAGAAAAGGCCGCATGCCGTGGTATGGTATGTTTTCTTCATAGCTGGGTAAAGTCTGGCTCTTGGCCTCCTCCTGCGGGAAGCAATAGGCAAGGGAGAGGGAGAGTTACCGGCTGGAGACAGAGGTAACCGCAGGGGTTGAGATCCCGCGTGCACCTTGAAGCGCTAGAAGAGAGAGGGGGTAGGAGGGCAGTCCAGGTAGACGGAAGATTTTCCCGTTTCCCGTCTCTTTTCGTTCGTCGTGCATGACGCAACAGTGAGAGTGGGGGGTGTTACAGCAGTCAGTGTGGTACGATGGAAGCACGTGCCAGGCCACTGGGTCGCATTCAGGGACAGGGTTGCCGTGTACACCCTTGCGCATGATGTGCGGGGAGATTTCACCGAATGGAAGGCCTACTGTATGTAGCTGTTGGTGCGCGCTGCCTGCGCCCAAGACTTTTTCGTGACTTGCGTCGAAGTTTGAGGGTGTGCAGAACACCTAGAGGAGTTGGTGTTCGCAAGACGTCGCCCTGGTAAGTGTTTCCTACCTGCTGTTGCGCCGGCGGAATTTGATCGGATTTGTTCGGAAAACCTCAGGCTGAAGGAGAGGGTGCTACCCCCATCCGTCGCATAGTGCAATCGAAACGAGGGGGGGGGGGGTAGGGGACTGACCTGATCCTGCGGTAAAAGACACCGCAGCAGTGAATGCCTCTCTGCTTCGTGAAACGTCGTGTCGATTTGGGGTCGGATTTGCACACCTGCGGCGTGGTTGATTTCGTTCCCCGTATCCAATGGTGCGGCATTACTATTCATGTCGTAACTCCAGTGCCGTGAATTAAGCGCAACACCAGAGGAACACGCTTCCTTGGACAGGAAACCTGCCTACTGCCTACCCACCACATGGTACATAGGCCTCGTAAAACAACAAGCGAGGGGTTGTTGTCCCGTTGCTGCCGAGAACTTTGTACGAGATGCACGTCGACGAATCGTGCACAAGCCCGTGCCATTTTCCAGCAAGCTCACTGACCTTACGAGCTTATTTCTAGGCATCTTGCGTGGGGTTGGGGGACGTTTGCCATCGCAAGGGCGAAAGAGGACACAACGAGCAGCGGGATGGCACTTTCACAACATTGGGCACGCAAAACACAAGATTCCGGCGGGGTTCGTGGCTTGTCGGCATAGAACGTTCACCAACTTATCTTTGCTGTTGTAGCGTCTACAGCTAGAATAAGCAGTAGTCTTGATCTAGACTTAGCACGTGCTTTCAGTTCGGCCCTATCACCTATAGACCCAAACACGCACTCTCGTACCCAACCCCTTCCCATACCCACCAAGCACAACACGACGCGTCCCCTTGTTGAGAGTGGTCAAGTGGTGGCTGCAAAAAAAGTCGTCTCACACTCATATCTGTACGACGCGCCGCGCTACGCCCCCCCCTCCGGTTATCCTCCGTCTCCCCCATGCATATTCCGGACAGCGTACATTGCACCGAGCGGCCGCAACAACTGGCCCTGGAGAAGGATATTGCTTGCGCGGTAGACACCTCCGACGTAAAAAAATACCATAGACGTAAAAAAAAAACATACAACAGCGCCTGCGGGAACTCATGCACCCGAACACGCACGGTCCGCCCCGATGGAAATAAAAAAGAAAAAAAGTCGCACCGACAAGCACCATCATCGCTGCGATACAGCAACGTTTCCTGCTATGGGTGTATCTATTCGAGGAGAAGAACAGCAGCAAGCACAGCAGCGATGCTCGAGCAATCCACATAAACGTCGAGACTATTCATGTATCCAACATGAAAAAAAATCACACCCACAGCAGCGGTGCTCCCCCAACTTGTTGCTGTTGCCGGTGGATGGGTAATATGCTACTCTACCCTTGACGGACACTACGAAGGATGATGGTGATGCGTTTCAGGAGCTCGACACAACCCCCACGCCGCGTTCGATTGCAGCTCCTACACTCCTCACACGCATCACGTCATAAAACATACAGCGATGCGCTCGGTCAGTTTGTGGCATCGAATGGCACGCAAGGCTGGGGACACTGCAACAAAAACCATGAAATCTCCGCAAGGAGTGTTCACGTGGTGGTGCTGCTGTTGACAAGAGGAACGTAAACGACGGACATGAGGCCTTCGGTAGCGAAGCTTTCGGAGACCGGCCCGGTATCCTTGACACGGTCCACCTGCGGGTTGCCCCCGACGACCAAAACATTTCCCCACGCGGTGCAATCGACCATGCAGCAGGGAACGGTGGAGGGCGGCGTTTTGATGCCAAAGTCAATCGTCGAGGAAGACGGGTGGGGGGGAGGGAGGTTGCTGTCATGAATGGCGATTGATGTGTGATTGAATATTGATCCTCGCACTCCAATAAAGCCAGGACAGAGAGAGTTGAACCTTGGCAAGTGAGAGAGAAGAGGGGGTTACTTACGTTAAACGCATGCCGTAGTCGTTAGACCGTTGACCTCGCATCCCTACAATGTCGGGACGGGTCGATATGCCGGGTTTCCGCCGGCCTAGTCCAGAGAACGGGCAACACAAGAACACATTTTCACACCACCGCAGTAAAGGCCACAAGTGACAACCGCAATCACAACAACAGCAACGACGATGACGACGACCACCTATTTGTGTTTACCTGCACGAGCATCTGCGTCTCCGACGGGGGCCCGACCGGCACAACCATGCGGCCCCCGACCTTTAGCTGAGCGACGAGGTCCATGGGGATGCTCTCCGCCGCCGCTCCGACGTGAATCGCGTCGTACGGACCGTTCTCGGGCCACCCTCTCCATCCGTCCGCGGTCTTGTTAGCGTCGTCGTCGTTGTCGTTGTCGTTGTCGTTGTTGGTGTTGCACGCGGCGGGAGGACGGTCGGGAAGACCGGAAAAGGGCAACAACAGTAGTCAAACGAATGTCGCTGACACAGGTGACACCTACATAGCTGCTCCAACCCCGGAAGTGTGTTCCCAGCCATCGCCCCCCGTCAAAATGAGGCGCTTGGAGGACGACATGGCTGATCGCTTTTCGCGGGCTACAGCGACAACCGACAACGGGGAGCGCTCCAAAAGATAGTACGTGTGGAGTTCGTGAGGCATTGGTCGATGGTTTGGTTGGCGAAAGAAGCACGCGGAGCCATGTTGGCCCTTAAGTATCTACCGGTAGTTTTAGCTACGGTTGTCTCTCTTTCCTGAAAATGAAACTTTCGCAATCTTGGACCGAGAGTTGGCCAAAATGGTGTACGCTTCTGGCCAGTTCGACTCTCTCTTTCTCTGGAGACTGTTTTCGGGGCGACATTTTCATCCACAAGCAGTGAAACAGGCTCCTGTTGGGCTATCCTAAATACTGGCCAAGACCAAGGTTTCGGACAATCACAGCAGTGTGCATCGTCACAAAAACTTTAAAACCTAGCAGCAGCGGGTGCACAAGCGGCCGTATCACAACAGAGCCAGCGGCCACACCGCGTGACAACACTAGTCCAACGCAACCCTTGCCCACAATCCCACCCAGCTCGCTGCTGTTTCGCCCTGCATGCTCCCCAAGTCTTGAGAAGGTCACCTTCAAGACGACTCTCCCTGAGGATAGCATGGTGCTGTCGTCCTTGTCGAGGTTTGTTCTGGACAGTTCCACCAGTTGCTGGATGTAGTCCTTTATCGCACCCACAAAAAAAGGTGTACAGAGAGGAGAGGGGGGGGCGGGATATGGACGGGGGGTTGGGGGCCGACCAAACTTAAGGTTCCCTGAGATGTCGAACGAGAACCTATGTAGGGGCTCATCATCGTGCACGTTCGAGAGAGTCTGGCCATCGGCTCTCTTCGCGCTCCATTGTACCTGCTGTGAGTTTGACTTCGTACAAACCAAGTCGAGTCGATCTCCGATCTGTAGCTTAAACGATCAAAAACGTTTGCTCCGGAGCACACACTTATGTTGCACACCGTGCGGGTGCCACGGGGCGGCATTCGTCGCGCGCGTGTCTCCTAGTAGCAGGAGAAAGAGGCTGCTGCCATCCGGCCGGGGTTCGACCCCTAGGCTTGAATAGTGTACAACTAGGCTTCTTCAGTTCTCTCTAAAAATGTGGTTGACAATACTTGGGGCTTGACCGAATCAAACACACGCTACATAGCTGTGCGGTTCCGCCACCTGCAGTCGACCCTATTATCATCAAGCATCAGTCCTAAAGAGCGCAAAATCAAGCCAATCTCCGAGGATCAGAAAAAAAAAGAAGCGCCACAACGGGGACACCCCACGCAAAACTAACACGCAGCACCCCACCGAGAGGGCTGTTACGCTGTCTCACCAGTCCGTACACCACCCCACCCGCTCCAACCATCCTAGACAAGGCTGCCGCGAGGTACCCGGAGCCGACGCCAACGTCGAGCACCCGACCCCCGTCCATCGGTATGGCCGGCGAGAGCACCTCCAGCGCGTGGGCGTGCATGTGCGGCGCGCTGATGGTGGCCCGGAAGCCGATCGGCTGAGGCCTGCGCCGACGGAAAAACGAACGTATCAAGCAAGGTGGTAGCAATCAATTAGAGGGCGGTGGATGCATTGGTTCTTTGTGTGTAGGCGTCAAAAGCAAAGAAACAAGGGCACACACCCGTTCGAAACGGAAATACCACCGTTTGAGCACATCAACTCAAGCGCCATCATCCCGCGCTATAGCCACGCCAGGGACACGTCTAATGTGGTTCGGAAGGATGGAGAGTCACATCGTATTCACGACCCACAAGCCCCTAGCCCATCCTTAATCTCCTTCGCCCCACCCTCTTGCCTGTCCTCGTAGGCATCTTGAGGGGTGTAGAAGCCTCGATCGGTGGTCTCCATGGCCTTGACCACCCTCGCCGAGCGCACGAGGCTAGAGTCTGTCGTCGTTGTCCAACACGAAACGGCAACAGGAACCGCACAGCAAGTGTATTTCATGTTACACACGCTTCCTGACAAACAGCGCCGGCGCGCCAGGGCGTCTCAGGGTTGCACATAGCTTGTGCCATGACAAGCTGGACTGTGGAAATATAGAGAATTGCTGCTGTACAGCGGCATGTCTGTTCTTGTCTGGGTGGTGGGTGTACCTCATTATCAACCCCCCGTGGGCGCATGTCGTCTGCCCTTAGTAGAGTAAGTCAGCGAGTGATTCAGTCGTTTGACATCCTTCGGGAATCGGGGTAACACAACACGGTACCATATTACAAAACACCATCACTTGCTTTTGGGCTCTCTCTCTCTCCCGCCCCCCCCCCCCCCCCCCTTTCTCTCTCTCCCTCTCTCTCTCTCTCTCTCTCTCTCTCTCTCTCTCTCTCTCTCTCTCTCTCTCTCTCTCTCTCTCTCTCTCTCTCTCTCTCTTTCTCTCTCTCACCGACGAGGTTCTTGACGAGCTCCGCGTTCGTGTTCCCCGAGCATCGCCACGCGCCTGACGACGAGAACCGCGTCAGCGCGCACGCGCACAAGATAGGGAAAGCCTTCGGGTTCAAACAAGTTGACACGATGTGGCTGAGACTCGTGTGTCATTCGTTGGTCCTGCTTGTGATGTACGAACGAGCAAACGGCGCGGACTCTGGCCCCAGTGAAGATAAGAGCAAACAACCGCAGCGCTAAGAACAACACGGCGACGTTCCGAAACGCAAGACCGGTTTACACAATCGATGTATGGATACGGGGTCAACTTGCGTTGCTGCCGCTACCGCTGCATGTCTTACTGGGTGCGCTTTCGACTTTGTGGACATGATCTACACGCGGACCGTCGACAGGTAGTTGCCGAAAGAGGAACAGCGAGGCGCCACAAAACCCCGAAACACGGAGCACACCCCGAAACGTGGGATTTGTCAATGCTGCCTAAACACCCAAAAAACACACAACACCTAGACTACGGTTACACGAGCGCGCGTGTGTGCGAAACACGCCACCCTTACCCAGCATAGTTGCTGGTCTGCTGCTGATGCCGCCGCCGGCGTCGCCCTTCTTCCGGTGCAAACCTAGCCCGTTCGCCGCAGGGGTAAACACGTTAACGCTGCTGGTTTGATGTTCCCCGCGAGTCCTGCTGGTCGGTGATAACGCGAGGGTTGTCGACGCCTCGTGCAGCTGCTCCGCCGCCGCCGCACGTGCACGCCGCCGACGGAGAAAAGACGTCACGGGGGGGTCGCAGGAGGAGAAAGCCAGAGCAAAGAAGGTTGCTGCGGGTGTGTGTATCATGTGCGAATGTACTCTCCAGATCATACCGCCCAGTTGGGAGAAGACTTAAGCACTCTGCATGAAGTCCCACGGGAACGGAATGGAGCTGGTGTAGATGCACTGGTGCGTACTTTGGTTGCAAAGTCGGTTGCCTACATGTGGACGAAAATAGATCTGGGTGACACGCACGGAGTTTTCCTCCTGCTCTGTGTGTGCCAAAATGCGACTGCCACGACCAAGGTCTCAAAAAAACAGGAATGGCCACTTCCAGCAAACTGAAAGACGCAAGACAGGACTACGGAGTACACCGTACGGCTTTGCAGCAGAGTATGGCCGTTTGTAGGCAGGCAGCAAACATATCGTGCTGTACAGCGGTATACCTAGGTGATGTGAGACACCATCCCCTTGACCGGTTTGCAAAGCTCGATTGCTCCACACCAGATCAATCAAAAGTGGTGGTGCCGAAAATGGCGACGTTGAAACCATCTGATCGGGGACTTTCTGACAACACATCATAGAAAACGACATCCTCCTCTTCGCCGCGGAGTACAGCAGTGCATTGTAGTCTAAATAGCGTTTCAAAATCGGTCCAGGGCGGTGTGATATCTTCACATAGATGTACAGTCCCAACATCGGCCAAACAACATGGAGAACTTCAACCTTGCAGAACACCCAAATTGCTGTGAGGTGGGTGCCGGCTCTGATCATTGCATCACCTTACCCATCCCATGTACTAATGTGTATATACCACCCACGTCGTTGCACTCACCGGGCGCAGGGCAGTGCAGTGAGTCAAAGATTGCTGCTGATGGGACGATGGGCAATGGGGGCTGATGAAAGCGTTTGTCCAGAGTAAGCGCAGCGCAAGCAGGAACACGATATGAACTGCGAGATTTCCGGTCTTCATGAAGCCATGGGGCGTGCGGCACCGTCGTCAACACAGCGTAGAGAGATGGAGAGAGAGAGAGAGCGGGGTAAGAGGACAGAGGGGAGAGCACGAGAGCACGCAAGAGGCTGGGGAGCGAGCAGCGAGCAGCGAGCTGCCGCTGTGGTTCGGAAAGAAGACTGAACCGAAACGCCTCCTGCAAAAAACAAAATGAAACGGTCGATTCTGCCGCCGAGTGTTCAGCAGTCGTCCAGCGTCCAGCATCAGGTTGTCCCTCGACCCTCGACCCTCTCTCTGGCAAGACTTCAACATCCCTGCCTCAGACGGGGTACTCTCTCGAACGAGCAGTCTTGTTTTGATGTGCACTGGTATTTTTGTGCGTAAAAACTACGTATGCACGACCGTCGTTGCTGCCTGTGTAACGCACGCTCACGGGTGAGACGGCTGAAGATGAAATGAAATAACATCTTCGGAGAGACAGTGTGGGGTAACTGCTGTTGTTGGGTTCTCTTCGCGGCGCTCACACGGACGGTTTCTCTTTCAGTCGAACTGCGGCAGTGAAAACCACAGCAGAATCAGTCTGTGGGATAAGCATGCATAGCACACGGACCTACATAGACTACACAGTAAATGCTGCAATTGAAAAGTCTTCTTCACGGATAAAGTTGGCAGGCTCTTCATCTGCAAGCGACGCAGCTGCACCCACCGTACGTCAAAAAGGATTTGAGGCCCCACGCCGACACGCCATTTTTTCGGACGAATTATCGAATGGCTCCACACCCAACAAGCCATAGATGCGTCTATTAGTCGGTGCCCGCCACACGGACTCGGCATTCTCTAGATTCCGTTTTGACCGCTGATACGTGATGTTGTTGACGACTCAAGAAGGCACCCAGACCGACGAGGGCCCTGTCAACTTCCTGCTGAACATGATTAACATCAAACGAGCCTCAAGCCTCATCTAACTTCTTCCAAAACCCTACTGCACAAAGCAGCAGGGAAACAAGAAAACTGCAAGGCACCTCCTTGTCTCCCGCGGCGCATGGACTGGCAAAATATTCCAATCAGCACTACTGGTTGTAGGCGCTCGGTTTACCCCCAACTTTGCCCCAACAACAAAATTTTTGTGGCAATTCATGCAGTACCCCACGAACGTGCAACTTTTACAAGGAACAGCACGCCGGACACCAAACCTCCGAATATCAATAAATCGATCACAAGCCCAAGAAATCACCATGCCACTACAAACCAGCCAACCAGTAGGAAGGACCGACGGAAAACACTAATCTGTTTCCTTGTCACATGCAGGTTGATATTCTATATCGCAGAGCTCATTTCTTGGACGCAGCGAAAACGGCACAGAAGTCCTCGTCGCCGTGCTCCGGCCGCGCGCGCTTGAACTGCTCGTTGGCAGCCGACGCCACCGGAAGAGGCAGTCCCAAGCAGTCTCCCAAAGCCTGAGAAGACAACAACAACAACAAAGAGAAGAAGGAAAGAGGCCCCGAACCATGAGAGCGAATTGGCATTGTGCTGACGATGCCTTCGCCGGTGGGGGGTTCGTTTTATGTAATTGTGGGGTGGGGTAACCGGCTGGGACCGGGGCCACGAGACCAGACAGCAAAAAAAATATAACATAGGAGATCAAGAGTCACAACCAAGGTAAACTCAATACGTGTGGACTTTAAGGCCGAGACGGGGGTGTGCCTGACAAGGAGCTGCCCCCGTTGTAGAGAGGATCGTGCTTGAGGGTTGGACGTTTGATAGTCCTCGAAAAATCAAGCGATCAAAATAGACGTTACTCATTCTGATTCGTTTTCATCGTTGTTTTTCCGAAATCGGTCCCGGCAACAACAAAAGCGAAAAGCTCTAGCGCAGTTGCCGCATACAGAGAAACCAGACAAAAAATACGGAATGCGCGTTGATTGGCAGTTCACGCCTGGTGACTTCGGCCTTGACCGCAGCATTTATCCTGGCCCACTTGCCATGCGCAAACCCTTCTGGGATTGGCAACAATAGGCTGCCTTCAGCTCGAAAAATCTTACTCCCCGGCGTAGCTCGAGGAGGATGCTTCATTTCACTACTCCAACACCGGCGCCGCTGTTCTTCCTCACCACGGCGAAGCGCATGTCCTTTTGTGCGTGCTTGAGCGGGAAGGCCGGGTCGAACTTTCCATCGAGGATGAACTGGCCCTGAGGGAGGAGGAAGAAGGGGGGGAGGGGAGACGAGAGAAGGGGCGACAACATCAAAAGCATGGCGGTGGCCGACAAAATAAACGCAACCAAACAACACGACGGAGAGGGGCGACGACGTCCATCGTGACGATGGTCGATAAATAAATAACATAACCAAATGACACAAAGAGTTCAACCGTAGGGATGGGGGGGGGTAGGTCGCCTTCTGAGCGGACCCTTCAGGGCGAGGGAGGACAAACGCAGAGCACCAACAACCGATGAGACGCGAAAAGCTTACACAACTTTAGGGAACGTCTAAAAAACACAGCAAGCAACGAAGCGGCGCCAGGGTGGTGTACATCAGAGGTGCAATTCTCGCGGTGGACGTTCACATGTTTCGAAGTACCGCATGTCGATCAATCTGACGGAGCGATTGTACATCCTCTTGCACCATGGGGGGAACTGCAGCCAACACACCCTCTTGTCTCCAGCCACATTCAACGAACAGCAGTTACGCCACACGCCGTACTTCAGGAGTTCGAGCTCCCGACGTCTCTATGTAGTAAAAAGAAAAAAACTATAGACAAACGTGCGAAAAACCTGTAGACCAAACATGCAAATGCCTGGTAAATACATAAATAAAATTCACACGACTCTTTTCGTTACTTCGCACCAACCACGACAGGATTGAGTGCAGTGGGGGTCCCAGACGAAGGCATTGGCGGGGTAGCTGATAATAACCGCTTAACATGGGGCAGCCGCTCTTATTCAATGTGAATAACTTGATTGTTACAACTATACCAGCCATTTTCACCCGCCATATACATAGGACGACCGCCGTCTTCAGAACGCCTTTTATTCGTCGGTATGCATACCTTCATTCTGAACATTGGGTTGGACATCGCCCCTTGGTCCAGCACCGTCAGAAGCTTGTCTGCCGGAAGGTCCGCCGCCTGGGCAAGCGCGATCCCCTCCGTCTGACACGAAAGACGACCGCGGAAGGAGACAGGACAAGTAGGAGAATAAGGTGGGGGGGGGGGAGGGGGTACTCGTGTTTTGCATGCCTTAGCAGTTAGACCACTGGCCACGCGTCCTCCGGAGGACCGGGGGGGGGGAGGAGAACTAATTTTACTGCTCGTCGTCGTCGTGAGGGTCACCTTACAGCTTACCAGGCACTAGTGCTTGATGCGAGGTGCCATTCCTACTCCTGCGTCAGAGACGACCAACGTCTCAGCCCTTTGCCTTAGAAAAAACAGAGTGGGTGGGGTGAGACCAGCGAGCGGGAGGTAGGGAGCAAGGGCTGGGGGGACGTACGAGATTGGCGGTAACACTCTAAAAAAAATAACCTGTCCCAAAGATTGCATCCTGGTAACCGTGTCAACGCGGCGATCGCATACGCGAGCTTGCGTCCTCCCAAATCCTAGAGAGCAAACATGGAGATTCTACAAGCCGCCCCCCCTCGCACCATGAAATTTCATCATCATTGACAAGTGTGCTTCAGCGAAGAAACACACCAAAAGCACGGAGAGAACGCACAAGCCACGCTCGCACCCCTACCCTCCACACACCGACAGCCTTCATGGCCACGCACTCTCGACTCACCAAGCTGTTCATCATCGTGCCCATGGTCATGTTCACGACCAGCTTCATCTTGGAGCCCGTACCGACAGCCCCGAGGTAGTGCGCTGCCTTCCCCATCGTGACCCCGTCCCCTTCCATCGATTCCTTTACCCGGTTGAACAGAGCCTCGTCTCCACCGCAGAGGAAAATCAAGGTACCCTGTGCGCGTGTTGTTGGTTTTGGTTTCGTCAAAACATTGGAGGGGGGCGAGGCAAGGACAAGAAGAAAAGGTACGGTACCTGAAGGGACGGAAATGGAAAGGATGGGGGTGGGATGGGATGGGATGGGATGGAATTTCCGGCATGAAAAACGGCGGCAACCGGGAGACTTCAACGCCTGGAGGCTGCCAGGCACAAAAAATAGACACCACACTCGCTTCCTTGCCATGTATGATAGATGTTGAAGAGGGGCGGGACAGAGTTACAGTAAAAACGAGCTTCAAACGTGAAGATGGCAGCATGAAATTGGAACACCGCTCACCCCAGCGGCCTGGCCCTTGCTGCCCGACACGGGAGCCTCGAGGAAAACGCCGCCCTTCGCCTGGACACGCTCCGAGAGGCTCGTCTGATGGCGTAGTCATTTTGCACGATGAAAGGAAAGAACAGGTGGCAGGGGGACCGTTCAAGAAAAGAGACGTGATCGAAAACATACAACAAGACAAAGTACTCACAAAGGCAGCTCGGACGGATCGAATCACGTTTTCGTCCCTCCAAGCAAATCAAAAGAGGGAAACGATCGAAACTGCTGCAACAACAACAACAACAAATCATACGGAGAAGACAGAGGAATACGGAATAATTATGAGGTGGAAGCTTGGTCTTCATCGAACAAGGGCTGTGGTCCATATGTTTCCCGAACGCCAACAACCTAACCCAGGCAACTTGCCCCGAACAACACGCAAAATTTGTACGGCAGAGCCACGCAGAAAACAATTCAAGCGACAATTTCGCATCCGGAAAATGGTGATTTTTTAGGGCAGGACGTAAATAGTCCCTGTCAAGATTTCGAAAGATTTCCAGAGCTTCGGCGAGAAGCTCCAGGGCTTGCTGCACACTACCACAACTGTTGCACCCAAAATCAGAAATCGACCGACAGATGCCGGCGACCGAAGGTTCGATTTCGGGCCAGCCTTAGTCACCAAAACAGCTGAGGTGCAGTGATCAAGACGAAGCACGACCGGTCATGCATCCCCATGATTGAGACTTTCCGTTGTTTCAGCCATGGGGGAAAGGAAAAGGAGTTCGGTTATGACGCCGGCAGACCATTAGCGAGCTCTTCGAACCTTCAACCTTGAGCACGTGGCCACAGCCTTCCTCTCCGTGTGCTGCACTGTTCCATACATGCACTCCAAACAACTGGTACCAGAACCGCCTGGCCAAGTCATCACGGCTCACCATGTGTTCTGGCGTGAGGGTGGCACAGTCGACGAGGCACTTTCCTTCCGACACTCCGGCCAACACCCCGTCCTCGCCCTCGTACACGGACCTGGTCTCGAGAGATCGGCGTGACAGTAAACACAAGGAGAGGTGAAAGCGCAGCCGTCAGTGGTTGTAGCGGCTACGGCCGTTTACGCAAGGACAAGCATGAACCATATAGGAACGAGGGAGAAAGGCAGTCGTGGTGGTAGGACGTCGCAGCAGCAGCAGCAGCAGCAGCAGCAGCAGCAGCAGCAGCAGCAACACTCTACATAGGTGCTTTTCTCATCGGCAGGATGCGGAGCGGGGTTGGCCTGGCCAAAGAAACCAAACGCCGAGTACGACTACGAACACTCGCCGGCGCCGAATTCTGGGGGCGCGAGGACAGCTCCTTCAATTTTGCAATTCAGCTCCCGAGGGATGGGGCAATAGGCTCTGCTTTCCACCTGCTCTAGGCTGTCGTTTTCTGTTTTGTCGTGAGATTTCAGGTTTTTGGGGCAGCTACAGTGTCGGGGGCTTTACTGAGTTTTGTACGATGGCCATGTTATTTGTAATGGACTGGACTAAGAACTTCGTTCTGTTTGCCTTGAAGAGAACGCAAGATGAAGAGGCACACGGATAAGGTCAAAACGATTTTCAGTGCAAAGACACCAACAGCAGCAGCAGCCACACATGCAACCGTTACAACCGGCGGTAGTATAACGTGCCACGGCCCATGTTCCATCGCTGTACATGTATAACACGCCACGAAGCTCCATCACTCATGTGTTTGGACATTGACCTTCCACGACGGCATTCCTCCGTCCTATTACAAGTTACAAAGTGGTATGCATATCAACGAAGCAAACAAACAAAGCACAGAATCCCGTGGTCGAACATCCACCACATCGTGATCAAGGTGTCCACGCTCATGTTGATGCGGGGTAAATCAGAGAGAAAACGGCCCGCGTTTTTTTTTTCTTGAACCCGCCGTTTCTGTAAAAGCACTACTGTACAATATATACCCGTGTCGAAGAACAACAAAGGATTACTAAACACTGCAGCAGTCACACCAGACTGCTGTCTACACCCCCTCCCTATTCCATGCGCGCCTGCGATCATCGTGTTTTTCTCACTTGGAAGCCTCGAGGTCAGAGAGCATGAGGTAGGTTAGCTCGCACGATTCCACGACCTCCTTCGGGGAAGCTGCGGCGGAACATCCCTCGTGCTCGGCGACGAACGCCGACCGCTTCCCCTCGCTGCGGTTCCACACCACCACCTTGGCGCCGGCCTTAGCCAGGTTGGAAGCCATTCCCTGGCCCATGATGCCTGCGGCGGCCGCGGGGGCGCGATGCGTGCGTAGGTGTGCAACATGGCGAGAGGAGGGGGCGGGATTTGGTGCGGAGCGTGACAACAGCAGTCAGCAAAAAAGAAAAACAAGGACCTGCATAGAGGTGTGCGCAGCAGCATTTGCACTGCAAACACAGCAGTAGTCCTGAGCCAAGTTCGGACTCGCGCGGGAAGTTGGGTGGTAGTGTGATGTCGTTGCATTCGCGGGTGAGTTGCGCGCGGCTCTCTCACCCTGCTGTTTTCAGTGCAGCAGCAGCAGCAGCTGCAGCAAGGGTGTCGCGTCATGCTCTCCAACATGTTCGCGTGGGCCGGCACTAAATAGAATTACCAAGAGAGCGAAATGAGAGCACAAGATCGCGCCGCCTCTCCTAGAAACTGCCAAACGTACTCACCCAGTCCGATGAATCCAACAGTTTCCGCCATGGTTTCTATCCTTTCCACGTGAGACAGAATCACGAATAGCCAGTTATGTCGACGCTGCGTGCGCTGTGCCAGTTGTGTCTGCGGCGGATTGAGTGATTGAGCGAGAAGCGGGAGGAAGGGGGTGCCGCGGATTGAGGTTCACGCCTCTGTGCACTTTCAGGGGGAACGGGGGCGAGATAATCCGCTCAAATTTGTGCACGTGTGCACCCACCTCATGCTGCCGTCAATGTAGCTTGTCGACATGCGCCACACGCACCATAGCCTCCGACATCCTCAACATTTTCTGCTAATCTACCGTGCACAGACAAGAACTTCCCTTGACCCACTGCCGAAGATACAGAAACATCGAACATCACCCTGCTGTCTCTTACGAATCAACTGCTGTGTACAGAGTAACCAGTGTTGTTTCTCCGCACCCTTTGCGCCCCCTCTGGCAGCAAACGAAGACGTGTGGTGAACACTACCCACGGGTACGCGTCTTGCTCTAAGGCTGTATTTTCGTGTCACCATTGGGGCGTGTAAGCAGAGGTTGTGTTGTAGACTAGACTACATAGGTCTATAGCAGTATCCAAGGTGAGACGCGCGATCTTTCGTGTCCGTCCGTCCGTGATTCGTGGTCCTCATGTAGCGAGGGGCGAGGGGAAAGCGAATATTTCAGATGGATCCTACCAAAGGGGGGAGGAGTCTGAAATTGGTGTTTATTGGAGTTGGTAGAAGGAGTGGGCATTTATATTATATGGCAAAGAGTATGTCTGCGTGCTTGCAGGAGAGGAGGCATGCGCACCGAGATAAGGCAGCTGCCCGCAGGACATTCCGTTTGCGCTCGATCACTCGGTTGTTTGGAGATGGGTAGTGGGTGGTGCTTTGAGGCGGCTCATGTGAAGGGTGTCGATAACACGATTGCAGACGGTATTTCACGATGGGAGCCTGAGACCATTGACGCACACCTTCGCCTGTCCCGTCCCAATGTCGCGTGGCGCCAACAGGTCTTGGACCCGGAGGTCGCCGATCTTTGTACCGGCGTCTTAGCCGCGAGTACGTCCGCGAGTCAGTTGCGCAGTCGTCTAGAAGAACTTACCTGTCGGGTTGGCGGGCTTGGTGTGCTTTTCGCGGGTTAATTGGCGCGTCGGAGTACCTCTCGGGAGAGGCGGACGATGCGGTACTGGGACAAGCACTCATGGAGTTTGTGGCGTGGTGTTGTGCGGATAAGGGTAACGTTGCACCGACCATTTCCGGCAAGCTCGCCGCTGTACAGTATTTTCATCGAGTCGATAGGCAGGTCGAGTTGCCGACCAGTACGCCTCTCATTAAACGGAGTTTGTTGGGTGTTGCGCGTGCCCACGTTCGAGTGGGTACGAAACGTCGGAGTCGTGTTCCCGTCTCGTGGGAGACGCTGCTGGAGGGCCAGCAGCTAACGGCGTTGTGGGGGACGGGCGGTCGGGTCCTATGGCTATGCTTGGCGTTGTCGTATTTTCTGGTGGCGCGTTCGGATGAGATTTTTGCCACGATGTCGGGACACTGCCACCAGGTGCATTGTTTGCGGCGGAGCGACGTCGAGTCTTTCGACGGGGAGCACGTGTTAACCCCGTTGCACTGGCACAAGGCTACGGGTGTCCGGGTTCGGTTTCGTGGCCACAAGGGAGATCAGTCGGAAATGGGGGCGCACGTTACACGAGTGCGCGATGTCGCACGAGGCCCGAGTTCTCAGATTGGCGCCGGTGGCGGTGCCGTGGCGGTGTTGGTGGAATTGATGGCGTGCCATCTGGCTTTGCCTGAGAACGCCCCTCTGTGCTCGTTTCGTTGCAGTAGGAGCAGGTCGGTTAAGGTTTGGGGATATTCCAAAGCTCTTAGCGCCCTTCGCCAGATTGTGGAGAAGGTAGGTGGCGACCCGAGACAGGTTGGCTTGCATTCATTGAGGATCGGGGCCGCCACCACGTTGGCAGCGGGAGGAGACGTACCGGATAGAATTATACAGAGAGAGGGTAGATGGAAGGAAGGGTCCGGTACGTACAAGATATATACTCGGAACAATATGGTGGACGTAGACATAGTATCCCGTAAACTAGCAAAGGGATGGAAGGAGCAGAAGGAGGGTTAGCATATACGAAGGTACGGGCAAGGGAGACAGAATGCCGTCCCACTAAACGTCGATGTTGGTGGATGTCAATGGTAGAGTACCATTGGGGATCTCGGTATACTGAGACGACATTTTGTTAGGCCCAGCCAGTTGACGTGAAAGGGAACTTGGATTCTGGATGAGAGAGGGAAGCGACCGGTGTCGCCCCCTCGTTATTTGCCAGAGAGTTACCTTTCAGACTTCGTGGGAAATAATAATAAAAATGACACTTCGGAAAATACAATAAAGCGAATATTTCAGATGGATCCTACCAAAGGGGGGAGGAGTCTGAAATTGGTGTTTATTGGAGTTGGTAGAAGGAGTGGGCATTTATATTATATGGCAAAGAGTATGTCTGCGTGCTTGCAGGAGAGGAGGCATGCGCACCGAGATAAGGCAGCTGCCCGCAGGACATTCCGTTTGCGCTCGATCACGTTGGAGCATCAGCAGTGCTGGAGCACAGGGACTGCTAGACGTACGATTGGACAACACTCTGCCAGCTGCTGGTTTAGGACATTCTGCTGCGGGAGCTAGTGTTGTCGTCTTCCCACCCACGCCACCCTCAATTTTTATAAATATGTCCGGAAGGAACACAGCCAGGCGATCGCTCCAGCCACCCAGAAGCAGCAGATAGGCCGAAATGATGTACGATGGGCGCCAGGGTTCCGTCGGTAAATATGCTCGCCCCCTCTCCCTCTCTTTGTAAGATCTAGCCTCGCCTCCCTAGCCTCGCCTCCAATCTGAAATACTTGTGTAGCTATTGAGACGTTGAGACATCGGCTCCTGCTGGTGCGTTGGTACGATAGCAGCAGTGTTTCGTTGCCTTTTTTTTGTTTGGAGAAACTCAACCTCTTTTCAAACCATCGTTTTTTTGGCTTTTGCAATTCACAAACGATAATCACTATTACGGACTTGTGGCGTTTCCAAAAAGGAGGGGAGGAAGACGCCACCTGGCAGAGAGGGGAAGGCTTATGGTTAAACGTTCATCATCCGGTCTTTTGCTGCAAGGTGCACCCTCATACGCATGACCCAAAAGCTGTAGTTGTAGAATGGAGAATTCGCGACCAGCAACACAGAAAAGTAGTTGTTTGTGTGTGGTATTTTCTACGGGTTGATCGCGTCGGTGTCTACATGATGCATCCCTCAGAAAACGGCTAAGAACACCGACGTACGCTTGAGGATAGGACTGGTGACAACAACTTCTGGAAGGTACTACATTCCGCATTTGCCAATGGTGCTTTAAATCCCAGGTGTGCAAACACTGTAACAAACGCAACAACCTTGCCAAATCAATCAATGCGGTCATGGAGGGCCACGGCAGCGAGAGGGGCAGTACCTTGCGGTCACTTCGACCGATCGGCATAAGTTGTTCCCCGAGAGCATTGGACAACACGTGTCGTGATCACCGGTTGGCCTTCTAACCTCCTCTTATCATTCCCCCGCTCCCTACCACCACGCCAGGCGGCAAGACGTTCTGTTGCAATGAGCAAGAACATGTCTTATTGGCAATATGTAAGTCTTTGATTGGCAAGAGTACTCTACGAATATTCCAGCTATCTCTACTATGCCGTGCACCTCACATGGATCCCACCTGCTACTCCTCAACTTTGATCTTTGTTTGCTCCCTCTTGCACCACAACGCCTTTCCCACTGTTTGTTCCCTCTCACCCTAGCACTGCTGGACGCGTGCACCAGAGCAGCGCAGCACTATACAGTAGACACGACTACAGATACACATGTGCATACACATATGACAAGCCACCACCACAGTACCGAAGTTAACGAGAGAGCGGACCTACAGTAGCCAAGTGAAGAAGACACACTATTTGTGCAAAAGAACACTGTGAGCTGCCGTATTTTCGCCCTATTGAACGGTTCGTCTCCATTTCCAACAAAAGAAACGTGACTGTCTCCCGCCCCACTCAGCTATCACGCCCCTACCCCTCCTAATCGTGTTCTTGAACGCCCTTGATTGTGCATCGTGCAACGTCGGTTGCAGTTGTGGATGGCGGAGAGAATGGTGGTCATGGTGCTACGTAGTCGGCTCGGCGGAAGGGCGCGAAACCTGAGCGTATCGTCGTCGAGACGACCACCATCCGACAGCGTTCGTACCGGAGTCGATAGTAGCCAAACATCGCTGAACCCAGGGTTCCATCTTTCTTCTCATCTCTCTGCTCCCTTTTCTCTAGGCAGATTTCATCCTATTCCGAAGCTGCACTGCTTTTCCCTTACGGCTGGTCGTATTCCTGGGCAAGTCTGCGTGAAATGGGATGAGACGCGGGTTTAAAGGGAAAACCAACCAACAGTTGGGGGTGGAGGGTGAGCATCGGATCGGTCAGTTTCCCGTTTCTCGTCGTATAAGACATACGTGCAACGGGCGATGAGGGCATGCAGTTCCCACGGCAACATAATCCATTCTGGTGCAGGGGAAAATCATGAAAAGGCAAAGGGATTGTTTTTGACAGATAAATTACTTGCCAAATATATAGCTCAAGTAATATGTCTTGAAAGCCATAAAAATGGGACCGTTTTTTTCTCGGATTAGCGTATGCACATGCAATGAAGAGTTTCGCGAGATGAAAATCGTAGTTCTACCGACGGCATGCTACCTCCAAGGGTTCCATTGCTCATGGCCTTCGCCTGGTCTGCGAAGTGCGTACAATTGCTCTCCCGCCCTACAGTACGGACCGCCTTCGCGAGAAATAAGGTTGATGAGGAAATAGAACAGGGAGGGGGTATGCAGACCCTATCCCTAACCATAAGCATGATTTTTCGAACATCTTTGCTTGCTGTACCGTAGGGTCTTGTCGTCTCCGCTACAGCCTTAGCCCTTTGTGGGGTTGCGCAGCGGGCTAGAGGCCCCGCCAATGTCCTGGAAAGCTACCGCCGCGCGACTCATGTCGACAGTACCCGAAATCCAAGGTAGTTGGCATTGATGCAACACAAATGTATGGGATACGTCGGTTTCATGTTACGCGGCAAATTCAACATCTACCAACCACGATAACGACGATCATTTTCTCGCCTCTTGTTGTTGGCATCGGTGAAGTCTACGTCGGGCAATTCCGCCGCCTTCTGTGCTTGGAGGCTAGCTAGCTCCTCCAGGAGGCGTTCTTCCACGCCCACTCCTCCTCCTCCGAGAGCAGACTGGTTCACTGCTGCCCATGCGTCGCGGAACTTGTTGTCCTCCGCTGTGATCTAGGTGCCCAGCGTAGACAGGGAGGGGGTGGGCACGTGATGTCGACCAATGAGACCGGGGGGCACAAACACAAGCAGCGGGCTTGAGTGGGTGCCGGTAGAACCATCTGCTGTGGGAGCGTGCATGTGTTTTCCGGTAAGAGTAGAAGCCAATTGGTTGAAATGCGCACCGTGTTGAATTCTGCTGATGTCTGTGCATAGCCCTACGTGCTAACGAGCCTCGTGTCACATGTTTTGTCGCCAAACAGTTCCTCTGTGTTCCACAGCTATCTCTACGTACCTATTGACACCCCACCCTCAAGATGAAAGGTAAAGAAACAAAACTGTCAGCGCAACGGGTGAAAGCGCAGATTTTAGGTGTATCTCATGCACACGGTAATCTTGCCAAAAGCCTTACATCGGAGACAACTACACCGTCCTGAAACCCCGTCCTCCTTGTTCTTCCTCCAAACCATCCCGCTTTGTCAACTCTACATCCTACCACGTCATGACAGGAGGAACGAGCCCAGAGTCACAGATTGCCGCCACGTGTTTTCACTCGTACTGTAGCGCGTTGGCTCCCCACCAGTAGACCGGAAAGACTTTGTACATTTGTTCGACTATCACCACAAAACATACTCGAGAAGACTACTTGTATTCATGATGGATTACAGAGGTGACAGCTCAACGAAGTGCCTCAGCGGAAAGCAAGTGTGTCTTCGTAGGGGTCTCGGAACAAAGATCAACCGGTGAACACCGCCGACCTGAAAACAAATTCATCGGTATGGCGAGAACGAGTTAAAAGTTCTTCCAACAGACAGGTGGACTACACACACCCGCGTACACACACGGCGGCACATCATTTGCATCTGCATCCATCCTGTACTACATCATGCACGATCAACAAATGTGCACGTATTTTGGGCTTGCCTCCTGCTGCATCTTGAGGAGCTCCTCGTTGCGGCTGGTCTCGAGGCCCGCCATCATCTCTCGCGTCCTGTGCCCGCACAATTGCACACGATCGCCAAAAGACGAAACGGTTAAGTACTGAACGGAGTTCGTTGAGCTAGCCGCAGATGTACGTTTACCCTTGCGTGAGTCGCAAAACAGGATACGACACATCTCAATCATGCACCAGTCCCCCTCGACGAGAACAAAGGCAGCCTTTCACGGCTCACAAGTGCACCCGAAGAAGAGCATGTTTCTCCTGGATGAGGCATGAGACGTGCCCCTTGCCAGAGTACTGCTGTACTACCCCCCATAACTCCATAACCTGCGAGATGCTTTCGTCGAAAAAAGTTTACCTTGGTGTGGGGGTGCGACACGCGAGATACTTCTTGGGTAGTGGTCGGGACCATCATCCGTTGCGAAGTGTACGACACAAGTATTTGTTGACAAGGAGAAGGAGCTGGTAGTGCCAACTTTCCCTCGTAATAACGCAGGGTCGGGTTCACCGCAAAATATGGGTTTCGCTGTCACCGACAGCGAGAGGTGGTTTGATGTACAATGTACGAGGGAATCAGAATAAGCTGGTCGAGGCCTCCGAGCA
>FN649727.1:4555750-4570737 GCA_000310025.1 Ectocarpus siliculosus | reverse complement strand
GGCATGAGCCCCCCCCCCCCCCCCCCCACGCTCTCTGACTCTCCCTCCCCCCCACTCTCCTCTCTCTCCCTCCGTATCTCGCTCTCCATCTCTCTCTCGTTCTCTCTCCATCTCTCCTCCTATTTTCTCCCTCCCTTTCCCTGTCCCTCTCTCGCTGTCCATCTTTACCGAAAAATAGCCTTTTGCGGGTGTACATCCTGGGAGAAACCTTTAAACTACGCATTCTTGGCCTGTCTCACAACCTCTCTCTCCCCCACCTTCGGCAGACGCCTGCTCCGCCTTCTTGCCAGCGACCGAGAGCTCCTTGTCGGCGACGGCGGCGGAGGTCTCCTTGCACTCAGCGACTACGCGAGCGTGTTCCTAGAGTAGTGATATGTAGTTCATCGGTCGTATTACCACTATTGTTTCGTGCTTCGTTGATCAGATCGGCCGGTTGAGAGATGAAAAACAAGAAATTTCTGGTTCAATGCCTGGAGATAAACAACTTCCTTGGCGTGTGTTTCGTTGAACGTGGTTTCCCTTGGCGTAGCGAGAACAAAACTCTTTCGATGTCAAAACCAAGAACTAGAACAAGGAGTTCGCCCTGCAACGATCGCGAAAGACGACACATCTCTCAAGTCGCCAACATCACAGCTTCTTCTACGCAACGGCAACAAATACGTAGCACGGCGTCCGGCCCTTGGATCAAACGGCCGAGACACCCACATTGTCTTCCTCCAAAATTTCCGCCCCGATCGAGGCTTTCTCCGCTGCCGTTTCTTCCGCGACACGGCGTTTCTCCTCTTCATGCGCCGCTTTGCGGGCCTCTGCGCTGGCGTGGGCCGATCTGTCCAGGGGGCCAAATTCGAACAGCAAAAGAGAGAAGAAGGGGAAGGGATACAATACGGAGGGGAGGGGGAAGCAATTCGAAGCCTTAAAAAGGGAATCACTTGGAAGCCTCAAAATCAACAAGCAGAACTACTGCAGCACGTTTCACGTATGTATGCATCAGCGGAAGCGCGAGGCACTAGGAACGCCATGCAAAGTGAGGTGCGCCTGTGGGTTCGACATGATCTGGAGCCCTGATGGACAAAACCAACAACAGCAGCAACAGCAACGACAACAACAACCTGATACGCGGAAGTTTGAAGACCAACCATTGAACACCAAAAACACACCTACGCAAAGCAATAACGAACTTCTTCCCTCTTCCTTTGGACGGGTCTTTAGTAATTCGGGAGGAAACTCTATCGCAGCGTTAGGTAGCGGTACGTAAACATCCATTGAGTCCCGACTCGCCGAATCGAATCTGTCTTCGAGGTGAGTGCGTGGTGCTCCTTCTTGCGATCCCCGAAGTCGGGCTCGTTGACGCCGTGGGTGGCGAACACCTCGTCGTCTTTCTTCCGCTGTTCCAGGAGAAGCCTCGTCTTCTGAAACTTCTCCTGCAGCAAGGCTCGCATCCCGAGCACCTGTTGTTGTTGTTGTTGTTGTTGTTGTTGTCGTTTTTGAAGTCGTTGTCGTTGCTGCTCGTGTTCTTGTTGCTGCTACATGTGCTGCTGCTACATGCTGCTGCTTCTCATACTATGTGACGGCCAAACCAATAGCCCGTGATCACAAGCCAGGTACACGAAAGCAATTCTTGAAACTTGAGATGTAGTTGGCATGTACGGGGGGAAGTGGGGGGTGTACTGCATGTTCCGGGGGGTGCCCTTTAATGCGAACGATGCGTGTGTGCGCACGCAGGGTGCAAGACAACAAGTCCCGCATGAAGTGCAAGCTTGCGGTCGAGCAAGCAGCGGAGGGTCGCCCTGTTGAGAACGTTTCCTGCTCTCTTTGGATTGTATTTCGTTCTTGTAGTTGATGCTAAAGTCGGAACCGTCCTTGTAGTACCAGGCGCACCCAACGTTTCGTTCAATTGTGTATTTCATCCTCCGCAACACGGTGCATCAATTACCCGTTTAAGTCCCTGTGTGACCCAGACTCTGTCCGACTGGGGGGAGGACATGCAGGAAATCGGGCGCAGGGAACACACGGGGAGAGACTTGCAACCAGAACTAATAGTCGCACCGCACACAGAAGTGGCCGTTTTTCAGCGGACATAAACGTCCGTCACCGAGGTGGTTTGTGGGCGACGGGACAAATTGTTGATGCTCTTCTGAACGCCACGAACGCTTCTACTGATCAGAAGAACGTAACTGTTGCTTCCTAGCATCGCGGGTAATGCTCGGAAAATTGAAGAACAGTGAGAAAATGGACGCTTGGTTGTGTGGCAATCAACCACACAGATCTGAAGCGAGGTCGGTACGTGAACCACTGCGTAACTACTCTCAACATACACCTTTGGGTCGTCCTGCATGCTCTCGTGGGTGATTGCCTTCATCTCTTCGGCCAGCGCCTGCGTCGTCTGAGCCGACTCGGCTTGCTCCTCTTCCACGGCAGTCTGCACAAACAGTCCGCGAAAAAAACAAACGGCCGAACACAGCAACAGCCACAGCATCGAAAGGGGGTAGTCCTTCGCGGTTGTACGTATGCTTCGCAGAAACAAGAGCACACGTCAACAAAATCAATAGTACCAACAACGGCAACAACCACAACATCAACAAGACGTAAAGCGTACCAGGCGGTTGTCTTCAACCTCAAGCTGAGCCAGCCTGGCTTCCTCAGCATGTTTGTCGGAGTTGAGAGACTTGTTCTGATTACCGTCGACCACCGCAAGCTCTGAACAGCGGGGACGGGGACGGGGGGGGGAGGGGGGAGGGACGACTCAACCCACAGCGACCCCACGCTCTGGAAGACAAATAGTTTGTTCCACCTGAAGTTCACGATTTTTGTCTACCACTGTGACTTCTGCAATTACTCGCGGACGTTGGCCAGCTCTTTGCTCGATGTAAGCCCCTCCGTGCATCCCATCGAGTTTGAAGAATGTGACAAGTTGGAACCAAAGACTTGGGAGACTGGCTGCTGCCGGTATGCTTTAGAAACCACGTCCCCACTCTCGCTTGGATCATCACACCTTTGGGCGAAGCCATATCGAACATACTCTAGAGGGAGGGTGGAAAGCGACAGCTAATTTTCTGATTGTTGTAGGCATGATTTGCTAATAGTGGACCAAGCGCAACATCTACCATGTTAGCCAGCCCGCCGAGCTGCTTCCGCCTCGGCCTGAAACTCCGTCGGATGGCGTATTCTGCTCTCGCACCTCTAACCTCATAACTCTCCAATGATACACCACCATCAATACAAAACGTATTTTATCGTGGGCAAAAACGTGAGGGGGCGGGGGTCGGGGTGATGCAAAGCTTCTTCACGATCGAGGTCACGGCAGTAGTCACAACAAGTGCTTGCCGTGGTCAGCCCTCTCGGCTTCTTCGACCTCCGCTCTGGCTTCCTTCATCTCAAGAGCGTTTTGCTCGTGGTTTTGGTGGGACGTCTCTATCTGGTCTAGGACTTCCGGCTTCACGCGTCTGAGATCCTGAAAGAGCTGTCGTGTGGTATAGTGTGCGTCCGCAGATGATGACACACCGAGGCATTTCGTGAGCGAGAACCGCATGTCGACAGGAACGGGGACAAGAGAAAAGCAGGCAGGAAGACAGAAAGGCAGGCGAAGAACCGAGGCGGGAGGAAGGCACGATATGGGAATTTTCTATTTTTTCCTGCGTAGAAGGCCTTGCTAATGAATACAGGACGCGGTCATGACGGATGGTAGTTGGAGGCAATCGTTCGGGGCTGGTTGCAGGAAACGTTTGGAGTGAGTCTTTTTGGGTCTTTGTATCAGGTTGTTGGAGTTCGTTCGTGGTGTCTCGAACCTTTGTTTGTGGTGGTTGGAATCAATGCCGGAAGCACAAAACCACCACAAAACCCCCTGTGACACTTCCAAAGAGGCTGAGGAGTGCTTGACCCACAACCTTGCTTGTTCTCCTCTGCATCTAACAACCCAAGGCATCAACTAGCGGGGGATAGATACCTACCCTCCCGCATCTGAACAACGCATTCTCGAGAACCATCGCCAGGTTCTTGGGCAGAGATCGTTGCGCAAATCTGAAAGTTGAACACGAAGCATCATCACCATCGGGGTAGGGGTGCGAGAAATGCGGTCCCGTTGGGTGGTAGTGGAAGTCCAAGGGGATCCGCTCACCGTATTGGAAGAGTTGTATGCCATCTCAGCGGCGATTTGTTCCTCCCGCTGCACCCTGATCTCCACGTCTAGCTCCTCGGATCTGCTGGTCAGCTCTGCCGCTTCGTTTTCCTTGGCCAGGATCGTTGCGGGGAGGTACCTCGTCTGCTCTTCTTCTCGCTGCCGGGACCGACAGCAACAAATTGGCAGAAAACACACACGCACACACAAACTAGGTTACTGTGGAATCAGCCACCACACACAGCAGTCGCTCGATGCGTGAACGAAGTAACGAATACGCTTCCAAAAGCTCGAACCTACTCGAACGGTCACATTAATTAACGGATAGCTTTCCTCGTACACCTGCTCGCGCCTTTAGCCCGGGCAATGGTTGATCGTGGGCGGGTAAGAGAAGCTAAGAGAAGGTCTGTTCGACCAGCATGTGATCATCAGATGACCACGGCCGCTTCCGGGTTCAACTCGAAAGCGAACAAGAACATCAACAACGTGGCAGGATCATTTCGACTGACGATTTTACAATGCGGTGGAGGGAATACAGCGGAGCGTAGCGAGGGGGAACCGTTCGGATTTCGAGTGCTTGTGAACAAATCCCTGCAGCGAGAGGTTGTGAAACTTTGAGACGCGACTGTCAGGTGGGGAAAGGAACACACAACGAGACAGACGTGTGCTACCCCTCCGGGATGGCATGCATATAGTCCGTGCGACAATGCGTGTTGGTCGATTGCGAGGACGGGAAATGAATCGGCGATTGACTCTAACCTGTACATGTAGCACAACAGCACCCAAGTCAGGCGAAAACCCCATAAAACTCCGCCAAACGGACCGCCTGTACCCCGCAGAGTACACGCACGAGCACACGGAATGAAGCGCTATGCTTGTGAAATTTTCGACCATGTTCAAAACTTCTCAAGCAAAATAAAAGAAGTTTCCAACCATCAAGCGCTTTTTCCCGATAATTTCACAACCAAGGGTGCAGAGACAGGTACCAAAGTCAGCTGTCATGGTCTCCGGTCGACAACCGCAACGACGAGTGTTGGTGTGCCTTTTTCGTTTCGATTTCCTTCGCGACGGAGCGCTCCAGCCGCTCCAGCTCTACCCGGAGCTCGCGGGGCACTTCGGTAGCTCTTCCTTCTTGGTGCTGTTGTACGCCTTTGAGCGCGAGGGGGGGGGTGGGGGTCACCGTAAATTAATGTGATGGATCGATAAGGTTCTATCATTCTGTTCCCGGTTGATTGGTGTTGGGACATGGTGGTGATACAGATTTGCACGCTTGAATCACTGCACACGCGTCGCATGCCAGTTTTTTAGCGTCATGTACTTTCTACGGTGTTCGCATCATTAATACCTTGCGGGGGAGGAGGGAACACTGGCCTTGGACTGTAGATCTTGCTACTCCTGCCAAACCGGGATGCAATATACTGCCAGGCAGACGACCATGAAGCGCAATTCAACGTGACTCGGCAAGCGTGTCGAAGTGCGAGACGCAGAACCGCATTTTGAAGGTGGGGCCTTCGCCTTCATCAGAGTAATGGTTATCCATGAAGGGCAACTACTCCTGGCAACCAGAAAGCATATGTGTTCAAACCTGCAGCCGCTCGTTTCATGCGCTGTTGGTGAACCTCGTTGTGTTGTTTGGCAATGTGGTCCACTTTCAGGCACAGGTCGAAAAGCTGCCGATCGCAACAAGGACACGATTTCGGGCAGGTGAGGGGGCAGGGGGGGACAATCGCAAGCACAGTTCCGTCACCGGCGACTGAAGGCAGGCGAGGGGACAAGTGGACTTCATTCTTGCAACAGCAACAACAGCAACAACAGCAACAACAACAACAACAACGACAACGAGGACACGAGCGCCAGTGGCAGTTAAGGGGACAAGTGGGCCGCATTCTTGCATCCCGACACGGCTAGCCGTCACAAACAAATCTCTCGGCCAAACGCATCAAGGAGCACAAAAATAACAACCGCGCACGAAAGAATGACGAAAAATGAATGACCAACAGCGGTTGGTCTCACCCCCTGCACCCTTTTCTCCACAGCGGCCATGGCCGCCGCCTTCCCGGAGCGGTGCCGGTTGGTCACGGACACCTGGCTCTCGAGGCGCTTCTCCTGGAGGCCAATCATCACCCTGATGTCGCTGATCTCCTGCCGCGTCCGGTCGTTGTTCTCCTTGGACGAAGAGAGCTCCGCGTTCATCTCACACAGCTGCGAGACCTCTGACGACCCCATGGTATTGTGGTGTTTGTGTTGTGAAAGTGTCGTTTGGCTTCTCCTAAGTCACTCGGGTGACACAGCTGTCTGGGGCAATCGATGGTCGTTGTCACGCCGTCGTTGTGTGCCACCGAAGAAAACTGAAATATATGTTCTTGGCTGATCCCTGCGAGTGAAAACGCAGGCGCCGCGAGTGAACACACTCGCGACGCGAGTGAACTGAGTGGGGCGAAACGTTATCTATTACCGACGGCCGCGACTTCGAGCTCTGTGCCTTGTCTTCTTACGGTGGCTAGGCGTACAATGAAAATCACGTGCAATTATCCACAGCCAGGGGCTGCGGTGTGTACAAGCAAGAATCACCCCCCAAAGAGTGAACGGCTACGCGTTCCATTCAACTTGCTGGGAAGAGCTGCAGGTCGTGCACTCAGAGCGGGTGGGAGGGGGCAATTAGGTAGAGGGTACAATAGCTCTTCAGCGAGGAAGTAAGTAGCAGGGTTGTTGCCATGGTGACTTCGAGTTCTTCAGAACAACAAGACCAACATTCAGGGAACGTTTCGTTCCAAACAAAATGAATAATAACTTCAACAACGCTTTCATTCCCCGCTGCCTTGTTCTCCACCCGTGCACATAATATCTCCATCCAGTATCTCAGGGAAGCAAGATCGCAATAGGAGAGATGTCTGGGACAGATCCTTGAATTGTTTCGCTTTGATGTGGGTAGTTAACAAGTCAAAGCGAGTTGGGAATGGATAGGTCATGTTCGCGAGCATCCAAGTCACTCTGCCTCATCTGTAGAGTACACTGACTGCCGAAAAAAATATACTCCTATACAAAAAACGGCGGACGACAGCCGACTCTGAGGGGGGAGTTGAACACTCGAAGAGTTGGGAGTTACCAAACGAAAGAGACGGATAAGCTGTGCAGAACTCTAGCTTCTTGGCGTACTCAGGAAACTGTCGTCTCTGTCAGTGCCGCCCGCGCGGGTGTTGAGTGAAACCCGAAACGGCAGGAGAACCATTTTGTACCTTTTCGTGTCCCAAAGGTCGTCAGAGGTTGTCATGGCTGACCGACTCTCTTCACTTGGTGGACAAAGAAGGCCAGAGAAGAGTGACCCCCTCGAACGAGTTTAGAGATCCACCTCCTAGCTCTTGCACTAAATACTGTAGAGGTGTGATGAACAGCAAAGGTCGGTCGACACGTACGTGCGCTTCCTTTGAAGAGGGCTACGAGTACGCCTCTTCGTATCTCCGAAAGCGGCAACAGCAACTATGGCGGAGGAGGAGGTACAATGCCTGGACAATCTTGACAACCAGCAAACAGCCGCTGTCTGTCTTTCGTACCCGTGCCCACCCGTCAAGAATGCGACTTGTGTGGAGAGGTTCCGCTTTCATGCCACTTACCTGCTGTTCCTGTTCCTTGTGTTGCTCAAGAGTCACAGCAGTGACAGCAGTGACAGCAGTGAGAGGGGTGCCCGAGAGAGGAGCGTAGAAAAAAAACGAAAAAAAACACAGAGTGGCGTCTGCACCGCAGCGAAAGGTGAACCGACACGAGAACGGTTCCTTCCAGACTACAGCAGTATTTTGGAGGGTTTTGCAAAAGGAGGACGCGCAGATGCGTTGTCCAAGGCTGGGTGTAGGCGGAGTGGGATCAGGATGGGTGGTGCCACCACTTCGTTTTGGTATCATTTTCTAGACTCCATCCGCCATTTTTTTTTTTTTTCTTAATATGACACAACGAATCCATCTCTATCATAGAAAAGAGTCTGAGACAGATTAGCAATGAATTCATACAGTAGTAGCGTCAGAAAGTACCTGTGTCTACGGTTTCCCAGACAGCATATAGGGACATCTCCCCTGCGGGTAACAGGCTCAACAAGACAGTTTGGTAGCTGTCTTGTGTGTCTCATATATGTTATGTTGGGAAGGTGTAGAAGAAATGTGTTAGGTACTGGTCGGGCGTTTTGTGTGTTGCACCCTTGTTGTAGTCGTAGGGCATGTAATCTCCCTCAGTTTTCAAACGTATTTTCAATGTGGTACGCGTATGACCGGGTTGTATATTAATATGTGCGGACACATCCTTTTCGATCTCTTCGTTGACCAGCACTGGAGTGAATCCGCGTGTTAATGAAAATCGTTACCAAAATGTGTATTGGATCTCCTTTGCCGCCGAGTATTCTAGGCACTTATCCTGTTCGCAGTTCTGTTGTGTGAAGGTCTGTCGTGACGAAGTGCCACACCACGCGTCTCCTTCAGAGAGCCCCATGAAGAGGTACATACATTACGATGAGGAAACTGCTACCTTTCGCAGCAGTGACTCACTCTGCCCGACCGAGAAGACAAAAGGATTGTGAATCTCACCTGTAAGCTACTTACAACAAAATCGGTCACTCCCAGGCATGAAGCCCGACTTGTTATTCCTCGGGTACGGGCCGGATTTAGTCGTGCAACGTTCCATTGAAAGCGTTAAAATTGTGCCAGTTATTGTTGGGGGCTTGCAGCCACGGGCACGCAACAAGGTGGGTTCACGTGCGCGGGGCATCCGCGGCACGATGCAAAGGAGGCGGATGGGGTATTCACCGAGGATGGTGGCGATGTCAATGCGATCATGGATGATGTGAGTGCGGGTGGTCTTGAAACGGAGCACACAGCGGTTGTATGCATATATCAACTGCAGTTCGGTTGGCTGCGCAACAGTTTCGTGGACGCGGAGCTTAGAACGGGGAGGAGGTATCGAAGATACGCGAAGAAACGATTAGTCGGCCGTCGGGCGAAACCCATCACGAGAGATTAATACGGAGACCCCTATGCTGTGCTCGCGCGTGGGGCAGGGGGCAAGAACGGGGCTCGATCGCTCTTGCTGTTGCTTAGAAAAGGTCACACTGCTGTAGCTGAACCCGGTCACTCGCCTCGGGTGTGTGTGAAAGTCGTTGACTTGCTTAGAAAACGGTCAAGTCTTAACTCCGACGTTACGTGCACAAACAAGCGTCCTTAGACATCCTTTTGTGGTTCTCCGATGGTCGCAACATAAACTGAAACCTTCAGAATTGCTTCAACATCGTCGAGCGCAGGTTCAGTGCCACGGCAGGGTAGAAAAAAACAAGCAAAACCTGTAGCGCGCGTGCGAGGCGAACCTAGTTATGAAAATCAGATTGATGACTTGCCCGAAACTTGTAATCTTGTTTATGCACCCTGCTCGGTTCTGAGTGCGATTCATTCACCTTGATGCCTACAATCAGTTTTAAGATCTGTTTACGTTGGGCATGGCATCCCCCCGGGCCTTTTCTACAACAGCGAGAAAGCGGAGATCCGCGAAAGACCTGACTGCTGACACTACCGAGAACAACATGAGCAGGGACCCACGGCTAGTGAGTTGAATTCAGATTGTCCAGATTCAAAACCCATCGGACCAAACACAAGCAGACGCTTGTTGGCGAATCACCATGAGCCGCGCTCCACGCGCAAGCAACAATTTCCATTACAGATACCACATGCTGCCGGTCTTTCCCGCAAGATACCCCCATCCCAAACAGCAGTTTCCCTATCCTCCCGAAGCTCTTCAACCCGCCTTCCTAAACCATAGCAACCCGACCGAGAGCTCGAACGGGGATAATGAGAACGGGCAACAAACTTGAACGAGAATACTGCTGGTAGATGACGAGATTGAGGGCTGTCTCACGCAAACTCGACAACACACGCAAGAAGCAGTTCTCGCTCCTGCCGCAGCGGAACGCGGCATAGTAGAACCTTGGTGCACTTGGCACTGAAAACTTCACTTCGAAATGAATCGCCGCATAGAGGGTAAGCATACGTAACTCCGAAAATACCCGGTGGACAATTCCAACCATGCTCGCACGACCTTCGACCCTTCGTGTAAAAATATCAACCAATCCCCTGGCTTGCCAGTTTGAAAAACGGTCGGACGCCTACTCTCGTAGCCTCCTCTCCCTTCTTTGCGGCCCCGCGTTGTCCCTCCCAATGCGTTGATACTCCCAACATCTTCCCTCCGAAACCAACTCGCTTACATGTAGCGATGGAAGCGTTCACAAAGAATCGCTTCGCGAAAGCTCGTGGTCTCTAGTCATGCTCCGGGTGGTTGAGCTTCAATGCTCCACCGAAGCAGAGGGTTCACCACTTGCTTCCACTCCCTGCCGATGTAAGTGTTCTAATCAGAAAAGCCGTCACGCATAAGCGTCTCGTGCGACAAGTAGTCGGGTCATTCATCCCCTTTCAGCGGCATTTACCGCACACCAGCTAGAGCCTACCGAAAATGTCGAAAGCACTCTGTCGTCGGAAGAACGGCAGTGTTGAGATCGACGCCTGTGGATAGTGCAGAACCTGGAAAACACCCATCACAATCACACCGTTTCGGAAGCCGGGTACACAACAATGATACCACCCGTGATTCGTGCGTCGAACAGGACACCACGTTGGTTGCACAGCAGAACGGCTGCACCACCGACTTTGAGACACAGTCCCAACTGAAAATCCTTCCGTCTGTTCCAGACTTCCATCACTTTCACCCACAAAGCCCCGCTAGCCATCTATCTCGGCTAAAACACAACCCGAACCCCAACAAACACGCAAAATGGCATTAATTTACCTTGATGTTAAAACATCTGACGACGACAATAGCGACGACAACATAACCAACAGAAACAGCAACAAGACGCACGCGGCCGTCAAATATATGTCCAGAGCGTAAAAGTTTCTCTTACCGCTGTGAAATATACGGAACACGAAAATGGGCCCATCAACCAACTAACACCGTGCCCAACCGAAAACGGAATGCCGAGAAACCTTCGCTGTCGAGCAAGCCACATCCATCGCAGTCACAAGTGATACCCCCCAAAAAAAACGTGTAGCCCTATGCGTGCAGGCCTGGGTCTATGGCTCGCCACGAAAAACACACCACTAAATCACAAACCAAACCGTCTCTTACCTCTTTCTGCCTGGTTTACCAAGGTATTACCGATATGATCCAGGGGAAAACGCGGTTGATACCCAACCCCTACCTCCACCTGTTTCCCACACAAACAAATATACCTCACTCGCCAGGCTGCTCCGTTCTCAAGTTCGGGCACACCCAAAGTGTCACCACATCCTCAGAAAGAGGACAGCCGCCGCATATATAAGGTGCAACCGTTTCGTCGATCAAGCGTGCACCAGAGAGTGCGAGAGCAAGGACATGCGCTTCCCGGCCGCTCATGCTCACGTTATGTGCCCCGGTTCGTCTGCGCTTCCGTATAATTTGCTGGCTCGGCCTGGATCACCAGCGCTTACGTCCTCGGTCCCCTCTGCCACATGTCCCTCCCAAATCTACTTCCCTGGGCTTAGGTACGGCGCATGAGAGACTCAGGGCGCTGACCGTGTGCGAGGAGAAATACCGGCAGTGGCTCCTCTTCCATACAATCCAAACCGTCCTCAACCGACCGGTCCTCAGTTACTCTTCCGTTGGGCTAGAGGATCAGGATCACAACAGAGGTTCCAGCCCGATACGCGTCGTCCAGAACCTGCTTGTTCCCGCCTCATGCCAAGCATCTCCGGGGATGAACATCACGCGGAGATCCCACAGAAAACACATCTTTCTCTAAGGCTACCATGTAGCACCTTGAAACTCCACCACAAAAGGTGAGTTTAGCTAGATGTCGTCCAGGTCCCCCTCGTCGAGGTTGCCAAGGCTGATCGAGCTCATCACCTTGTGGTACAGGCTCGCGGGGGCAACCAGCTGGCCTGCCGCGACCTGCTGCAGGGCGTAGGTGACGGCGGTGGCGGTCGAGAGGAAGTACCTCCGCCCTAGCGTCGCGCACAGCAACGGGGACTTGCGCAGCTGTTGACACAACGAACGGAGAGAGAGAGAGAGAGAGAGAGAGAGAGAGAGAGAAAGAGAGAGAGAGAGAGAGAGAGAGAGAGAGGTGAAGCGGCGGAGTGAGGGGGTGTAGGCACGTTAGATACACAGAGGCAGGGGTACTGAGGGAGGGAGAAAGCGAGAGCCAAATAGAGAGGGGATCAGAGAGAAAGAGGAAGGGGGAGGGGGAGGGAGAGAAATAGAGAGAGAGAGCTTGAGATAGAGATAGAAAGAGAGAGAGAGATAGAGAGAGAGAGAGAGAGACACACACACACACACACACAAAGAAGATGTGTTGTGGGGAGGGGGGTGACATCAATGCAATGAAGCCGGGGGTGCATTTGCATTCACACCAGTACTCAATTGAAAAACGAATACAAAAAATGTTTTGGGTGGCAGTCACCGCGGTATATTGTGGAGGAGGCTCCTGTCGCTGTTTTCATAACCTTACGCTTCAATCCGTGGCACCACCAACCCCCTCTTTTCTTGCCTCTTCCTGGCTGACTGTGTTGTGAGGCAGAGCTTTAACGAACGAATGATTCCGTGGAAATCATTTACACAACAGACACCACGTCGTACAAAGCGGCCGTGGCAACGGCGGAAGCACACGGCGTAAACAGCCGCACCGTCACCGGCAGTAGCAACAGCATCGACAGCGAATGACAATACCAGCCTCGCGAGGAATGGCCGCTCGGGGCTGAGTTCGCGACTGCACGCCAAAACCCCCACAGCAGTATCGACAAATAGCTGTTTTCACAACAAGCGCACAGTACAGTACAGCAGTGCAGTGACCGACGCTGCTGGCTGGCCGTCTGGACGCAACACACAAAACGCCCGCATCACGACCTGGTGGATCGGTGTGACAGGAGAGCCAGTAAAACCTCAACCGGTCAAGGATGATGGGGTGACCTCTGCTGCCGAAAGCGAAGGAAAGCAAATCCCTCTTTGTATGAGTTTTGTGAGTTTGGACAACAACGACAAAGTACATGTACTCCGTATATACCACCCGAAAACTTGCCTGCATCATGAGCGGGTCGCTGACGGGAGCGAGGAACATCTCTATCGGAGGATCTCTGTCGACCAGCAGAGCCACGAGCCCCTCCAGCGTCTTCAAGGAGCTGGAGTCGAGGTCGTGGATGCTACTGCTGTCTAAAATAACGTACTATATGCAGCAAGTCATGATCGCGAGAGAGCGGCCGGCAGCGGCAGCAGCAGGAGCAGGAGCAGGAGCAGGAGCGGCGGCGGCGACAGAAGCAGCGGCAAGAACATGGTATTAGAAAGACCAAGCACGAAGCTAAAACAGAACGGGGGAAACAACAATAAACAATAGGGGAGGAGGGGGGTGGGGCTTCGCGTTGGCTGGGCCCCTTCTCTGCAAGGGGCACACACCCTCCCTCCCTCCCTCCGCCACAGAGGCTCCCAGAAAACTCCACCAACAGATCGCCAACCGTAAAACACGCACGGCAGTAGTTATCCAACTCTCCTACATGTACGTCGCAACGGTGCCTGGTACAAACACGCCTCACCTGGAGAGCAACCTTTGGCGGCCTGCCTTGCGACTCCGCCAGGCGGCGTTCGGCGTCCGCCTTCTCCACCACCTTGATCACCGCACGGCGGAAGACGTCCTTGTTGGCGAACGTCAGGGAAGCGCCGAAGCGAATCACCTCCACCCCGGGCTGGCGCTGCGCGTCTGATAACCGGGAGGGGGGGAGGGGGGGGGGGCGTGCCCTTATGTTTACATGCCATAGCGGTTAGACCATTTACCACGCGTCCTCGAGAGGACGGAGCGCATAACCGGGGGGACTGTGAAATATTGTCGTCGAGGGCGAGGAGAAGCAGGTAGGAATAACAGGACGGAGAAAGAGATACAGGCGGCATCACTACCTCCGAATAGGGCGTGCCAATCGGTGGGAAACACGTTGGCAACGCAGGAACAACATTCGGCTCGGAAATACGATAGGGCCGGAGAGCCACGACTGGGTTGCTTGCCTGACAGGTAGGACGTAAGTTGCGAGCTAAATCGAGAGAAAACAAGCGAACATTTTGCTCAGAAACATAGCGCAGCTCCCAAAAAGAAGGAGAATGTCTAATGGCTTTGGTTTCTAAGAGCGGTAAGAAACAAACACCAAGTTCAACATCATATGGCGGGAGAGGTGCAATATGCACCACTCCCGGCTCTTCCAATCAATATGGATCATCGTCTGCGCGAAGGGCAACGAGGGCACTTGTAACACCCGTCCAAGGCAGCACACGAAAAAAACAAAAAAGGTGCCCCCAACGACAACGTGTGTGTGAGATGTGCGTATGACAAGATTCCGCGACCTACACACGAGAGTCAAGACACGAGAAGACAAGACACAAGACGGCTCCCTCCCCCCCCCCCCTCACCAGGGTAGGTCTTAATGTCCCGGTAGAGAGTGGTGCCCGGAAGGAGGCCCATGTGCATCACCAACGGAGAGGATGACCTGGGTCGTCAAACAAATCAACCAACATGACCAGCGACGGTAAGCGAGCAACCGGTGAGGAATCCCGGGGTGGTTGGCGGCGATGACACGCCATGAGAACCCCCCTCCCCCCCTCCCTCCGGGCGAAGACAACGCAAGTAGATCTAGCAATTGATTCATGCCGGCACCAGACGAAAATTTTGTAAAACCAACAACAACAACAACAACAACGGAGGCGCAACGACGAAACACATGAGGGACAAACGTACGCGGACGATCCGAACCGAGCCGAATCACAACGAGGCCAAAACTTTAACGAGACGGGTGCGACAACACGGGCCTTCGAGCGAGGTGAAGCACGAAGTGCGGGACCG
>FN649727.1:4539642-4553255 GCA_000310025.1 Ectocarpus siliculosus | reverse complement strand
CCCCCCCCCCTCCCCCCCCCCCCCCCTACTGCATCTTTTCGTCTCACATGCCCACGACAAGAAGGTGGAGAGGATGACCACCGTCAGGGCCTCGGGGACGAAGAAGCCGGCCACCCCCCTGTCCTTGATGTACGCGTTGCCCCGCCGCAGGGCGAAGTAGACCAGCATCGAGCCCACCCCCATAGTCACCGACCACCAGTTTATGGTATCGCGGACCTCCCACAGCTACTCGTCGGTTTCGTTACACCCGGGAGGCATGCGGTGGGGAGGGAAGAGGGGGTCAACAACCCCATTCTACCTGATGGTGGTTTTCTTGTTGGGCAAGAAGGAGGAGCCGGGTGCGGCGTGTGGACAAAAATATTGCTGCCGTTGGGGCGGAGGTGTTGCAGACACAGCAGCCAAGACGTGTGCGTCCGAACACAACACTGCTGCTGCTGTGGTGGGGGCAAGTTGCAAGCAGCCAGAAGGGGCTTCACACACCGCCGTTCATGTTCGAAAAAGCACAGCGTACACTCGTGCGTGCCGCCGCGTGTGTTGGAGCGCAGGTGGACGCGAATCGAGGCGGCCACCCTCTGCCTTAGGACAAGAATCTCGGCAAGCGGCACGACAAGGCAAGGCGCATTAAGTACTTTTCAGACTGACGAAAAGCACCACATCTCAACACACCAAGTACAGAGGGCAGAGATCGGTTGGGCGAGGGTGATGCGCGACGTATTCAAGCAAAAGAGATAACCCAATTCAATTCTTGCTCGCCTGCGTGAAGGTGCCAGCGATGTCTGATTTGACCGGGGGGATGATCTGGAAGAACGTGCAGACCTGTGCTCGCGCCAAGCAACATACACACACGTACACACGGGCGTGCATTCACACACACACCCTTCGTCAGCCGGTCAATCATAGGCCGATGCTCATCACAGAAAACACGACGACAGGGGTCAGAAAAAATAGAACATGAATGCAAAAGCCACCAAACCGTGGTATATCTATTCTTGTCTCGTTACGACAGCGAAAGGCGGAGGTGTTAGGCCATGCACGTGCCGCTGTTCGTTCGAGCTTCAGTTGGCTTTGTTCAGCGAGAAAAAGCAAGCGCGCACACACCGGAGAAACTTGGATGTCAGGAAAAACACACACGTATTTTTACTCGGTGCACTCTGGGTATCTCCCATCATTCGATACCTGGCAATCTTCGGGTTGGGCAGACCATTATTATCCCTCTGAAAAAAACCCGACAAGTTTTTAATCCTACTCAGCCGCTGCGCAGTCGACGGTAATCAAAGATAACACATACATAATATTTCACACTACATACATGTATAGTACATAATACATAACATACATGCATACATATATACATACGTGCATTCATGCATACCAAAAAATGCTACATACGTTTGGGTAGCACACCTGGGAGTTAGCCACAAGGAGAGCACTGGCTGTCACGAAACCGCTGATGACGGGATCCGCCAACTGTACAATAACATGGTTGTCAAACGTTGTTGGTCAACATCAACATTGACATTGACATTCATCCAGGAATTCGGTCCGTACCGTCCCCCATCACACATGCGCGCGTACGCCGACCGTAGGGGGCATGACGATGTTATGATGATAATCCAGAACGTTTCGCTTCCATTGGGAATAAATATTTCGAGAATACTTCAGTGTGCTCTCTAAGACGTCAAGTGCCGAAGCTACATCCAACAGCTGAAAGACCAATCGTACAAGACATCCAACCGCCGTGTGGGCCACAAAATGAGCGTGGACAACACATACAACGCACGCACGGACGGACACACACCGTGGACCCACTCTGAGAGCCTAATCCCCCCAACAAAACAGACAGGACGCCCTGCTCAAAAACGCCACATAAATTAGCGATAAAACACAAGCCGAAAGCTCCAGCTGGTGATATCTTTCATTGCCAGACGGCGCACGTCTATTCTTTCGAAAATGCACGCTCTTCCTCCTCTCGTGGATACAGTTGAGATTTGGACATATTGCCGCTCTCTAATCGCGCATTTTACTGCGTCGGGTGCACAGCGTGGGCGTGTAGAGCTGGGAACTACTGTACTTCAGTATGCGGGCAGTGACCGGAAACTCACGAGCATGGCGAGGGGCTCCCCGAGGTTGAACATGGCCATGAGGAAGTACCACATGCTGACCATGAAGGTGATAATTGTGCACGCCTCCAGGTAAGCCTTCCGCGAGAACGACAGCAGCAGTAGTAGCAGAACAACAACAACGGCAGCAGCAGCAGCAGCAGCAGCAGCAGCAACATTAGCAGTAGCAAGAACAACATCAGCAGCGTTGCAGCAACAACTTGGAGTCGCAACACCAGCAGTAGCAGGAGTGCCTTCACCCAAAGTGCAGTCAGGGAACTAAATTTTGGCACATACTTTCCACGAGACGAAAGGCATGTCTTTGGGGACGTAAGATAGCACACCCCCTGGACCGATTTTGAAAGCTCAACTACTTCACGAAGATGGTACCGCCGCAACCAAACGATTCGGTTTCGGAAAGCTCTCGACAAGACGCTTTCCGCGTCGTCATTTTCGGCACCTTCACTGCCCTTGCTGCAGAGTAGCCGGGCTATGAAAATCGGTCCATGGTGGTCTGGTATATCTCACGCAACCTACGGCATGCGCTACCACGTACCACCGCGCACAAAAAAACGATCGACATCAACAAGAACAAGAAACAATCACAACCGTTGTAACAAAAAAGCAATAACACCAAGGCAACAGCAAGCACGACAAACGATAATCCTCTCTGGCGTTAGACACCAACGACAGCACGCGGAACAACAACAACTTACCTGAGTCTCGTCCGTCTTGTGGCGGCACAGTCCGTCGCACGGCTGGTAGCCCCGGATGCGCAGCGCGTCGCTGATGAAGAGCCCCACCAGAGCGAACGGGCCGTAGCTGACGTGGAGGCTCACCCCGAAGAGCGAGTAAAAGAAGGGCGGGGCCCACACGATGTAGAGCCCGTAAAGGATCGGGATGCCAGACACGGTCGCGAAAGCCAGCCCCTGCGCGTGGCACGGTTCAGGATCGGCATACATACGCATACAATCGAAACACCGTCTTCAAGGAAAGAACACCGCGGCGGCGAAGAAAACTACGCACCGCAGTTGTCCTTGCTGGTCGATGAACCCAGAGGCATGGATGGAGAGCATGCCAAGGATACCCGATGAGTCTCCGCGAGTGCTAGATTGAATACTTGGACTACAAGATGAGCAAAAGAGACAAAATAAGGCATTAGAGGTACTGTACAGGGCCGGACAGGTGGGAGGGTGAACGCTGCAGTGCCGTCGCAAATAGGTGGGCGCAACACATGAAACAAAAACTCGTTTATGTTCGTGAAACGGGCGAGGGCATGGCGACCGAGAGAGAGGCTGCCCAAGTTTGGCAAAAGGGCAATATTCAATGTTCTTCAATCCATCACTACCGTTGCTTGCTGCATTTAAACTACCCTACTCTTTGCCATTGCCTTCCCTGCTCAAGGCACAACTACAGTACTCATAGTAGTATCTGGGGTCCACACCGAAAGAGAGGGAGAACCCACACCCTTCGCGATGCATGCCTTCAACTCGGCAGCGAAGCCGGCGCGCCAATTCCTTTCCCTCATGTCAACAAGTACGCAACCGGTGTATAAACATATTGAAAAAAACACGCGTACCGCAGGTGCATACCTGTGGTATCATAAGGGTCGCCATGGTGCACCCCACGACAACGTCTCTCGTCATCTTCTCGGACGTGTAGTTGTTGAGCTGCTTCGTGATCGGAAGCAAGAAGTTGAGCACAGCCAGAGGGCTGCCGAGCCTCTTGGCCATCTTTCTCTTTATCTTGGCCACGTACTCGCTCGGGCTGGGGGTCTGGCTGGGCCTGAACTGGAAGCGGTGTCGAATCTGGCATATCGCCCCGGTTGTCCAGACACACCCACAACCCAAGATCGGAGACACAGCAGCAGCAGCAGCAGCAGCAGCACGTTTCAGGTCCAAAAAAGGTTGCCTCGCCACACACAGGACTGACTCGTGCAAGCGGGAAGCCACACACAGGACTTGAAACATAGCACTGGTGTGAGGTAGAATACTCTACTGCTGTTAAGAGGAAAATGGAAACAACGAGGTTGTAATAATACTAGGTATGGGGGGGTAATGAGCCGCGTGGTGCGACTCAATACCTTGCAGTAGTCTTATCTGCGATGCTGATGGTGCACGAATCCCGACAAACACCAGCGTGAATCGTTTGTGGTGCAGCTACGCGTGCACCACAGAGGAACAGCAGGCATGCGACGGGAGCGACGATGACTGTATGTGCGGCTACCGTTCAAATTTTGCACTTTACATGCGGTTGTTTCTTTCCGTTTTGATGCACATGCACGAAGAAACAAATGTGAAGTCTTCCCGCTGTGCGGACGCAAACACGCACATCTGGGCATCTGGAAGAAGCACAAATACACGCGGCATCCCCCTGGCGGCGAGCGTATCACACATCACACCGTCGAGGAGGACGACCAGTAGCGTAGACATAGGATTGTGACACGATAGATGGCAAATATTGCGTCAGGCTCACAAATTGCCCGCCACATTCGTCTCAAGCCTTCCGAGTTTCCCGCCCAAGTAAAAGCAAGCAGTCCAGCATGAACCAAAAACAAAAAAAAAGCCGTTGATGGTCATGTGACGTCATGACTTTGATGCGAGAGGCCGAGAGGCTCTGCTGGAGCCTTGCAGCAGCAACAACAGCATGCAGGGCACGGCTTTCTTTGCGAAGACAGTCAGTAGCGCGGCGCAAGTACGCAATCTGAACCGATCCCGCGGGGAACCATCCTGATAACGCACAGCAGCAGCAGTAGTAGACCCTCACGCCCTCGACGGATTCTCTCGATGATGGCACATGTAGGTGTGATCTGGACTTGTGGGAAGGTGTGTTATTTGTGTGATCATCTGTCTGCTCTTTGTGAAGCAGCTGGTTGGACCCACTCATCATCATCAATAAACACCCGCCAGGTTACACATGGCGCATGCCTACAGTATACCCACGGTGCACAGGTCGTATAGGCCCGACCCCTCCTGGTTTTCATAGCTGGTCTCAGACCAGCGTCTCAGCGGTGATGCGTTTGTTGGTGGTGTTCTTGCGTCTCTGTCGGTTTTTCTTGTCCTGCTCTGAATCGCGCTCGCCCGCGATCTCCGCTTTTGTGCACGCCTTTTCGCGTAGAAACCCCGGGCTTGGGGAGCAAAATCTCCTACGAATTTAGGCTACATATGCCGGTCAAGCACGGCCATCTGCTCTCGGAGCACGACGAAACCGGTGTGGAGAAGAGCGCGCTATTTTTCTTCTTCCTCAGAAGCGAGCAGATTGTCAATCGGTGCCCTGTAGATCTCGTTCTGGTCCCAAAGGTGTGCAAAATACGCTTCCCGGAAACCAAGTTTTGGGGGCCCTGTATCGCGCGGCGCAACTTTGGCCGATATATAGGGCCTTTTTTTCCCTCCTGGGGACGAAGGGAAAAATGTCGCTCGCTTCGCTCGCTCCGCGGCTCATTAAAAACGGGTAGTCTTTCTGTGAGGTTATGTTTACTTTCTAAAAATACTACTCTTCACAGCTTCGGTCTTTGGTTTGTAAGTTCACTGGGGGACAGCACCACAAAAAAGAGAGGGAACATGAACAGCAGCGAACTCGGAATTCTGCTCTGATTAGCACCAAAATGTTCCTGTAAAGCACTTGCTGCTACTAGGGTGCCATATTTTGGTGTTCCCTACGCATGAATGTTTCAAATGAACAAGTTCAATGTCCCCGCTTAAAAAGACACCCATCTTATGTCAATCCCCGCTTTAAGAGCACAAAAAATCTCACAAGCAGGGCGCCCCGCAGATGTAAAATATAGACGGGGGTACCGTTTAGATCATACGGAACCCCTAAATTGATGGTGCAGCACACCTGCAGAGCAGCATCTCGGCAAGGTTTTCAACGTGGGGACTACACCAGAACAATAGACAACAAAGTTAGCAACAACAATATCAGCAGCAACAGCGCACTGTTGTAAGTAAAAATCTTGTCCTGCAGCACTGTACCCACTGTAGTGAACTATAATGTGAGGGGTGGCGCGTTATTATGTCAAGGTTCAAAAGCGAACGACCGTTGTATGCAAGTAATGGCGACTTTCAACCACGACCACGTTGTGATCGTCAAGTTCATGATGTTTTCGAGCTGTAGTATCCCTGCTGAAATCGCGCGTCTTATGACGTGTCTTACGCCTCCGTTGACCCCGGGGACGTTGGGCTATCACCCCCGGAATAAAAAAGGGGGTGATTCCAACCTATATTGATGACTGATTCTGAAAGAAACCGCATGAGCACCAGAAAAATGCACAACAGAGACACAAGACAAGTCGGAAGGCATCGGGATAAACAAAAATCGTCGACTCTCGCACAGGGCGGCGGTAGGGCTATTCAAATCATATATATCATGAGTCTACCTCCGCACGCCCCCTTTGAAATCAAGAAAAAAACTCACACGAGTCTAAATTCAAGTCAATAGAGCCAAAACGGCAGGCGTTCAGATAAGGCCATTTTAGCATTCTAACTGCACCTTACAGCAGTAGTACTGATTTCACTAGAGGACACCCTATCGCAGCGGGGAGGGTGTGTTGGGGCGCTCAAAACTGCTTCTGTGGAGGTGATATCGAGGTCGTACTAGAGTAATGGCCTACACACATACCCGCAAATCTCCTGAAATTAGACCGACACTTTGTACAGCTTGTGCTCGCCGCCGCTGACCCCAATCTCCTGAAGCGAGTATTTCAGATGGATCCTTCCAAGGGGCGGGGGAGTCTGAAATTGGTGTTTATTGGAGTTGATCGAAGAAAGTGGGCATTTATATTGTATGGCAAAGAGTATGTCTGCGTGCTTGCAGGAGAGGAGGCATGCGCGCCGAGATAAGACAGCTGCTCGCAGGACATTACGTTTGCGCCCGATCACGTTGAAGCATCAGCAGTGCTGGGAGCACAGGAACTGCTAGACGTACGAATGGACAACACTGCCAGCTGCTGGTTTAGGACATTCTGTTCCGGGAGCTAGTGTTGTCGTCTTTCCGACCCACGCCACCCTCGATTTTTTTCCGAAAGAGGGGGGGGGGGGGCGGGCGATAACCGGGGGTATGAGTACCGAGAGGATATGTAGTGGACATGTCGATATATGATTGCTATTATTCCACGGGGAACTGGGTTACAGTATGAGGGTCTGATTGTGGATGTCAATGGTAGAGTACCATTGGGGGTCTTGGTATACTGAGACGGCATTTTGTTAGGCCCGGCCAGTTGACATGAAAGGGAACTTGGATTCTGGATGAGAGAGGGAAGCGACCGGTGTCGCCCCCTCGTTATTTGTCAGAGAGTTATCATCCAGACTTCGTGGAAAATAATAATAAAAATGACAGTTTGGAAAAATACAATAAACTGCGGGTTTTCAGCAGTACATGTAGCTGATGTCACTACTCTGACGACCCGCCAATCACGGGTTTACGGTCGGTGGTGGTGAGCACAACCAACAAGACAAGGTGTCCGTCTAATCTGCGGAGATTGGCGGAGATTGTAGGCCGCTATTTACTACGATCCTCGATGTCACCACCCAAGAAACAAACCTGAACGTATACGTACCAGCACGCACGATGCCTGTTCATAGTTGTTGTGTCCTCTACTGATTAGGTAAATAGCACTATTGTAAGGTGCAGGTTAGAAACGGCAGAAGGTTGCTTTTGTAACAAGGTTGCTTTTGTAACAAACCTGAACGTGCCAGCATGCACGATGCCTAGTGTGCGCTCGTCAACGGCATGCATGAAAACCTACACCTCGTCTCTCGCCTCTGTTGGTCTGTTGGTGTTGGTGGAGTGTATGAATGGTGCGCCAGATTCCCGGCGGACCGAGAGCTGAGACGGGCAGTGTCCATGTCTGCATGCTGCTGTAGTCTTGTCCTGGCTAGCACGGATCCAACCAAAACGCTGGCACTGCAGTTACACAACAAGCCCAAACCAACTGGACTGCACATCATCGAAGGCAGCTACAGTAGTGGTATGGGTTGCAGCTAGTGGTATGAGTTACCACTGCTGTGGACTCGCAGGCCGGGAGAGTTGGGTCTGCAACGGCGAGAGCTGCAGTGGAGGTTTGATGGTTGGACCTCAGGATGCAGTTCTGAGTTGCGGACTCTTCTCACCGCAGCTGGAGCCTGCCAGCCAAACAGCACCGCCTTCAACAAAACAGCACGTGTATGATACAAGTACCGGTTCCGTGATGTCCGTCACTGATGTAGCACTTCAGGTTGGGATTCCGAACACGCGAAGACCGCCGTTCTGCCGCGGCACACATTGCTGTTTCGACTGCTGTGTTGTGTGCCTCTGTATGCTGTGATTGCTCCGCGGGGAATCAACCCGGGCTGAAAGGAACCGTTTCAAGTTTGAAGAGCACACTCCGGAACCTTCGTTCCTACTACGCATACACGCATGCACATGACATGGGACTGCAGTCCATCAACGTACATGCTGCTGCTCTTTCCACCCCTCCCCTAATCTGGATTAAGCAGCTGCTGTGCACTCATACACGCACCTCCTCCTCTGTTGACAGCACGGCAGTCCCCAGATCGTATGCAACGCTAACCTCCCGGCCATCGCGTGCCTCAAGGTGATCGTCCTCCGCCGCATCCCCAGCGCTGCCGCTGCCCACGCTCGCGTTGCCGTTCTCGGCCTCGATCGAAGACCACCGCTTCCTGTCGAGGGGCACGAGGCTTGCCAGGCTTGCAGAAGAGCCGTAGTTGCGCGCGAAGTCGCTGTCCTCTAGCGGTTGCACCTCGCTCGTGTCCGCGGTTTCCTCGAACAACAGCAAGGAGCTCCTTCTGCTGTGCAGATGGCTGCTTGGTGGGGGCTCTTCTCCCGACGACGACGAGGTTCCCGTGCGCTGCGGCGACGAGGGGTCGTCCTCTTGGCCCTGAGGCCAGCCACGCTGTGCGGCTAACCCTGCTCCCATGTTGAATGATCCTTGTGTTGTGTGCTCCACCTGCACACCTGCTGCAGTTGTGTTCCGGGATGCGGGGGATGCGGCAGGTTTGTTGGGGGGCTCCGCCAATAAAACGCAGGACCCCTTGGTTGTGAAACAATGCGCGCAACTCGGGCAACCATTGTTTGATTCATCACTTGCGAGAGCGCAGCACCGCTGCTCCCACACTGGCACACGCAGCCACGGCGAAGTCATGGGGCGGAACAAGAAGAAGGGGCGTGGTGGAGGGCCTGGAATCTCGAAGAAAATGTCAGACGGAAGCAGGCAAGTCAAGACAGCAACGTTTTGCCGTCCACTTTTTCGTCTTGGTGAGGGTTTGCGGGGTAGAATATACCAATGGTCCAGGCACGCGTGCTGCTTCCTGGCGCGTGTGTTGTCGGCGGTGGTGTGCTGCTGTGCCGCTGAGCAGTTTGGCTGCGATGGACCCAGCTCACCAACCCCCACCTGTCGGTGTGTGCTGAGGGAAACGTAAAGGTAGAGAGCGAGCAACGTGAGCCAGTACGCTCTGGGGCATGCCCATGTGTATGATGTGGTATCTACTAATTTACAAAAAACATGATGTTGTCCTGGTGTTGGGACGGAGCTGTCTCCCCAACAACGCCGCAGTCGCACCTCTCTAGCGACTCAAGCAGCACGAATCAGCCGCAGAACAAATAGAAGCGACTCTTGCTGGCACGTCGGGCTTTAGAGCGCAGCCGGTTGTGGCGTTCGATTCGACACCGTTGTGGAGGTGTTGGAGCGACGAATGCGCCGGGCCTCTCAAGAATGACATTCCGCACTGCTGTCGTACGGCACAACACGTCGCACAGCAGGCACGTATTTGGTCGTGGTCGAAATGGTATGTACGTAGGTTTGCTGCTGTCTTGTGGTGAGACTGGTGGGCTGGCTTTTGGGTTATTCTTTGCACACGAATGTGGTCCTGCTGTTGTGTGCATTAAAGGCGAAGGGGGATGCGGGTGCTGTCCGTGCGCTCGTGCCTGGTCGCCCAGTTTTTATGAAAATACTGCTGAAGCCAAAGAGCCCTAAGACGGACAAGTTCAAAACCGGTAGTGCTGTGCTGCCGCGTTCACCGCCGTATGTACATCGACTGGAGGATCCCCCCAAGAGGAGTTTAGAGAGATGCGTTTCATCGCAGCAGCAAAAGGTCCGTTGACGCTGGCCGGCTCCAACACTCGATGGAGAGGTATGAGCGTCGTAGGATATCGCCTTCTCTGTTGGGTGTACCGGAGGCATGCGATGCAGGTGTACGTGTCGAAGACTGGGAGGTTTTGGTGGAACGAGCTTACGCGGTGATAACCGCACACGCCAAGAAAATGAAGTTGCTCTACCGTTGCTGTTCTCAACGAACCTATCGTAGCAGCGCTCGTGCCTTCCATTTGACTTGGTATTTTGGCACTGCTGCCAACAACACCCTTCGCATGTGCAGGGGCGAGAGGCTGCGAAAGCGGGAGGCGGAACGTGCCGAAAAGAGAGCCAAGAAGAGGCGGAAGCTGGGGAAGAAGCCTCTGACGGTGGACCGGTCCGGCGGGTACGAGAGCCAACCGAAGAAGCACGCCAACAAACGACGCCTCGAGGTACCACGTTCTGCTCTGCTGATCCAACCTCACCAAAGAAAAAATCTCACAGCAGCACTCGCTGCAGGCGGACGGGTAGTAGTAGACACCGACAAAGCCGACAGGCACGTTTGGTATTTGGTGACAATTCGGTTGTTACAGATGGACGTAGCGACACCGATACTCGATAGGCAGCTTCGATGCAATGCACCAACAAAACGGGGTTGTACGGCACCAGGGGCAGTCCAGATAGATGTGTAGGAAATTCGTCGCACCATCTACTCGTGCCTGTCGTCGTCATCACCGCGCGACACGCCAGACCGACCGCTGTAAATCGGCATCACTTCAAAGCGATGGATACTCCTCAGCGCCGGTTCAACGTCAAAGGCTTGCTTGCTACAGAGATCTCGCTCATCCTGAGTGCCAAGAGTTGAGCTCCTTCTTTTTCTTTTTTTTCCTGCTCCTCCAGTTGGCCAGGTTGGAGAGATTGGTGTCGAAGCAGGAGGAGCTTCTACGAGACTACCGGCCACCGGTGCACGTGGCCCCGCTCGACCCGGAGCTGAAGCGCAAGGTGAGGAGGGAGGAAGAACAGGCCGGGCGCTGAAAACGTTGGAGAGGTGTTTGCGAGAAGGGGGGGATTCGTTGTTCTGTGCTCATTTCGTTTGCCCGGTTTCAGCGTTGTTGACCGCGAAGCATGTACGTACATGTACTTCCACATGGGTCCCCCCTCCTGGGGGCAAGAGTGGCGCATGCGCTGCTGAGTAGCGCAACTGCACAGGCCAGGTTGAGAGCATCACGTAAGCACACTGCTGTCTGGACTTGTTTTTGAGACATCGACCGTGGCGAGCATTCCAGTGTGTGAGCCGGGGGACAGGGGACGAAGCTAAGACAACCCTTCGAGTACGATCTATCAACTGACTTACTAACCTCGCCTGCGACCCCCCCCCCCCCATGTATGTTGTACCCCTCTCGTTCCTCTTGGGGGCCATGGCACACGTCCGTCGCAGAGGCGTCGGCGCGACTTCTACGACCTAGACACGTCGCACTGGAAGCTCACGGGGGCGGCGAGGCCGGCGGACTCCCTCCCGGGGGCCGGGGGCACGGAGCTCGTGAACGAGCGGGAGGACTGGGAGGCCGGCGAGGACTTGTTCGAGAAGCTGGCGGGCGCCAGCAGCGGCGGAGCCTCCGGCGGCGGAAACGACACCGACAGCGACGACGACAGCAGTAGCGATAGCGGTGACGACGATGGTGGCGGTGAAGAGGGCAGAGGCAGGCAGAAAGGGGAGACGAGTGGGGGCGGCTTCTATGAAGGGCCGGAGGCCTGCAGGGAGTACCTCGGTGAGGGAGAATGGGAGACAAGACAGACAGACAGACAGACAGACAGACAGATAGAAGACGAGCAATTTTGGTGGGGTCTGCCTTCCCTACGTGTCTGTTGTGTTGTTCATGTTGAGGATGATTGGGTGTTTGTCCCATCTTTTCTTACGCCAGTCTACAGGCCTTTCGGTGTTGGTATATGTTTGACGTTTCAGCCGGGGTACATCCAACAAATATGTCGATGTGGATCAGCAGCGTCTCAATGCGTTCTTTTTTTTGCGTCGACTTTCTTGTTCGAATTCTTCGTCGCTTTTTGTGCGCCTGTCGCCCATTTTGCTCAGATCTGAACCACCAGCTTGCCCAAAGGCTGCACGACGGCGGCAAGGAATCCCAGACGGAAGAGGCCCTCAAGCGGTACCAGAGGTACGAACATGGTCTACCCGTACGACAGCGCTTATCAAAAAACACCAAAAGACATGGGTGGGCGGGGGAGAGCTCGTCTCATTTGTTGAAGTGCCATTTTTTTCTACGCCTGAGGGCGTGCGGCTTGTTATTGGCGGATGTACAGAGGCACCCGCCAATCGCTACTTTATTGTGTAGGAAACCCTGCATCTCCGCTGCACCGCGTTGGTCCTTTGCGTGGTAGGTCGCTGGAGCTTGACCCGGTGGACCACGTAAATGCGAGAAGAGGTCTGGTCCGTCTTCTGCTGGACGGGGGCGACGCGGACAAGGCCCGAGCGGTCATCGATAGGTGAGCGTCGTCGTTGTTGCGTTATTGCTGCTGCTGTCATTGTTTATTTACGTCTCTCTACTGAAGTACTTTATCGGTCCGGGGAGCTGGCTCGATTTTCCCGCGTGTGAGAGAGAGAGAGACAGAGAGAGAGAGAGAGAGAGAGAGAGGGTTGGAGGGAGGGAGGGAGGGAGGGAGGGAAGGGAGAGGGGGAGAGGCCCTATCTACACTACACTTAACCTGCACTTGCGAAACCGATCCTGACCGAAAACACCAACCGAATCCACAAACGAACACGAAAATCCGTACAGGTTTCCCGATGACCGCGGGTGCGAGATGGCCTGGTCGCTGGCGGCGATCGAGTTTGTGGCGTGGTCGGTGCTGCAGGAGGACGGCTCCGGGGAAGAGGTAGCCGGCAAGGCTCTCCGGGAGGCATGCGGGGCGAACCCGTTCGTGGCGTGGAACATCGCCCACCGAGAAGTGTTCGACGAGGTTTGTCTGTTGTGTAATTTGGAGATATGGGGGCACCGGGAATCATGCAGGGAGAGGGAGAGGTGGGAGAGTGTTTTGCTGCTTGTTTCCGTGTCTGTCATGTTTGACTTGTTGTCTGTCAGCCCGTGTAGGCGTGACGTCATTCCCATGTCTGCTCTGCTACATACAACTTCTTCGGTGGCCATCTTTGCTTCAATTCGTTTCTCGTTTCGCTTCGTTTATAGGCGCTGTCCTTTCTCCCGTCCACTTCGTGCTTTCATTCGTGTATTTTCTTGTTGGTGTTTGTGGGGAAAGGACAATCAGAGATGTTCAATGCAAGGTGCATTGCGTGTGGATGGCCATCTGGCGCGATGACTGGTGGTGTGGCGTGATATGTTGCACACGATCGTTTCACGAAGCCAGAGCGCTTTGCGCGCGTGGAGTGACCTCCCGCGTTACTGTCTGCAGTTCCTTTACGTCGGAGTCCCCCCCCCCCCCCC
>FN649727.1:4524269-4539560 GCA_000310025.1 Ectocarpus siliculosus | reverse complement strand
CCCCCCCCCCCCCCCCCCCCCCCCCCGCCCCCCCCCCCCCCACGCCAAGGCCCCCCCCCCCCCCCCCCCCCCCCGGTTCCCATGGCGACAGGTGGTGGAGCATGCAGATGAGATCGAAAGCCCTCCGGCGGGGTCCGTGATGGAGGCGTTCTGGTACATGGTACGGGAGGGGGGCCTGTGGGAGAGCCTGGAGGGTGCATCGGAGTGGGTGGCTGACTTCTTGCTGCAGTGAGTGCCGTAGAAGAACACGCACACAGGCGTGCCGGTACGCTGGCGTGGCAATTGCGCCACCTCCATGCTGCTGTGTTTGAGGTGCTTGCTCTAGTTTCATGCGGTTGACTACTGTTTGGCGTGGGTTCGATGCTTACCTTCTGTCAGCCGATGCGCGGCTGGCTGGCTTGCTGGCTGGTGGTTTGAAAGTGCCTCCTCTACGTAGCTGTAAGAGAGGGGCAGACCAATCAACTTCACTGCAGGCGGGTTGAAGCATCCACGGGGGCGCTCTAGCGATGCTCTGCGGTTTCGGAGCCTGCATATCGGCGCCTTTTTTCAAACCCCACTGGTTGCAGCTGTTTGCTCTCCCCGCGTGCCAGATTTTTCGATCTCAAGAATAGCGCTTGTCGCTCGCTGCAACAAGGGCTGTAATCGGCTGTCGCGCGTGCGCATGTTTTTTGTTGCAGGAACGAAATGCTTCCTCCGAACCCGCACCAGGGCGATGATGGTGTGGTGGCCGGTGAGGACAGCAAGGACGACAGCGACGGCAACACCAACGGCGGTGGAGTTCGGGAGGAGAAACGAGTCCGCCAGGCTTCTGCTGATGAAGCTGGTGATGGTGAGGAGGAGGAAGGCTCGACGAAGATGGTGCTGTCAGAGGGCGACGTCGACAACGACGAGAGCAACGCGGGAATGTTTGCCAACATGTTCGAGACCGCGGTGGGCATGGCCGCGGAGTTGGCAGAGCAGCAGCTGGGGATGGAGGAAGGGGAAGGAGGGGAAGAGGCGAGTGCGCAGGGCAGAGGCATCGTTGGCCGGGGAGCGAGGGGGAGGTAAACGACGGTGACGAAGCGGGCGTTGTTTTTCATGACAATAAGGAGGCCGGATTTTCGGCGGGATTTCGGAACTCTCAAAAGAGTCGTAGAGAGCAGGCAACAAAAGCACCTGAGCGGTGCCAACGAGGGAAGGATTTTGTTGGAAAAGCCTTCTAAACCTGGATGCGGGTGTCGTCATTGTTGAGTCGAACGATCTGAGATTATTCTCCCGCGGTGGAGGATCGCGTTACAGCCGCCAGTGCTCGCTGAAACGTTGTTGAAATCACCGCCGGCATGGCGCATTTGGGTTATGGACGACGGCGGTGGTGGTGGTGGTGGCGAGCGCGTGTGCAGAGGACAAGGTTAGGGATACTGGAGGGGAGTGGGCGAAGTGGCTGCCACGTCTGACGCTGCGTTTCAAAAGTAATATTCCGTAATTGCTGGGCTACGGGCCTCATGGGGGATGTGTTCCAGTCCTTACGGCGGCGGAGGTTCGGTGACGCTACCCTAAACAAAAAGAACACGCCAGAGGAAGACTTTTTATAGGATCTCTGCTATGACCCTCCCGTACCTCTGTAAGGACGACAGTTCTTCACGGGAACACGAAGGGAGTTTCTTACCCTCGTCGCGGACCCAAAGCCCGTTCTTTTGTTCGTCGCTTGCAAGGGTTTCAGGCAAGCAGCGACCCATGATCACCCGTTTGGTCGGCTTGCGAAATTTGCACGAGTCTTGCTCTTTCGCCCACGGTTGGAGACGGGTGACAGCGACACCAAACGAATGTTCACGTGTTCTGCATTCCCATGTTGTATAAGTTAAGGTAGACGGAAACCTACCATCACCCTCTTTTGTTTCCGCCTCTCCCTCTTATCAACCCCAACCAGACACTACCCTACACCCCGCAACGCCACCTTCAAAATTGTCTTTCCACGACCAAACCCTGATCACCTGCTAGAAACATCATCTGCCTGTCCGGTTTGCTCGGGTCACAAGCACAAACACACCAGCTCAAGCAAGGTACTGCAGAAGCAACGACGGTAGCAAGCTTTCCTCGCTCGGCCCTACTCATGCGCCGACGGTCCTAACTCTTGGGGCGGCGGCAATGGGAGAAAAAACAAATTCGTCTCTACCGTATGAAAATTGTTCGGTTAAGCGGGGAAAGTCACGCCGCCTTCTTGACGAAGACACATCGGTAGACCCTGTTCTCTTCCGCCGACTCCTTCTCGTAGGTGACCTTCTCCCGCTCCGTCTGAACCTGGTGGTTTTTGCGGTTGCATTCGTTCGGAGAGCAACCAGCGGGGGGGGGGGGGGGCCGTCTTCGTCAACCGTGTCCAACATGCGGAGTTCGTAAAAGTAGCGCGTGAACGTCTCCCGGAGTCCAAACTACAGGAATCCATCATTTCACCAGGTCAATCGTTTTCAGCGTAATGACCACGGGGAAGGGTGTGCAGGGGTTCAGCAGCACGCTACCAGGGCTTCGAGCTTTATTTGCTTCGCCCTAAAAACGACAGGTGTCCAAACAAACCCTCATACTTGTACCAATGCCACTGGCGAAGAGGAGGGGGGTTGAGGCGGCGGCGTACAGAAGCAGTCGGAGCGGCAAAAGCGTCAACAAAAGCACAGGAACAAGCATGAGACAACGCCATCGATGTCATCGATGCCACAAGGACAGGGAGTTTGAAACAGCAACGAACATCATGAGATATCACCATCGAAGTCAGCAGGACACGGGGTTTCCACTATCAACACTCGACAGTATTTCGTCTCGCTCTCCCCTCGGCGGAGAAATAATTGCTCCTGGATGTCGCTTGGATTTTACGGACTGCACTACAACGAGGGTGAGAACCGTCCGACGGTGTTGAAGATGCGACCATGCATAACGGTCGGGAAAACATAGGAAACCACCCAACCTCTTTCTGAGATGCATGACTACATGCGATAACGCGATGCGTCTTGTCATTAGACCGCCCGAGGTCGACCAGCGACATCGTTCCCGGTATCCCTTAAAAACAATTACATACGCTCACCCCGAACGGGTTCTTGTCCGGGCCTTCCATCCAGTCTTCCATGTCTGGTCGCGTGTCCTCGAGCACCCCTGACAGGACGAAAGCAGAACACATTTCCAAAAGAAAACGAAAAGTACGAACGCTCTGTATTCCGTCACCGCGCAACAAAGGGACAGAAATTCACATGCGCAGAGTACCGGACTCATGTGGAACAGGGGCCACGGCGATCAGCGAGGAACGACAACTTAACAATTTTTCGGGAAATCAAGGGTCCCCGTTTGAGAAGAACGCCGTGCTCATACTGTATCTGAAGTAGCATGGATTCTTGGGGGGATGCTCGAAGGGGCTGGAGGGTTAGTGCCCGAACCGGAGGCCATGCGTAGTGCATACCCTTGCACGAGTGTCGTTCTCACGAGAACATGGACAGCAACAGCAAACGAAGGCCAGAAAAAGTGAAAGATGAACATTAAAAACAATAGCAACAGAGAGAAGAAAAGTGAGGACGATACTTACGTGCCGTCTCCCTGGCGATAACCCGCATATCCTCCACCACTTCGAGAACGTCGGACTGCATGAACAAAGTCCCCCCGGGTTCAAGGTGCTTCTCAATGCACGTCACAAGCTCCGGCTGTCAAAAACAGAGATGCAGGACACAGAAGGGGCCAAAAACGAAGAAAAGAGGGGGGACATTGTTGTCAACCGCCCTTCCCAAGGCGCAAGACAGCTGCCACTGGCACGGGGAGAGCAGTGGCAGTAAAGAAGAAGCACCCGAGATCAAACGCGTGTGTTGCGAGTCAGGGACAGAACGAGAGAGCGCGAGAGAGTGAGAGAGAGGTAGTCCACCGGCTACACAATCATACAACACAAACAACAGCAGCAGCAGCAGCAACAGCAACAACAACGGCATCAACACCAAGAGCGACTTGAAGAACCAGCCTATCGGATGTAAAAACAAAGGACCAACGCCACCGCCATCACAACTACCCCACAAAAGCAGCATTGGAAAGGGACACGTCATGTTCACCTGCAAAACTCGCCGCTTGTAGTGCCTGGTCTTGAAGTGCGGGTCCTGCCGACAGGCAGGGTGAAATCAAGACGCAGACAGGGTGGTCAAAACGCACCCAAACGAAGGGGGGCATGCCTCAGATGGGAAACCGACCCAGGTGGGGGTGGGAGGGGTACGAGGCAAAAAAACAAAACAGGACAGAGGGCTGATGCGTCTCAACATCTGAACTTTTTTTTTAAAGGAACGAAGCGGTGTATTGGCACTGCTTGCATAATAGTCACGTTCAGATGAATTTTCAGCCATTGTGCTACAACAACGGCAGAGCTTCTGCACTAGAGCTCGAATGAGCAGTCCAGTCGGAACTGCTGCTGATCGCCCGATAAGACAAGCAGAGCTACGATAGAGGGATAGAAGATGGAATGAGAGCTTTCCACGAACAGGTGCCATAAGAATGCAACCGCACATTAACAGTGGCTCACCGGAAACTGAATGCAGACGGTGTCGATCGAAGCCCCGTGTTGTGCCGCTTCCGTCAGCACGGCGTCCAGATCTACCTGTGAAAATCAGTCCCGTCCCAGAGAAAAGACAGACGAAAGAACAGCAATAACTTGCAAGCCGAAGAGAGACAACCGGTCAACCAATGGACATCAAGGGGAAAAAAGTCTTACGAAAAAAATGAAGTGTTTTACCAAGTGGGACGCTGCCCGAGATGCAATTTCCTTCTTAAAACAACCGCAAAACATAGTCACGTACCCCCGGCTGCCAAGGAACGTCAGACGGGAAGTTGCGATATCGAACACACCCCACAACAGGGGTGTGGCGGAAAATATTTTCAGCAGCGAGCTCCCAACGATGAAACCAGAAACCATCACCCCACGGTTTACAACCCACCGAAGAACACCTCAAGCAAAGAGTGCTACATCCACCTCAAGAGCGATTGTTGAGGTGCAGCTCGATCGTATGTCTGCGGCTTGCCGAACACCCACAGGTGCTGCACGCTTTGTTGATTCAATCAATATCTGCTTGGTCGGCGGAAGCCCGGGGTGCAAACCCCGCAGAAGTTTTGTAGGGGGGGGTGCGCGGTTCGCCACGGAAAAACGCTGACAGCATGATACCCCCCCGCACCTCCTTCGTGCGCTCCTCAGTACTTGCAAAAAAAATCCTCACGCAATCCAGAGGCAAGCAACCATCGTGCGCGTGGAATTGGCGCACCCTCTCTGCCTCCACAGCCCATCATCCCAACACAACGCGAACAGGAACCGCGTCACACACACACACACACACACATATCTTTCTTCCGGAGAGTAGCGTAGACTCCCCCATGACGCTCAGTCCCAGGGTCCAGATCGTCGCCTACACTTGTGGAAGCATTTTGTGATTTTCACCGCACTGAGACTGACGTTTTTTCATTGGTCAGCCGGTTAGCGCGGTCGATGCAAATAAAAAAGACACACACACGTTACGCGTTGTGTGACGACCCAACCACAGGAGACGACTAAATGGCTCTTACGTTTGCGTTGCAGCAAACAACGTGGCAGTTGCGCGTCCCCAGCCCCGCCGCTCTCTCCAAGGCCAACGCCGCCGTAGGGCGTCGGATTTCCAGTCCCAAGTAGTTCCGCTCCGGGTGCTCCGTGGCCATTGCCCTCACAAAGGAGCCCTTTGCGCATCCTGTAAATGGGGAATAAGTTCGAAACGAATTGTTAGGAGAGGTTCCTAGCCAAAGGGTGGGGAAAGCAAGTCCCTAAGCTGCACCAAGATTTTCTAGGCCTGCTGCTTGACGAGTTTGCACGGCTTCAATTTAGCCGATAGCTTGTACTGAGGATGAGCCGAGGTTAAGTCGAGGACAAGCCGAGGTTGCTGAGGGTAAGCTGAGGTTGCTGAGGGTAAGCCGAGGATAAGCAGAGTTTGCCGAGGATAAGCCGAGGTTGCTGAGGACAAGCCTAGAATGAGCCGAGGTTAAGCCAAGGTTGCTGAGGATAAGCTGAGGTTAAGCCGAGGATAAGAGTTTGCCGAGGATAGGCGGAGGTTGCTGAGGATACGCCAAGGATACGCCAAAGTTGCTGAGGATGAGCCGAGGATAACCGAGGACAAGCAGAGGTTGCCGAGGTTGCTGAGGACAAGCCGAGGTTGCTGAGGATCAGTCGAGGTTTCTGAGGACAAGTCGAGAATAAGCCGAAGTTGCTGAGGACAAGCCGAGGATAAGCCGAGGTTGGTGAGGATAAGCCGAGGTCAAGTCGAGGTTAAGTCGAGGATATGCCGAGGTTGCTGAGAATAAGCCGAGGTTAAGTCGAGGACAAGCCGAGCGAGGATACGCTGAGTTTGTCGAGGATAAGCCGAGGATAAGTCGAGGGTGCTGAGGATAAGCCAAGGTTGCTGAGGATGAGTCGAGGTTTAGCCGAGGTTGCCGAGGATGAGCCGAGGTTGGTGAGGATTTAACCGAGGACAAGCCGAGGTTGCTGAGGAAAAGCCGAGGATAAGCCGAGGACAAGCCGAGGTTGATGAGGACAAGCCGAGGATAGGCCGAGGTTGCTAAGGAAAAGCCGAGGTTAAGCCGAGGTTAAGTCGAGATATGCCGAGGTTGTCGAGGATATACCGAGGATAAGCCAAAGTTGCTGAGGATAAGCCGAGGATGCTGACGATACGCCGAGGGCAAACCAAAGTTGCTGAGGAATGTCAAGCAATGGGCTTGGGCCCTAGCAAATGTTTGCTGCATATGCAGTGCTATGTGAGAGCTTCCAGCAGTTCAGGGCGAGCAGCGGCGGTGGTTTTTCTGTGCTCTCTTTTGCCTCCTCCCTGAAGCCTGTCGCGTCTGGCTCTCTTGTTCTCGCTTCTTTCTTTTTTTTATATTTTTCATGCTTTGTTTTTTGTTTTTGGGGTCCCCCGGTCCCTGTGTGCTCATCGGGCGTCTTCTTGGTGTCTACCTTGGTTGTTACCAGCTGAAAAAATCGAAAGCTTCAGACAGCCAACTCGACGATACTCGTCGAGTTGCCATACACAATTAGACCGACACCCAGTGTTTTTTACTGCTTGTGCTCGCCGCCACTGACCCCAACCTCCTGAACGCGGGCCTAAAGCAGTAGCTGATGCCACTGGCTATTGCTGACAACCCTCCGTCTAGGGGTTGACGGTCCGTGGCGGTGAGCACGGTTGTGACAAATGCTGGATTCCGCTTGGTTCCGGCGCAGATTTCGAACTGTTTCAGAGGCTGCTGCGACGTTCGATATTTCAGCTCCAGTAGCAAACCTGAACGTGCCAGTACGCACGACGCCTCTTCATGGTGTCCTCTACTGACGACAGTAGAATGCACCAGACACTTCCGGCGGGAAGGTTGTTTTCTTTCTTCATATTGGATTTTAAGTATGAAAATAGAGTAAACCAACGTCAAAATCACTTGTCTTCTACCGTAGTAACTGTCTGTCGGCAAAGAGCCCAGGCTGCGCTATCAGTTCGTCGATCTTGGAACACCAGTTCAGTAGTGCTTTCCTCTTTGAGCGACCGGGTTTTGACACCCCGTATGCCTCCGTCACCCGCTCGCCATGTACGTCATGATGACTTCATGTCGAAGGATTCAAAAACGTTTGTAGGGGGTCAATCTACGTGTAGTACGGGCTGTTCAAGTAGCCAATCTCACCGATGTCCACTAGCAAGGGCGCGCTTAGATCCCGGAAGGCCGCCTGAAACCACCGCTCCGGCAAGACGACGGGCGCCTGGAACGTGGCTGCGAGCGGGTTAACGTGTTGCCGGGTCTTCACCCTGGGCGGAAAAAAATGCAAGCAGCAAAACGCCCGCCAAGAGGAGTCAAAGAACGGGGCGCCGCCGTATCAGTCAGAGTAAATGCAGAGGGTTGTCCAGGTTTTCGGACGAAATGGGGTCTATTTACGGTCTACTATAATAGTGCCCATTTAGGTGTAGTCCCTGCAACCAGGGCAAGCGGCCACATCTCATTTTGTGGGTGCTCTGTAGAGTACTCGGTGCAGCCGCTGGTGCTGTCGTCACCAAGAGTGGGGATCAACGCACCGCTCGTGTTGCATCCTACAGTACTACTATGTTAGATATACTCGTAGCATAGTAAAGATGGGTGAATATGGGACATTGATCTACGGAGATTACAGTGGGTAGATTGCGGAGAAACAGGGAGTTTCTACTTGGTTTCGTCGGAGATTCGATGAGTGATCTGAATTGCGTGACGGATAGGTGTGTGACTCTTCTCTTCGGTTCCTCGGACACTATTGTTCTCTGCTGTTTCCTCTTCCCTCTAATAATACAAAACTTTCCCATCTCGGCCCTCACTGGCCGAGCTGCATTTCTCCACAAACCTACAAGCTTCGGCCTACCCGTTTAACCCAACACGCTAGCGTTAACGACTTTGTCGAGGGTGATTGGGTAGCACCGATGGGCAGCCGCATGCGCGGCTGACGACACCCAACCAGACGAAGAGGCCACCAACGGCGAGGGCCTGCACAGCAGCAGCACCCCCAAGACCTACAGCAGCGCCATCGTCAGCTGCGCCCCGCCGTCTACTGGGGTTGTAGGCATGAACAGGCACGTGATGACTTGTCAGTTTTGGACTGCTGTCGTTATGTGTACACCCATGCGGTGATGCGGTACATAGTGCCGTCAGATCCTACAACACGGCATTACGGCGTGCGGTACTGCCGTCAAACGCCAACGCTTACCCCAACTCCACCTCCATCCGGCACTGCCGTCAAACTCTCTCTCCTACTCTTTCTCTAGTATAATCGCGGCAACACGCTGCGCGGTAATGCCGTCAAACGCCAACGCTTACTCAATCAAAACGCGACAATACGTCGTGCGGTACTGCCGTCAAACTCCACCGCTCGGTCAAAGACCGACTACCTGTAGCAAATGGGTAGACCCAACCTAGGCTACCAGTAATCCTCAAAAACTGATGCCAGTTTCGAAACTGATGATGAGATATGTGCGTGTAGCATGGTATTAGAAATAGTATTGTGCGTAATGTAATGCAGTGATTGGCGAGGTTTTGTGCTTTGTCTTCCTGACAGCCGTGCTGAGACCAACTTTCTCTCCCCGGCAACAGCGTGATCAACGTTTTATCTGGGCTCTCTTTGGGTAGCAGGTTTAACCTGATCAAAAACTTTTCATGTCTTGGTTGTGTCAGCGAGTACCAGAGACGTGTGAAGTCTCAGCGACGTGCAACATTGATTGGTACCTCCACCGTGTTGCAGATTGAACATCCACAATATTGACGAAACAAATATTGATTTCCGAATATTGTTATAGGTTGTCTTGAGATTGCTGTTTGTTGTTAAGGTTTTGACTTAGGATTGATTACCCTATTGTTAGAACAGGAGCAGCGGCTGTAATAATATTTTGTAACAGAGGACTAATCAATCTCCGTTTCAGGATGATATTCAGCTATTTTATTGAGTGGCAACGTCGCACTGATCGGTACTTTCAGACAAACCATTCCACAAGTAGGGTCCGACGACTTGAAAGTGTGCCTCGTTTGTTGTCTTTTCTGCAGCAGTCACTTCTGTGGAGAACCGGGGGGAATGTTGGTAGTATGTGATTCTCATCAGTAGTGCTGGTTTGTTCGGAACTAATCTGCCGCCATCTTCCTCTCCAAACGCGCGACCTGCCCTGCACCACCGCCGAGTCAATCCTCCGGGAGCGACAATTGTTCTTCCCCCACTTCAGGCGGACGCAAACATGCAAGCTCGAGTCGCGGCCAGCTGGAAAAGATGAAAGACGGAGGGCGACCGCGGCGAAGGCGTGCGAAATATCCACTGGGGGGGGGAGAAACAATGGCTTGGGCAATGGGTTAAGCGCTGGAGCTTGATGCGCCGGCAAATGTAGGGGTTTCGAATGTTATTGTTTTAGTATTGGATTGGTTAGTGGTTGAATTGGATTTTGGCCTTGGTATTGGATTGGTTTCTAGCATTGGGATTTGCGAACGTCATTTTGGCATTGGATTTGATTTGGTTTTGGTGTTTCGTCGGGATTTTTTGCAGGAGGATTGTTTTTCTTGGGTCTCGACTGGATGAATACTGACGATTGTTCCTTTGGTATGTGGTTCTGTCTCCAACCCCTTCTAAACTAGGGGGCGGATCTCTAAGAGCAGGGGGGCACGTTGTTCTTTCGGAACCTACTCGTTGTAGCTAGATACAGTTTCTAGAGAGAACCAATAGGAATACTCGCGTATTTTCTGCGCAAACGATCTTCACGCTGAACGAATGTTTGGAGACGGATGATCGGAAATGTGAAAGTAGAGGATTCACACCATGCCCAGCTGCGTTTTACCTGCGAAGTGGGCATCCGTGAAACATGAAACATATACATTTACGAAATTTGTGTTGTCTTGGTAGGACTTGTAAGACGGATGGATGGATGTAATCGAAGCACAACGAAGGCGAATTTCTACGAATTAATCCGTGTTTTGGAACGTGAACGAGGAGGAGTCTAACAGATAGGTTTGGTTCAATGGATTGTTTAATGCTTTGAGTTGTGCGGGGGACACGAGTACTTTGCGGGTGTCGTTGCGGCGAAGTGCTGAGGAAGGATGGACCAGAAGAAGAGCGTTTTGCAGAGAAAGGCGATGAGACAAGACGTTATGGATTCAGGAACATTTGCATAATCGAGTTCTTGGTTATTCGTTTGTCATGGAGAAGGATCTACGTTGGGTCGTAATTGGAATTATCTTGACTTGGCCATATCATCACGATGCATACGAGCAGGGGGGCTGTTAGATATACTCGTAGCATAGTAAAGATGGGTGAATATGCGACAGGATCTACGGAGATTACAGTTGGTAGATTGCGGAGAAACAGGGAGTTTCTACTTGGTTTCGTCGGAGATTCGATGAGTGATCTGAATTGCGTGACGGATAGGTGTGTGACTCTTCTCCTCGGTTCCTCGGACACTATTGTTCTCTGCTGTTTCCTCTACCCTCTAATACAAAACTTTCCCATCTCGGCCCTCACTGGCCGAGCTGCATTTCCCCACAAACCTACAAGCTTCGGCCTACCCGGTTTACCCAACATACTATGGTATGTACATGACGGCCGAACTGAAAAACGCGGCGCAATCGTATCGCAAGGCACAAAGCGGTACATGTGTGAAATATGCAGCTGTTGCTGTTTTGGGGAGTAGATGACGATGCGGAGATAACCCTCTCACTTTCGTCGATCCGGTGACCCAAGCTTCTCCATATGCCGCTGAAGCAGAGGCTGGATTTCGACGCCGCTGTCCTGCTGCCTCTCCTGCCCGCCAACGACTGCTGCTGTCGTCACTTTCCGCGGCTGCTGCTCGTTACTCCCGTCATCTTCGCTAGATCTCTGCTTATCTCTGTCTTCGCCGACTCCAGCTCCTGCTGATGTTGGCGTCGTTGTTGCAAAGGTTCGAAGGCTAACACTGCTGCTGCTGCTGCTGCTGCTTGGAGACGAGCGGCCAATTGCCGAAGCAGGTTGAGAGGCCTTGCTGGGACACCGCCTGTAGCAAGCGGCAGCGAACCTGCCTGATCTTTGCGCCGGTACCCATGCTAGCGTGCTCGTCGCTCGCAAGAGTAGAAGCCCCATGGTTGTGTGACGGGAGAGCATGCTGTCGTTGTGATGCTCGTACTGCCTTTGGTATGTGGTGTGAGCGAGAGTGAGTGGTACAGCTGCAGGACACATCGATAGCACGCTTCTGGGGGCACCAGAAATTGACGGTGCCCCTTTGGTCGTAATTGGTCCGCCTCTGTCCCCGGCGGTGTTTCATGTTTCTTGCGTCTGGCACATTGTGACTTTCGACTACAACTGGTGGTGCAAGTGGGTCAGTTGGTAACCTCGTCCCGCTGTGACTCTCAACCTTGTGGGATTCGAATATCTCACAGAAGCACAGGGCGAAGGTGTGAAAAATTCCGTGGTGTCATATTGGGACTGTCAATTCTGGCGAATTGACAGACTCGAAATTTACAACCGACTTGAGAGTGGACGAGAGCGGTTTAGTGAGCTGATAGCTGAATCCTCGGCGAAGCATGGCTATTTCAAACGCACTTGTTGCGATTGTTTGCCTTGCCTTAACACATTGCAGGGCGTTCATGAGTACGCCCTCGGCTCCCACACGCACATCTCACCATTCGCGCAGCCATTGGCCTTTTGAAAGTGGTTGTAGCGGCAGTAGATCCACCCTTACGCATCCGAGTACGACGACAAGGAGCTGCAACCCTCCAGCTGCGTCGTTGGCGAACGAAGATGGAAGAGCAGACGTCCTGGATGTTCTTTTTGGGGGCTCGTATCAGGTGAGAGTGTATGTTGTGTGCCGTGGAGTTGCTTCAGCGGGGACATTTCTGAGGGCGGGGTATCATCGGCACGTCGCGACCGGTCAGACCCTGCCCCCTGCCCACAACTCGAGCCCATGCTCTGCCTTCTACCGTCCACCTCTCCCATCCAGGAGCGCATCGAAATTGGGCGCGAAGCCCAGGGATTTTTGACGACGGATGCGCTCGCAGCGAGAACGTTGGTGCCCCCACGAGAGTTAACTTACGGCGAGTACGATTTGGACTTCTTCCTGTCGTTGGTTGCCGAGTGCCTCAGCTTGCGAGCCGGGAAAAGCGGGAACGACGCCAGCAGTGTCGGTGCTTTGGAAGCTGAGGCGAGGTGAGCCTGCGATGCCGCTGAAGTCCGTGTCTTTCATGCCAATACTCTGCTTCCCTCAACCGGACAGCTGACAAGATTGTTATCCCAAGCGATCCCCAGCGATCACATAATGCCGAGAAAGAAAGGACACCCGACAGCTTCTTCTCTTGAAACAAATAAATATGCACGCCCAACTCCTCTCCTCACAAAATGTCGGTCTCGATCACAGGACATTAGCCGTTTAGTTTACGCCCACGAGGTGTTGCCATGAACCCTCCGCGTCTGAGTCTACAATTACATCTTCTCTACGTTGTATCAACAAGCAGTCACAGCAAGTTGCTGGCGAACAAGACCATTTCAATGTGGTATCTAGTCTAGACATGGACCCTCCGCGCCTCACTTCTACAACAGCTGGCTTCGCTCCATGTCGTAATTTAGTCGAACCAACCTGTCATCACGGTTTACTCTCGAAGGAACCCCTTTGGATATATGATCTAGACGTGGATAACCTAGGCTTTCTCATCGTTGTTTCATGCGACACACATCGCCGACCTACTCTACCCGCCCCATCCTCCGAACGACCGTACCCGATATGGTGGATCGACCGCTTCCGGTTGGTAGATCACTCGTTTTTGGCGATATTGGCTCTGGATGCGGGCGTCTCGTGGTCGCGCAAGCTCTTACCTGGCCGTGGAAATCCTGCCGCGGCGTCGAGATTGTGCCATCTCTCCACGACATGGGACAAGTGGCCCTGCAAGAGGCCGATCGGGTGGCAAAGGGAGACGAGAACACACTTTCCCCGGAAACCTTGCGACTGTTGAGATCCATGGCGCCCTGCTCCCTGTCTCTGGGTGACGTGAACGATGATGTGAGTAGAGACATACCATGGTAAGCCGCACCAACTTCCCGGAATTGAAATTTGGAATTTTCGTTTCATTAGACAGTTTCGGACTCAAAAAATTCTCCAGCTAAAGGAGACAGATTTTTGAGTTAAGCCATCGTTCTGAGGATCGCTCCTGACAGTCTCGCCAGAACCCACGATATGGAAAAAACAAAATCCAGAGTAAGAGCGGAGGGAGGCTCGTTTTGTGGAAAAGTTGTTCACGATTTTCCGACTTAGTAACCTTCTTCGAAGTATCACATGAGGCACCACCCACACGCACACACAGCAACCGCGCGGCCGAAGAGAAGGCCGGCGCCCAGAGAAAAGGTCCTAGAGTTGGCGCACCACCAACACAAGAGGGAGGCTGCACGGTCAGAAAGCCAAGTTGGGTTTGTTTGCGCGGCTTTAGGTCAGCAACACGCGCCTGCCACATACAGGTTGAGGCAAGGGGGAAGAAGAGCGCCGGAACCGCGGAACGACGACCGACAACGTAGAGAGAGGTGGTGGCAGCACCGCGAGCAAAGAAGAGCAGAGAGGAGGAATAGCACGCAGTGGCCTCCTGATGAAAACGGGCGCGTCCTTCCCCGCGCAAGAGTATTCTCTGGTTCTGTTAGAGAGAGCGTTTGACTTGGATGTGCTCCCGTCCCGAAAACCCCTGTCCAATCCCGAACGCTTGAAATGCGACATATGCATATAGCACTTCGTTCAGAGGTGCCGGCCAGTATTATTACTTCCTGTCTCCGTTCTGGTGCGATTTCGTGTGCTGGGGTTGAGGGGGCGACAGAGACACGCACACGCATTGCATGCACGAAAAGTCAACAGTAGTAGCGGGAGCGCTGGCATCAGGGTGCAGCTGCCACGCAGCGCACCACACAAAAATAGCAGTACCTATCTGCGGACAGGGGGAGTTTGTTGGGTGGAACAGGAGGACTGTTGCCCCACAGCCAATCACATGACGCCGCTTAAATCTGAAAATATTTGCCTGCACGAAGTTTCCAGGAAACTTTCTTATCTCAAAATTTGCTTCCTCCTTAAAGGGAAAAATTTGGAGCACCAATCCGAAACTGTGTAGAAGTATTGTTGTATTGCTCACAAGAATCGGCAATCTATCCGCGTACCCTACGTTCCAGGACAGGACAATAGAAGTACAATTTTACCTCGGTGTGTGTGTGTGCTATCAACCAGCTGGGGCACCATGGCACGCAGTAACATTGATGGCGGCGCAGTAACATTGATGGCGGTTTCACCGGGGTGTGTGTACCCTCCTTTCGCGATAATTTGCGCTCGGTTAAGAGGATCACGTTTTGCGAACAACGTCGATTCTTCTTTGTCAACATCGCTAACTATCTATCCCATTCGGCGATCACTCGGAAACAACGCGTGCGCGCTCGGCCGATGGGCAATGCAACAGGTGGGCATTTCCGACATCGACGTGTTGTTCTGTTACAGCAGCTCGTTCCCTGCCTTTGGCGACCTCCTCACCGAATTTTCCTACACCCTCGGACACAAGCTTCAACCTGGTGCTCAGGTATGAGAACGCTGTACAACGGGGCTAGTTAAGGTATCAATGGGAAGGCCGATTCCAACACAACCTTCCCCCAAAACGAAATAGAGTCGGTCAGCGTCTAGCCAACATTCTAGACTTTGCAATTCTCGTTCAGGAACGACTCCATTGTAGGCGTTATAGCACGAAGGACGCCAAGGAAACAAATCGAAGTGCAGAGTACCGTACACTCCCTGAGTGCTGAGACTACGCTTGTCTCACTGCGTACATCCG
>FN649727.1:4487423-4513077 GCA_000310025.1 Ectocarpus siliculosus | reverse complement strand
TCCCGATAACGAAGGCGTCATCCAAGGTCACACGACGAACGCCGAAAAAATGGCAACCTTGCTCTCCACTCCGCCTCGCCGAACCGAAAAAAAAAAAAGTGGATACGCCCCATCATCTCCCGCCCCCCCTCCGTCTCCTTCCCGTGCCACAACTCCTTGCCTTCATCGTCTACCTCACCTGCGGCACCAGCCAGCCCATCGATAGCTCCAGGAGCTCGAAGCCCACCGAGAGGACCCAGCACACACCCCAGTCTCGGAAGAGGCACATCTTGCACCACCTGCGCTTGTCGCAGGGTGAGGGGGGAAAACGCTTGGTATGTCGTTTCTGGGCATCTTCACATCCCACGACAAATAACAAGATGGGGTGAACCAATACCTTAATGGATTGTGCGGGGTCTAAGGCCGGAGTGACAACGTGCAAGTGCAGTCCCTTCCGGCTGCGTCAGGGCTGGGTGGGGAAGTGGTGGTCGCAATAATATCGGGGAGCCCGCATCGCCACGAAAAAGAAGCGGTCGCTCGCTCTCCCGCGTCGCAAAGTCGGGGGGCGTGGCCGGAGCACGTTGGCTGGCTCGTCGTCGTGCCACCGCTGCTGCTGCGCGTGCCAGTGCTGCTGATTTGCGTGCCAGTGCGACGTACATACCGGGCCATCGTGAGTCCTTCCGCACGCGAGTACCTGTGCCCGCGAAACGCACCGGAAACCAGACTTCCCCCACCCACACCGCCCGCGAGCTCGTGGTCGTGCCGTACTAGCCGCCCGCCATATTTCCATATTGGTGAGGTGGGGGGCGGGGGGTACGGTGCGTTTTCACCCTCGCGGGCAAGGTAATAAGCTTCGGAAGCAAGCAACGGGCCGTAGTCTGACATGCTACACCGTGCTCGTGGGAAGGGACTGGGTGGAGGAAGGGAGTGGTTGGGGACTCGCAACAATAGGCATATCGCAAAAATAGGCAGCGCTGACTGGTAAGGGCAGTATTTAGTCTACGGTACACGACACAAGATAACACACGCACGTAAAATACCACCCCCGACACAAAAAACCACACCCGGTGGCAACACTTTTACGGGTTAACATGAACTCCAAACCTACAATATCAAATCAAAAGTAAAAGCTGGACATTATACAACCACCTCCCCCCCACAACAACACACCCGGTGTACTTCAGAAGCCAAAGCGTCACCACCGAGGAGAGTTTTCTTGCGTCATATACATTACTTGCCACGGGACGAGGGGGGGGCGGAAATTCAAGGTGGTATACTAGAAACCGCGACTCACCAGCCCACGAGGTGCGCCAGGAACCAAACCTCCCGCAGCTGGCCAATGACGGCGCTCGCCGAGAGCTCGCACTCGAGGGAGCCGGCCTCAAAGCGGGACAACGTGTACCCTTTCACATCAGGGATAAAGATTGCCAGTAACCGCTGCGCTTCGTCCTTGCTGCATTTTTTTTAAACGAAGGGGGGAAAGCGGGGAGCGGCGGAGTACGACAGCACGAGATAAGAAAACACAAGCAGGACAGAGACGGGCAGAGAGGCCGTCGCGGACAGAAAGGTTGACGACAGAAAGGTTGACATTAACACTTCGCAGTCGTCCAAAATTTGAGCCCCGAAAAAACGGTGGCCCCTGAGGAAGCTGACACATTGAACAATGAGCTGTTGGTGGACATTTACTGGTGGCGATAACAGTTTCTTAAAACTGTGAAGAAGTTATACGGTGCAACCCACGTATTCTCATTCTGCTAGCAACCACGCCATCACAAACGTACAAGAACCTGAAAAAAAGCATCATCACGAAAAACATGTGTGTTTGGAGTGTGTTTGAGACGGCAAGGGGGTTCTTTGCTAATAAAATAACCGACAAACCAGGGCGAAAGGGAGCTGGCACCAATCCACGCTCCTTCTACAGCGACTCGCCTGCCAAAGCAGCACATACACACACCGACAGGGGCCGAACCCCGCCCAAAGAAGCACGAGGCTCGAAAAAGACTTACGGGTGGACGAGCAACACCGACACGGCGAAGAGATAGAGCATGCCGACCCCGTGGACGATCCGCCAGATGCCCGGGTGCGGCCGGACGAAGAGAGAGTCCCGGCACTGCAGGAAGCAGTGCACGAGGAAGAGAAAGCCGACGCCCATCGACGCCGCGCGCGTGTTCGCGTCCGGATCGGAGTCGTTCTGGGCGAAGCCCTTTGTGCGTGGGAGAAGAACCACCGAAATATAAGGGGGGGTAGAGGGGGGTTCACGACGGCAATGCTCAGACAAGGTAAAATGGAGGCAATCGTTACGCAAGTAAAAGACGACATCATTCTAGAAGAAGCCGGAAGGGAAAGCGGATACATGCTAGCCAGGCAACGGCGTCGTTGGATTATTGCCACTACCAAGCTCGTAGTCTACCCCGCTGGTCACCACCATTCTACCTGCACGTTGAAGTAGCATTCGTAGCTCCAGCATTAGTCTAAGTGCTGTGGTTATCCTCAGCATCGCGCGTATCGGAGTTCTCGCACAGGGTGGGCCGGTAAATAGCAGTATGATATGCAGTGCCAATGAACGCCGCTGTCATTCTATTCAGTATCGCACACTCGGCAGTTGTCGCACAGGGTGGGGGTGTACTCATAGTCGTGCATGCCGTAGTCGTTAGACCATTGACCCCTACAAAGCCGGGACGGAGCACGCCGGGTTCTCACCGGACCAGGCTCTCACATCACCAAGCGCGAAGCGCCGTGAGGTATTCGGCGAGTCGCATGAAGGGTGCGCTGCATCCTGCTAAGGGTGTTCGGCATCTTGTGCTTACTTGCTTGCGTACGGATGACAGCTGCGTATGACTTAATTTATTTTCTGGTGCTTTCACTTCCAGAGACAGTTGTAAACATTGTGAAACTGCCTCGAGGGTGCTTGACCATTTTAACACAACGTAGGCTGGTGCGTACCTTTATACTGATCAATATCATTGTCAACTATTTAGCGTCTGCAAAAGACTGTGTGTGCGTGGGTATGCCTGCACTGGGATCAGTACTATGGTACCGGTCGGGGACATGGCACCTACGTGCGTGCATACAACACCTGTGTGTATTTCGTCGGGGATGGCACCGGTCGGAGGGATCGCGCCGGGGTGCCCTGCAAAAACTAAACGAAATGATTTAATTGCATTTCCGCACCGAGGTCGGAGAGATGGCACCGGTCGGAGAGATGGCACCAGGGTGCGATAAAAAAAACGAGGAAAAAACGGTGCCATCTCTCCTACTATTAGGGTCGTTCTTATCGACCAATAAAACACGAAAAAAAAAACGAAACGGTGTTTGCTTGGACATGTATGGAGGCGTTTTTCCCCGAAAGCGTGAAAAGAAGGAGCCGGGTTTTTTTGGGGCTTGCTACTTTCACGAATCCGTGTTTTTGACAGAAGCATCGGACAAGCGCACCGCGGGCGCTGTAACATCACTGAGAACGCTAGAAAGACCTGCCAGACTCACGTCCAGGTCTGTTGTGGAGATGGACAAGCGGCAGAAGCGGCGTTCAGTCCGTTCTTGGCCCAAAACTAGGCATTGCGTGGTGCTCTCGTCTTCAACTGCTGCTGTTGGTGCGGGGGATTTTTTTCATCACACATAGCAAACACGGAAACAGTAGAACGAGTACAGCAGCAGCACCAAGACCTCCAACGCGCTGATTCCTTCGGTTCGGCTGTCCATATGATACCATCTCCCGGCGCCGTGCTGCTTCGTGGGTATTGGATGCTTGGTTGCTGCTCAGTAAAGTGTGTGAGAGACGTGTGCCACCTCACCAAAATGCCGTTGGAAAAAATGCGGCGAGATGATGCGTTTTTGGTCGGACGCATCAACATCAATCCACGGCACCACGAAGCAGTAGAGCAACAGGGCCTCCGACACGCTAATTCTTTCGGATTGGCCATCTATATGATGCTGGCCGTCAGCGCGGCTGCCGCCCTATGATTGTTGAGCTCGTCTACCTTTGGGCAGGTGGTGGTCAAAGATGGGAGTCGCAACCGTGAAAAATGAGCTGGCAAACTGAAGAAATCGCAAGCAACACCCAGGTGGCGACACTCTGCCCTGCGCCTGTTGTTGCTGAAAACTGAAAACAGCAGGCCAGGTGGACGGGATCTTTCTAAGTGTGTTGTCCTCTGTGTCGGGTGCTGCTCATTGCGCTTTCACCGCTGCTCTATGGTGAGCAATACCATGTCAACGTGTTGTGTGTCGAGCAAAACGTGTATTCAGGGAAGGAAACGTACCTTTCGCGATGACATCACGATTAGAACAAGCGAAAAATCATCGGATCTTCTTTTCACCGTTCCGTGAAAAAATGCGTTTTTTTTTCGTTGCGTTAAGGGCGCGGGGGGGATCGCAGTACCTCCTCTGAAAAATCCAGGAAACGCCTGCATATCTCGGTTTTCCAAAGTCTAACTGCAGTACGAAACTACCATCGTAAATTAACCGTCCGCAGCGGTCGCTTGTGGACAATGTTAGCAGCTGAGATTGTAGCCCTTTCGATACACTACAGACCAGCGGTCCGCGATTTTCCAAACGATCCTTCTATGATCGAGTTCGGTGAGCTACAAGCTAGATTTTTGAAGCTGCTGTGCGGTCCAATTTTGAAACGCTTCAAGCACCTTTGCCTAAAGGCTGGACATGCATATACATGACCCTAGGCATTCAAATCGACAATGGCGACCAGCTGGATATGTGAGGGAAGAGCTGCGCTGAAGTTCGCGGCCCCATACACTCACATAGGCGGTGATTCGTGTTCACCGTGTGCTTGAAGCGTTTCAAAATTGGACCGCACAGCAGCTTCAAAAATCTAGCTTGTAGCTCACCGAACTCGATGATAGAAGGATCGTTTGGAAAATCGCGGACCGCTAGTCTGTAGTGTATCGCAAGGGGTACAACCTCAGCTACTAACATTGTACACAAGCGACCGCTGCGGACGGTTAATTTACGATGGTAATGTCGTACTGGAGTTAGACTTTGGAAAACCGAGACATGCAGGCGTTTCCAGGCGTTTCCTGTTTTTTTGAAGAGGAAGTACAAGTACTGCGATCCCCAGTGCGGCCTTAACAATACCCGTTACGGTGCTAGATATAACACCCCTATGAATACATATGCCAGCACGAGGACAGTGCTGGCATTACGCCTGTACAGGGTCGGCGATCGTGTCTGTGTATGTAGATGCCTTTGACTGCTGCTCTCTATTTAGCGCACTAAGAGGGAAAGTTCAAGCTTGTTTGTGTACTTGAAACATGTCTACAACCCTCGTGGGCGATTTGGCTCGCCCAAGCTGCTAAAGAGACTAGGCTATGTTGTATGAGCTGTGTACCTTCATTCTCTCGAGAAAAAATTAGCGGTTCCAAAACTGCCTTTAGATCTGGTGCTTGTGAACAGCTGTGTCCCCGCTTCTGTTCAACCGCTGACGCCTACAGCGCCTTCTACAGCTGCAGCAGTACCGTTCTGCATACCTTGCTTTTTCGCGAAGTTCGGCCGCTCGTAACGTTTCCAAAGTGAGAACTCTGTATTATAGAAGTAGCATACAACGTGTGTGTGCATGCATATAGTATTAGTCGTCTCGACTGCCAACACACAGCGTCCAACCACGCAGCACCTCTCTCAAAAGTAATGGGGGTTGGTCCTACACTATCCGATGGCATGAAGCTCAGCCAAGGTTGATAGGTGCACACACCGGACCAGACGAACACACGCTCCTTAGAGCGTCAGCAGCCACCCTGTTTGATTTGAAAAAAATACTCCCGACGTAGACAGGTATTGAGTTCTCCCACAAGCAAGAACACACATACTCACCCCTCTCTACTCACCAAGTAGCTCGCTCCAGCGATGGTTACCACAAGGACAACGATCTGTCTGGGCTTCTCCACGCTCTCAATGTTCGAACGAAAGCGGTTTGATGCATCGTACCCATCGCAGTCTCCCGTACCGAATGAGGCCGCCGACGTCAATCCGCCGGCGGTTAGCTGTTGAACGCGTTCCTCTTCCTCTGCGTCCGTAGGATGTGGAAGTTCCTGGGTGCCGCCGCTTGAGCCATCAGCGGCCCTTAGTTTTCGGGTTGTCTCCATCCGCGGGTGTGGTCTAGGAGCAGCGGAGAGAAGTAACAGGAGGCTGCAGGTGTGCAGGCGCCCCTGTAGCGTGGTAGTGGTCCAATCGCTGTTTTTTTTTTTTCAATTGGTTCCGCGGCAGAACCTGTGCCGATTCCGGCAGATGTCGGGCAAACAGCAGGAGATAGGCTAAGGCGACACTCTAAATCCCAGCAGTGCTATGCGTATGTGATGCGTACACACCGCCTAGTTTCATGTCCCTGCCTCGCAGACACCCCCTGGCAACTTGGCATGTGTTGGCTTCCAGCTGCAACGGCCTACTAGTGCCTTCTTGCAACATCGTGTGTGCCATATTGTCACCTCTAGTCGGCTGAATCCGCCAGATAAACCTACACGATCTCCCACAACACCCAGATGCCCGTGAACGCAACGGAGACAAGACCGGGTCGGGGGGGAGGCGGCCTGGCTTCCAAGCTCTTCAACAAGTTCGACAGCGACCGCAAGTATGATCCCTTCCTGGACACGGATCCCGTCATACAGGACAGCAAAGAGGGCATGGAGGCGCTGCTCTCGATGTGCAACGCGGTCGAGATCAACAGCCTCTTCGGGGCCCTGGGGTTTGTCGTGCCATGCCCGAGAAATGCAAAGGAACAGCAGGTGTGAAAGTGCCAATTGGATATCTACCTCGCGCACTCACACACTTTTCGCTGTCGGTCGACTTGTGAAGAGGTGTGCCGAAAGATTTCGTTTGCCTTGTGCGGGGTACATTTTTCAAAGCGGCCGACCACGAATCGAGATGTGTTCATGTATGTTCGATTCGGCGTGTTTCCCGGTGCGCTTGCGCACGATACAGCTCGATCCGCTACTCAGGTGGACTTCATTGCTCGCAGAACCGTGGAGAGGCCTGTTTTCCCAGGCTTGCAGCAACGTTGAGTGGATTTCTATCACCTCGTCCCTTGTTGATGTTGCAGATGCCATAAAGTTGGTGTGGTCTCGGCTGCTTTCCCTCTCCTTTACGTTGAAGCCGAGAGTATCCGCAAACGACTGATTCTGCTGTACCATCGTGTGATAGATCATGAACTACATCCGAGAAGGCGGACGACACGTGGGGAAAAGATTTGCGGACGTGCTGAAGTTCTGTTGGGAGGGTCTGCTATTCGAGTACCTCCGAACGGTTGGGTGTCCACTGCGGGACCGAGAGCACGACCCCCGGCATTTCGTGATGCGGTACTGGCGGAGAAGTATGCTGGACCCAAGTGTCCGGCCAGGCTTCGTTCCTTTCTACGCCAAAAGAGAGGTATGATGCAAGTTTTGTGTGGAACAACGCCGTGCCCTGTGACGTGACAATCGTTTGGCACGCGGCTGGGGGCTATCTGTCAAAGAGGACGCCGTCGGTGGGTTTCGTGCTCTTCTGCGATGCCAAACGGAGATGCTCAACAGCTCGTTGATGACACATTGTTAAAAGTTGTGGATTGAAGGGTAAGGCGGACATGGCAAGGTTGCTTGTGGATTAGAAAGAGTTGGTAATGTGTGTAGTTGACACGTGTACACTAACACATCACCTAGATTTTGCTCCTCGAGGTGTGCCTTGGTTCCCGTTATTGACGAACTATGCGTATTACACTTGACTACCCCTACCAATGGGCTTGGTACCCCACGGATTGTAACTCACTTCCGTGCGCAGGTTAAGAAGCGCAACAGCCTCATGCAGGAGGAGAGAGACATCCGAAACATCCGGGCGGGGTTGGCACTCCGAGAGGATGTCGTTAAAGACGCCGAGAACAAGACAAGGGAGCAGCACGACTATCGGTTTGTCCTTCAGTATTTTAGTGCCTCGAGAGACCTGCACCGCACCCTCGTTGCCAACGTGAATTACCTCGCCAACGAAGTGGAACAGCTGCGGGCGAATATGGACCACAGCAGCGAGAGCATCTCCATTATGGAGCAGCAGTTCGTCGAACTGGAGGTAGGTGCGTCTATGACAACCGGAATTCGGACTCTTCTGACACGCACGCATGTTTCGCCACCCTGTGTGCCCCGACCTGCGCAGTTGATGCCTCTGCAATTACAAGGAGCGAAAAGCGTGTGGTTGATCTATCGGATAAACCCCCCACGCTCGACGGAATGAGCTACTGAAAACAATCGCTACTCTGCCCGTTCTCGCACACCACCGACCGAAAGCAGACAAAGTACGATCAGGTGGTCGGAGGCTTGGTCCACCGCGGGGCTTTTCAGCTGACGCTCGAAGGCACTCTATACGGTATGATCAAGGAGGGCCACGTGGCCCTCAAAAGTGCAGCGGTAATGGCGAGAGAGGTTCTAGACGGCATGGACACCGGCCCCGAGAGGTTCGATGGCGTCGACCCTGAGGTTGTCAATGGCTGTAGCGCCAACGAGTCCAATGGCGATGGTTACAGCCCGTGTCCAACGCAAAGAGGCTTTGGAAGTGCCGCTGGTGGTTCCGATCTTGGCCTGGCTGCGGCTAACCAGACGGAAGGGCGGAAGCGGCTCGAAGAAAGCAAAGCGGGAGCATCGGGTGCGGAGGTAGACCCTGAAGAGAACGGGAAACAAACATGGGCAGCACCTCGACCCCAAGGCGGCGGGTCTACACGTATCGATAGCAGGAGAACCGGGGGCAACAACTCACAGGAAAGGAGACAGACGGTGTTGACAGAAATGAAACTGGGAGAAGGTGAGGAGGAGGGAGTGTCCCAGACAAGAACCGACAAAGGAGCGACTTGGGGCCATGGTCATGATGATGGCAGCGGTCGGAGACGAAACCTTCTGAATGTGCTAGGGCCCTGCTTAGGCAAGACACTTGAGACGCATCGGAGAGCTTGCACGAGATACAGTAACCAAGTGGCCGATCTAGAGGGGCAGAACGCCGCGCTAACTGCTAGGGCCGCCGCGGCCTGTAAGCTAGCAGAAGAAGCGACGACAGAGGCAAAGTTGTTGGAAGCGAAGCACTGTGCGCTGGAACAGCGACTGGCTGAAGTGGAGGAGCGCTCGAGGCAAGATCTTGCCTGCGCCGAGGAACGCGCCGACAAAGCATGCTTAAGAACCCTGGAGGTGGTCGAATTGCAGACGGAGAAGCTCGAGAGGGCGACGCCGACTCTTCTGGACATGCTAACTAGATTTGCGCCTCGGGAGACCGAGGAGCTCGGGGCGTACCTGCTCCATAGCCTCGATATCGAGCCAGACCTTTACGCCCACATCGTCGCCACGAAGAGGATGTTTGAGGTGATTTGCGGGCACCAAACTAAGGGTGGGATCCGTGAAACGCGTTTGGTTTCTAGGCTGCTAAAGAAATCATGGTCAAATAGCACCTGTCCATTATGCTTTAGTCTATCCTTGCCGCGTGAGGTTTGCACTTGATCAGTTGACGTCATCACTACTGGGGCGTAATGAGCACGCTCGTAGACACCTGTGCTGCTGCAGTTTCAACGACTAGCTTCAGGAGGTGCTCGCGTTCACAACGAAGGTGAGGCGCATTTTCAACTAGCGGCTCTGCATGGCGACGACGGCCGGTGTAGCTGTTCTTCTCAAAAAATAAAAATAAGTTTCTGATTGGCCCGTGTTTCCGTCTCGCGACCGTCACATGTTTAAGCGCAGGCTGATATGGAATCTCGCGCCTTCGAGATGCTCGAAGCAGAGCGGAAAATCGCCCTGGCAGAGGCAGAAGCTGCAGCACTGGAGGACGCTGCCGCGGCTGCCGGCGGCGGCGGCAAAAAGAAAAAGGGGGAGAGGGGCCGCCCAAAATCGAGAGGCCAGGGAGGGGGCGGGGCTGACAAGGGCAAGGGTGGGGGGAGCAAATCGAAAACGAAGAGCAAATCACCAACAGGAAAGGGAGCGAAGAAGGGGGCTGAGAAAGGTAGCAGCAAGGCCGTCGGAGGAGGGGCAGGCAAGGACAAAAAGCCGGCTGGCAAAAGCAGCAGCAAGGGTGACGGAGGGGCGGGAAAAGAAAACAAGACGGCTGCGGCGGCAAGCAAACCGTCCTCGGCGGACAAGAAACGGTCTTCCAGTCCGGCCAAGAAGGGGGCAGCTGGAAAGGGGAACAAGAAGAAGTAACCCTGGTAGATAGACCAGGAAGTCCGACCAAACTCGTTTGTTACCCACGACGCTTCCAACCGCCATACGGAAGCACCCGTCTTGCTACGGTCTGTGCACGACTACTGCATTTCTCTGTTGGAGCGCCAATCGTAGCGTAAACAGTGCAATACACAGGCTAATGTCGAAGGGACCAAGTCGCCTACCACACTACAGCCATGCCAATCATCCGCGTCGAAGCTCGTGGAGAACATACTCTCAAAAACACACCCCTAGAGACCAGGCGGGCGCCCGCTCCCACCCGGGAGACAAGCATCGCCTGGCGAAACAGTGGTCACCCTAGCTCCACCGGTAGAGGTTTGTTCTACGGAATGTTGCGCTACGCCCACGGGCTCATTTTCTCGAACTCCTCCCGCACCCGGCGCTCCCGGTGAACCCGTCGCTCCGCGTACCAGATGACCCCGTCCGCCGACTCGGCCACGACGAGAAGCACCGGATCCCAACCCTCCACCTCCTGGTCTTGCTGCTGCACTCCCTCCCCCCACCCCGACGGGCCCGTTGCGCCGCCCTCCTCGTCCTGAGCCCACCACCGGAGGGCCTCGTCCGCCGCTGCCACGACCACCGCGGCTTCCGCTGCCGAGCCTGCCGCCGCGAGCCGCACCCCTGCCGGCAGGGCGGCGCAGGAAGCTCGCGTTTAAGTCCAGGTAGTTCGGCGCCCGCCTCGCGCCCCTTCCCCGGCCCCTGCCGCCCGAAGCGACGCCTCCTCTTCCAGAGGACAGCAGCTGCTTACCCCTGCCCGGTCGCTGCTGTCCGCGGACACTGTTTCCAACGGCAGTCCCACGCCCTGCTACGCTCTCTGGTTGATTCAATCCACCATTCCCTCGCCGGCCAGATAGCTGCGGCTCACTGCCAGCAGTGCGTTCTCTTGCCAACGGCTGCTGTCTCGCCCCGATAGGCGCTCCACCGAAAGACGGCGGCGGCGGCGGCGGCGCAGGCCCTACTCCACGGTGGCGGAGTCCCCCCAAACCTCCTGCCGGTGCAATGATATCATCGTCGTCGTCGTCGTCGTCGTCGTCCCCTGTCATTGAGTCGAGTCCGAGCAGAAGCTTCTCGATGTCGTCGTTTTCGGCGGGTGCGAGGTCAAAGGAGCCGACCGGGGAACCCGGCACGGGCAGCGAGAGCGGCGACCCCATCGGCGTGTCGTCGTTACCGGGGGCCGATGCTAGCGCCTGGGGGCTAGACGCGGCCGCAATGCTGCTGCTTCTCGAACTGGCAGCCGCAACCGGGCTCCGCTCCGTCCGGGAAGGTGAAACGCTTGGCCGTGCAACACCCGCACTACCAGCAGCAGCTGGCGAGGAGGAGGGGGTTGCGACACTGGGTGAAGCGCGTGGTGGTGAAGCGCCCGCACCACTAGCAGTAGCTGGCGAGCAGGAGGAGGCGCCCATGGCGACACTGGGTGAAGGGTGTTGTGGTGAAACACTGGCACCATTAGCGGCAGCTGGCGAGGAGGAGGAGCAGGAGGAGGTGCCGGTGGCGACACTGGGTTCGCCCTGTTCGGGCGGCGTGGTTCGCCTCTGAGGGATTGATCTGCGTTTTTTCTTCGCCGGTGCCACGGCCTCCGATGGCTCCACTGGCGGCGGCAGCGGCGGCGGCGGCAGCGTGGGAAGTACCAGCTCCGATCGCGCCGGGGGAAGCCCGAGCACAAGCCTCAGCTCGTCCTCCTCGTCCTGCAAGGTTACCACCTCCCTGCGCAACCTCTTACGAACGGCCAAGAGACCCTCGCTTTCTTGGTGCATTTCCCTGACCTGATATTCGATTCAAGCAGAACAAAGGGCGACGAAAAACGCAGCTGGTTCGAAATCATGGTTGCAACGCTTAGCTTGCGTATTGTCACAGAGCTGATCCAATCATTGCACTCGTTGGCGCCATATCACCATTAATCCTCAGCAGCCGAGAGGGGATCACATCCCAAAAGCTTGACACGCTTGTCGCCCTCGCACGACAGTTCCGAGGCGCAACGCAAAGCGAACCCCGGGAAAAAAAGGTTGCCAGCCGAGCATTACGCCAACCAAGCAGCGGGCGAACCTAACAATATTGTTGAACGACTGATGGCCCGAGAGCAGTAGGCCTCAGCCTTGCCGCTGTTCCAAAACAAGGTCTCGCCAAGACAACGACGGTCTGCTGCGTCGACGTTTTTGACTCCCAACATCCTACCAAGAGTCCCGCAACACCAAAGCCTGCTACGTCTTCACAGAGTAGTAGGTCCAACGAAGCAGGATGTCCTGTTTTCTTTGTCTTGATCATACAATTTTCTGCGACAAGAGTCTCACCAAAGCAAGGTCTTCATCTCTGGTGGTAGTCGGCCCTTCAGTCTCGTCCTTGTTGCCATCGCTCGTTCCGCCTCCGCCGCCACGGGTTGATCGGGGAATACCACGATGTCGCTCATTCCCCGCTGGAGGGTCTGCCAGCTCCCGCGCCTTGCGTCGTGATTGGGACCGCAGTGCGCCGCTGCTGACTGCTGCCCTTTTCTTCTTCCCCACCCCCCCGGCTTTTACAGACCCATCTACCTGCTGCTCGGACTAAAACCATGACATAGAGTACGGTGTGATGCGAAAGGACAGCCAAAGAGCGGCGGAAGAATGTGTCTCATGGATCGGGGAGTCCAGGGGGGGTTAGGGGGTGGGGGCTCAATCGTCATACGGTACCAAAGAATGAATTGTGCAAAGTGGAGAGCCTGAAGCGATGAACAGCTTCCTGGTTCATGTTGCGTATTTCTCACCCTTACAAGACAGCAAAAATCGCACCACACAGCCGCAATGGCAATCCCAAACGGACAATTTGGAGTCAAGGAGCGAGGTCACAGCTTGAGTGTTAGATATGGCCGAAGCGGTCGGAGTACAATATGCGTGTGTAGGAGGGGGGGGGGTCTTCCCCGACAACCTATTTAGTGCATTCGAAAAGAAACCTAGCAGATAGTTGTGAGTCCGATACGCAAGATGACCACCAAACAGTCTTGCTGAACTTGTTGCCCACAGGGAAGCTACTATAACTCAATATTGGGCAAGGTAAGTGGACACACGGGTTAGGCCATCGTCGTTGTTGTCTAAATACCCGTTCCGAAATTTGCTCAGTACCATTGGACATCCGTTCTGGCCCAACTGACGCTGATATCTTCCGTTGTCGCAGGTTAACTACCCCGAAGAGTGTTCGCTGCATGCAGTTCCGACGGAAGCTCCCATTTGGACAGGTGTTCAGTGAGAACGGCGCATGTTATCACTCCAAGGCCAAGAGACTACGCACCTTGTCTTTTATTTTTGCTCCCTGTCTACGACAGTACGGTTGAACGAAACGCTAGAAATCATCGGTGTCAGGTCGGCGTTCTCTCATTGGATAGGAACCAAGTTGCGTAGTTGCCCCCTTTCGTGTCGAGAACGTTGAAGGCCGGCCATCGGTCTCACTTCCATCGATGGACATAGGAACGACCCCAAACGACAAAGCGATGTCTCCCAAGAGCTTACTCACCGAAGCGACGCGCCCCTCTTCTTCCCGTGTGACGTGAGAACCGCCCTCGTTCATCTCGTTGCAGCTACCACCATCAACGCTACCGCCGCCGTTGCCGCCAAAATCTTCGCCGCAGTCTCCTACACTCCCACCATCATCCACGTGCCTACCAATGTCAGCACCAGCACCGTCTTGCGCGTGGTTCGCTGGAGGAGGGTTTGCTTCCGGGGACTGCTGCTGCTGCCGCTGGCCCGCTGACAGTTGTGCCTTCCGCCGCATTTTGCCGCTCTTGCTTCCGGGCTCGGCGCTGCCATCGGCGTTCCTTCCTGCGGGGATGTCCACCTCCTCTCGTGGCTGAGCAATTCGCGCAGACGTGGCGTGGTCGAAAATGTGAGGCCGAAAACCAGAGAGCGAAAACGGCCATGAAACAATGACCCTCTTGCCACGGAAGAAGCAAACCCTGCTGCACGAGGTATGCTAATATGCTCGCCGGTCAAAACAAGCATGCAACGTTTCACTCCCTCATCTATCACAACCCACGCAACACAAAACCCTTCTCTACCTCAGCGCTCCATCTCCATCCGCGGAATATCGACTAATCCAAAATAACAGCTTGCGTAGAAAGAATGAACCCCGCGACATCCCTTCGAGGAACTCAAAAGCGTTTCACAGCGCTGTGCGCAAAAACTCACCTCTGCAGGGAGACGTTGCTGGTCCGGTCTACAGGGGGGAAGACCCCGCAATACACCAGGCCTCGATTTCTCCGTGGGTGTCGAACGAGTGGAGTCCGTTGCAAGCTTGGCGGTGGTGTTGGTATTGGTGCTCCCTCTCTTGGCTTTGATGCCGTTGACACCGCTTGTCCAGCTGCTATCGCCGCTGCTGTCACTGCTGCTGCTCCTGCAGCTGCCGTCGTCGCCTTCTTCTTCGCTGGCAGTCTGCCGAGGGGCTCCTGCTGTTGGCAGTGCAGGTGCCGACGGCGGGGTGGTGTTACTCGGACGGTTCCGCTTACGAATAGGCAATGATCTCTCCGGAATCGCCCCTGTCCGTTGCTGTCGTCTGGCTGCTGCGGCCGCTGGTGTTGTTGCCTCAGATGTCGGTGCTATTTCCGGCCGACCCAAACTCGCAGCCTCCTCAATCCTTGGAGACCTCCTTTGACGAGTTGGCGAAGCGGTTTGCTGCACAATGTCTCCCGCTGTTTGCAAGGATGCTGGAGGTTGGGGCTGTGGCGAGGCCACGACCGTTCCTGCTGCCCCCACAGATGCCGCCACCTGCCTTGGCGTTGGCGTGCCCACTGGAGAAGGCGGCGCAGAATTCGACGGGGTTGCGCGTTGCTGGTCCGGAGTCGTAGCTTCGTCTGCTACTGCAGGTTCCAACGGTGTCTTCCTCGGGCGCCCCCTCTTGCAAGGCAGGTCCGGAGTCGTCGCTTTGTCGGGTGCAGCAGGTTCCAACGGTGTCTTCCGCGGGCGCCCCCTCTTGCGAGGCAGGTCCGGAGTCGTCGCTTCGTCGGGTGCAGCAGGTTCCAACGGTGTCTTCCGCGGGCGCCCCCTCTTGCGAGGCAGGTCCGGAGTCGTAGCTTCGTCGGGTGCAGCAGGTTCCAACGGTGCCTTCCGCGGGCGCCCCCTCTTGCGAGGCAGGTCCAGAGTCGTCGCTTCGTCGGGTGCAGCAGGTTCCAACGGTGTCTTCCGCGGGCGCCCCCTCTTGCGAGGCAGGTCCGGAGTCGTAGCTTCGTCGGGTACAGCAGGTTCCAACGGTGTCTTCCGCGGGCGCCCCCTCTTACGAGGCAGGTCCGGAGTCGTACTTTCGTCGGATGCAGCAGGCTCCAATTGTGTCTTCTTTGGACGGCCCCTCTTGCGCAAGTCCGGATTAGCAGCTTGGTCTGCTGCAGCGGGTGGCAACGGGGTCTTCCTAGGGCGGCCTGTCTTGTCAGGCGGCGGAACTCGCTCCGGGGTCGCTGGTGTATTTATCTCTGGTGGAGCCTCAAGCTCCGCTGACGACGGCTGCGGTGCAGGCTTCGGCCGCTGCCGGCCTCGCTTACGGGGCTGCGAAGATGTTGCCCGCGGTGAAGCCAAAGGCGATGGAAGGGGGGATGCGGTCGACGCTTCCGTTGCGGCTGCTGTTGGTCCTCCTGCCGACGTTTGCGGAGTCGAGGAAGACGGCTGCCCCGAATCCACGGCGTCCGCCTCCCCGTGTGCCACCGCGGGCTCACTTCCTCGCCCCTGCGTTTGCCCTCCTGTCCCCGGAGCTGTTGATTGATGGGGTATCGGTTCTGCCAACTCGGGCAGATTCGCTTCTTCGCCGGCCGGCGCCGGTGTTCGAGGAACAACGGGTGTCCGATCAGAGATTCGACGAGGTGAACAAGATGCCCGGCGTGGGATCATGTCTTGCACACCTCCACGTGCCGCCGGCGCTGAATCCGTGGCCTCTAGCCCTGCCGATGCGATGCTGCCGCGGTGGCTAAGCGCCCGAGCTGGCGACGATTTGCGCCCATGAGCTATTGCTTCTTCCGCGGGTTGTTTATCCCCTGCGGGTGTCGGTGGTGATGGTGGCTGCGGGCAAGGTGGAGCCAACACCACCCCTGATGAAGGCTTCGACGGTGCGCGACCTCGCTTACGGCTAGGGGACGGTAGCGGAGCTAGCGGCGATGCAGGAGGGCTCGCGCTCATCGCTGCTGCTTCTCCGGCCTCTGGTGCTGGCGCAGCTGCAGCAACTGCTCCCGGTGTTGGCCGTGCCGTTGTCTCCGTCTCGGCAGCAGACAGGACCGACCAAGACCCTTCACCGCCACTGCTGTTCGGACGGTCGACATCATCCCCAGAAGTAGGTCGAGGTTGCCGCCTGCTGGGGATGCTGACGTCGTCATCTTGGTCACTGTGGTCGCTGCTGTCCTCGTCGCTTGATTCGCTAGTGCTGCCTCCGCTTGCCGATGGGGAAGGAGGCGGAGGTGGCTGGTATTCAAATCGCCCCGCCATGCGCTCGCCCTCTTGAGGTGTCCGCCTCCTTATTTGCCTCGTCTTTCTCGAGCTCCCAAAGGAATTAACCCTGGCACACAAACCTCAAAGAATGGGTCTACGGCAGGAAACCCTCTCACGGCGCCGGAGAGATTCCCAGAGCAAGAGGGTACAAGACTAGAGAGAGCGAAGAGAGCAGGAGCAGGTGGTGGTGCGCTGCAACCAAATGCGGCACAATAAGCACACCAATCGATTCCGCGGAGCCCCTAGCCATCGCTGCTGTCATCTACTGTGCGTGGGAAAGTCCTCCACCACCACAGCAGGCAAGCAAGCACGCCTCTCGCCCGACACCCTTCATGCGTGGGGTTCTATTTATTGCCATTTTGGCGTTCTATGCCGATGTGGACGGGGCATCAGCAGCCGCGGGAACCGGTAGCACAGGGCTCAGGGCGAGCAGCAGGCAGCGAGGCGGAGATCGAGGCGGCAGCACCGCCGTAGATCGGGCCTTGACGGCAAGGAAGATCGCGGAGCGAAGGAAGCGTCGGGACGATGCAGTGCCCCCCGACCACGGTCGCTCTACCGGCGGGGTGGATTCCCCTACGGTGGTGATCGGGGCCGTGTTGGGGGAGAGAAGGGATGGTACTGAAGGACAGGTAACAACGAGCTGATGCATGTTGCATGTTCTGCGGCGTCCGGTGCTGGGAACCTGGCACCAACCGCCACTTACCAACCGCCGTCTCGAGGACACAGCAGTGGTTGGTGAAGCCTTTCGTGGCCGTTGCATCCGACGTGTGCAAAGCTCGTGACGCTCTGTTTCGTTGCATTTTTTTTAATATATTGTCCTAACGTTGATCATATGTCACCTACATGTGGTCTACACACATTCACAAGAATGCGACGCGTGTCGTGCCCACAGCAGGCATCCTGTGTGGAGGAAAATCTCGACAAAGAGCCAGGCTGTGTGTAGTCAGTTGCTGCAGGTGGTGGATAGGAGTAGGCGTTGTACGATTTACTTCGCTGCCCACGTTGTGCCACTGGCTGAGATTGCAACGTCCATGGAGATGGAATGCCGTGGCAACTGCCCTTGCAAAGCATGCTCTCTCGTGCAATCACCTCCGTTCCTATTTTTCGCGCCACCGGGATCCGTGGTGTGGCGACATCATCTGTTGTCTGTTGTTGTGGCCGTCAGAAACGTACACTTCAGAAACGCAAACTCACCTCCCGGCCAAACAAAAAAACAACTGCCTGCGAGAGAAGCTGGCAGTGTCATCCATGTCGGAAGTAAATACACAGCAGCGTTGCCGATCCGCTCGTCTCGTGCTCAAGCTACACCGTATTCCTGGGTGGTGCGTGCCGCCCTCTCTCTCTCTCTCTCTCTCCTCCGAACGCGGTCTTCTTCGTAAGAGCAGCCGTACGGGGCGGAAGGAGGGCAGTGGGAATCTGACGAAGAAGAAGAGGAGAACGAGGAGGAGTACGACGACGACGACGACGACGACGACTGGGGAGACGAGGATGATGACGGCGGTGGTGGCGGTGGTGCTATTGATAGTCTCGACGACGACGAGTTTGACGACTTGGAAGAGCACGGCGGAGCGGGAGCGTACGACAGCCGCGGACGACGAGACAGCGGGCGCTACAGCAGCGACAGCCGTCGCCGCCCCGCCCCCGGCCGCGGCCCCCAGGGGCCAAAAGCAGGCGCCCTTGCCGGTGGTGGCGCAAGGTCGAGCTCGAACCGCCGCGCGTACTACGATGATGGCTTCGGCGGCGGTAGCGGCGGCGGCGGCGGCGGCAGCAGGAGCAGGAGGGGGGCGGGGGCGTCGTCGCCGTCCAGCATGCAGAAGACGAAGGCGACGGGCGGCGTGATGAAGAGCGTCGGGAAGGCGACGGGCAAGTCGATGAAGGCCATGGTGCACGCTCTGCAGCCCAAGTCCGTCGGCCTCGGGGAGATCCTAGACACGTGGAAGATCGAGCAGGTGCAGGTTCTGAAGGCGCCGTGATCGTGTGTTTTTGCTTTGGACCGCGCTGCCGCGCGATGCGGAGGCACACCGACCCTTTTTCGCGGGACAGACAAGAACATGGTTCCCGAAGCGCGCATGCATTGTGTGTGAGTTTTGTTATCAATACATACCAGCCCCCCGTAGTGCCATTTGTGCCGCGGGGGGGCTAGCGGTTACCGTAGACTTGCCATCTCCCACCGTATTCGTACGCGTGTTTTCATTTTTTTTAGTACGGACAGATGTACTACGCAACACATGTGTTTCCGATGTCACAAAAGTTGAGCATCGCTCTTTACTAATTCGACAGTTCGTGAGCAGCAACGCCTACCACCCACCCACCCTCGATATCCCCGCACGAAAAGCGCAACACGTCTTCACTCTCCCCCCAAAAAACAAAAGGTCGTCGGTAAGCCTCCCGGGCGGGTCACCAAGTGCGCGGCTACGGTCGAGTTTCGGAGGGACGGCACCGTCGCGACGTCCTTCGACGGACGCGAGACCGTCTCCGATTTCACCTTTCGGGCGCACGCCTGGCCGAGGGCGTGCACCATCGAGGTACGTAGGCGCAATGCAGCAGCAACAATGAAGAACGGCAATAAATCACGTGGGGATGGCGTTGCAGCTGCTCGCGAATCGTGGTGGAAGCGGCTGCAGTAAGGCCGTGGTTTCAGGTCTTTCGCTCCCGCGAGAGTCGCTCTTCGTTAATCATGACTGCGGAAGTTTAGAGCGGGCTATGTTTTTTTTTTTTGTGTAATTTGCTGTTGAAAGTCCCGCAGGCGCGCGCTGTATCTTTTCACCATTGCTCTTGCCTCGATTTGTTTCTCCTCGCACAGCGAGTCGTCATTTTAAGCCTAGTGAGTGCTCTCTGTCTGCAGCATCAGCACCACACGCGACGATTGACCACGCTATGATAGCCCGCTGTTTTGGCAACAAACCCCACTCAGTTCAACGGGTTTCATCGTGCCGGACCAGACTACGCTTGCACAGAAATGGCTAGCTCTTCGCCATTTCGCGAAAGAGTGCTACCAATCAAAGCTCGAATTTGCGTAGTTTTCTCATGTCTCGACGTCGGGTCTCATTTTTTTTGTCCTGCTACAGACGCATCTCCCGTCGTTGGATGGCCTTTGCTTTCTGGACCCTAACCACGTTGCTACGCATCCCCTTGTTGCCGTTGCTTGTTCCGGGGTCGGGTTGTTGGTCTTTCGGTTGGTTGGTCGGTGGCGGCGACGGTTGCTTTACCGATAACGCTGCAGTTCGAAGCCAAGGCTTTCCAGGGACCGTGGGATGAGGAGCCGGTCTGGAAGGTGTACAAGGTATGTACAAGTATGCTAGGAAGAAGCAAGAGTTGTGATGCTATTGTTTGTTTTCCTGTGGTCTTCAGACCAAAGAACCTGAGCGTTCGCCATTAATGCAGGAAGGAGCCGGGGAAGAGAGGGGGGGTTCCGCATGCCTCATTCACGCTTGCTTTTTATTACTGCAGGCGTAAACCGTTCACGTCCACGCCGAAATCGGTGGCAAGCGATGTGCGGGACCGACCGCTGTTTGTTACTGGGATCCTCGAGCCTTACCATGCCGTACGCGCCATCTCATTTCTTGATGGATTTTTCATCGTGCTGTCTGTGGGACCTCTTTGTTTGGCCTCCTGGCATGTGTTGGTATCGAGGCGCCTCAAGAGAGCGCATTACAACGCCTGCAGTAGGTAGCAATGGGTCAGTCAGGCGGCGGAGGGCCGCCGAAAAACCCAACCCTCCCCTTTCTCCCACCAGCGACACACACAAGTACCGCCCCCGCCTTCCTTGTCGATGCCTCCGAACCTCTCTCTCTCCCTCCCGCAGGGGTCGTTCTCTCGCAAGCTGTTGGACCCCAAGATCATCATGCTGGAGGGCACCATCTACGACGTGACGGGAAAGATGATGTGGAAGCGGAGGGTCAAGTCCGGCAAGTTCACCGCCCGCAGGCGTCCGTCACGGGTGACCCGCGGGGGCGGGGACAGAGCCGACCCTGGCAGAAAGAAGAGCGCCAGGAGGGCCTACGAAGAAGAGGAGCAGGAGGAGGGGTGGGGAGTCTCGGGAGACGGAGGGGCAAGAGCGGGCAGCGGCAGGCGCAGCAGTGGAAGTGGTGGTGGTGGTGGTGGTGGTGGTAGTGGTGGCAAAAGGCGGAAAAGTGGCACACGTGCTCGGAGTAGCAGCAGCAGCGGAAGCGGAAAAAAAAGTCGGTCCAGGTCTAACAGAGACGAGTTCTAGGTGTTGGGTGCCGCTAGATGTAGGTGCGCGCGCGAGCGGGGGGGGGCGTACTCTTATGGTTTGCATGCCTTAGCGGTTAGACAATTGACCACGTGTCCTCGAGAGGACGGAGCGTCGTTCCCACAGGACCGATCTCCGATGGCCAATCGTTCCTTCCTACTTTGCCAAAGGTGGCTCAAAAATGCTCGCCCTAGTCTATCTATCCTATCGATATCACTTTGCGAGCGGGCAGGGAACGACAAGGGCCCAAAGTGCAGCAGAAACTCAGACGGTGTCTAGGCCGGTCGTCGCCCGGCTCTCAGTGAAAAAAAAAACGGACGGCGGTGAAGGGGTCTCGGTCGATGCATGACCCCAGCACGTCGACGACGTTCGGCAACACCACCGTTTGACGTGCAGACCGTTTCAGGCAGAAGAGCTGTCATCGGCTCTCGAAGGGGGGGTCGTTTTGGGTGTCTGGTAGATGATTTTCGGGCGTCCAAACTGCCCAGCGCCAGTAGCGCGCGTGCGTGAGGTATACACGCCCTTGGAGAGCGCACGCAGCCTGTCTTTTGGGTAAACCTCGCCGCCAAGTCCCTGGCTTTTTTCGGTGCCGCGTCCTATCTGCTGTGCCCCCCCCCTTTGTTGTTGCCTTGGTTTTGTGTGCGGCAGATGCACAGGTGGTAGTGGTGGTGGAGATGGTTGCCCTCTGCCCTCGCGAAGGTGCCCGAAGAAAATCAGAGTTTGTTGCATGCATACGTGAGAACCCTTCTTCCCTCTCTTAACACCATGCTCCACAGCAGCGTTACTTCCCGTTCCTCCCAGCCTTTTCCCCGCTACAACAGCAGTACTAGGTTTAAGCCAATCGACCAGTCGATCGCCATCCAAAACCAGCAGGGTACCCTACTTTTGGCCTTTTGGTTTGGCCGAATTTATTTTGGGGGGGGAGGCGGGGGCCAGCATTCCCCATCTAAGCGAGGTTCCAAGATGGAAGCTGTCTCTCAACCTACGGTTTCGTTTGGTGAATAAAATAGCGCACACTTCCACGCAAAAAAAAAAAACGCACTCTCGAGAGTCTCACGTCAACACACTTCAAATAATTACGTCTGGAACACTAATAGTAAATGTTTACCCTCCCGGCAACGAAGAAAGCCCCAACCACTAACTACTACACACGAAATATATGTCGACTGCAACGACAATCGCTCTGGTTCTAATCCTTAACTTAAAAGTTTCCCACACATTAGAAAAGACTTGGACCTTCCCTGGTAACGTTGAGAGCTGCTCTGGAGACTGGAAGGTTTCTTCTGGGAGACCGTGTGTGCGCTTCATGTACAGCGGTAGCCCGGCCGAGCGAAGAACACACGAACAAGTCACAAAACATCAGGCAGGCAAGAAAGTGGTGGGAAACAGGCAGGCTTCCATGACAGATATTTTCCCCGATAACCACACTATGGCTCCAGACGACAACAATGTAATTAACAAAATAAAAAATAAAAAAAGAAGGCAGGCAGGGAGTAACGAACGCGGCGCGACTCCTCGACGTTAAACCTGTAAAGCTCACCAAGGCAAACACAACACTTTCTAGTCACCCGGTACGAACTAAGGAATCCATCCAAAATCATAGCCTTTTTCAAGACTACAAATCCAATGACGCTCTTGCATCCACGGCATCAGCGTCTGCGACATCGACCCCCTACTCCGGGAAACCGGTATTTTCCATTTAACTCAGGGTTGCTTACCGCTGAGACATGGTAATACCGTAACGGAGCTCCAAAACATACCACACACGTGCTCGCCACTTCAAGTCAAACTCGAGACGGATAACACGCCCCTTATTGAACCCGGTTCTACGTTCAAGCAAATCTAGATAAACCCTCACAGTCGCAACGGAAACTGAAACCCCTGCATAGCAGCAGGGGCTGCAGTCGTAAAGGAAACATCAACGCACCGCATGACGCAGAGAAAACTACGCTGTCTGCTACGCGACATGCCACGCAAGTCTCACCCAAAGAGTGCCAAAGGAAGAAAAATCAGGGAAATAAAGCACGGATCATCCAGTCACAAAACAAACACAAAAATACGGTCGGCGGTCGTGAAAAGCTTACAACCAGGCGCTTGCAACGCCGCGTCCAACTCGCGTTGTTGTTGATTGAGCACAAACAACAACATCTAGCTTGGGTGGGTTGTTTGGTGTTATATCACCTTGGTCCAGAACCAACCACGAGAATAACGCACCGAGACAGAGCCTTCCATGACGGACGAAATAAATAGCGCAACACGCATCCACAAACCAGCAGTCCTCCCTCTCCTCCAGCCCGTGCCAAGCACGCCTTTTCATCGGCTGGCCCCTCGTGTTCCACAACCAAGCACGCCCGAATGGTCACCATCCTCAAGACCAACATCATCCTTGCCGGCCACATCCAGCCCAGCACTACTTCAAATCGCCACTTTAGTGCCACCCCGAGAGGGGGACGGTTTTACAGGCAAAAGCGGGGCAGGGCAAGCCCCCCCCCCCCAGCAATACCTCATTTCAACATCTTGTTTCAACATCTTGAGGCAAGAACGTGCCGTAGCGGTTGAAGCTCGGCCAATGGTCGAGGAGAGAAGGCGGTTCCTGTTCTCCCTAATACAACGAGGACCACGAGAAACAAAGACAGTGGCACGCCGCAAAACACAAACAAATGAACGACACGTAACTCCCTTACAACAGTACCCCCCCCCCCCCCCCCCGGTACTAGCATACTGTGTGGCGGCATGAAAATATACCATTGGGATGGCCAGACTAAGTCTCGAATGCTACTTGGTATACACGGTACCCACATCTGCGGTGAAAATCTTACAGCGATCCGCAAATCGACCCCCCTCTCGACCTCTCTCTTTCTTTCCCCTCGTCCTTTTGAGGCGAGCCAACCGCGAAACGATCAACCACAGCACTGCGGCGACACCAACAGCATCAGCATCAGCATCAGCCAAGAACATTTGCCCTAACACAAAAAATACAAACACAAAAAAACTCTCGACTCGGTAACTGGGTTTGAAACTCCCTCCAACACCCAGGTCTACTACGACGCACAGATGCTCACAAAAAATAACAAAGAGGAAAAATGTACTTCACCACTATCAACCGGACACACCCCATGTGACAAAACTTCCCTCTGTACAAATAATATGGCGATAGACAATGGTAGTAGGAAGGGGTTAGTACACCACGTTTCTGGCGAGACCGGCAAGATACAAGGGGCGCAAACAAAAACAAGGAGCCGCAATGCCGACGACACCGGTCGCCTCTAGGGGGAACACGAGGCACACATCCAGAAAGAGCCCAACGGTCCCTCACGGCATTGTTAGAAAGTAAACACAATCTCACAGCAAGACTTAGCTACCCGTTCGAGATATAACCAAAGCAGTCGAAAGGGATGTGCTCAAGTCTTCTCAATGAGTGGAGGGAAACCGGCTGGAAACTGGGCATACTTTGAGTTTGTTTTTTAAGCCCATACACTGAATGTATCAGTGATGCCATCCTCCCGTGGCCAATACATGGGCGGCCCCGTGACGCATTCCCGCACGACCCACCTCCAAAAACCTCAACTCTCACACGACCGAACAGCTAAATGTGGTAGTAGCTACATAAACTTGTTCTTTACGAGGATTAGGGTTCTCGCCGGTATCCCCGGCCCCTCCCTCCTACCGCTCTCTCCCCCCCGCAGTAATCATGCCTATTCTCACCCGTCCCTCCTACCGCTCTCTCTCCCCCCCGCAGTAATCATGACTATTCTCCCACGGTGGTAGCACCGGTTTCCACCGACTGCCCTGCCGAAACACTATTACCAAGCCCAAGGAAGCCAGCCCGCAATCGACAGTTCTTGCGTCCCATACATGACAAACCGGGCTGCGTCCTACGTTGTTCGTCGCGTGCCGTGCTCCGCACGCTCGCCTCACGAAACCATGTGTTGGGGGGCAGATTTAAGCTCTATTCAAACCTGCGCGACACGGTCGAGCCTTATCTTACCTTCGGACCGACCGCTCAACCCCTGACTTATCGCCGCTTCCCTCTAGCTCCTTATCCGCTTCTACAGTTCACCGGCCGATGATCGCGCCGCCGCAAAAACTCAAGGAAGATGCTGTGACGACCGGAGGATCTGCAACGAAGGAAACGATCAAGGGCAAGAGCGATCAATCACACACGCGTTGTCAAGTTAATAGCCAGTGGGTCGGTGTTGCACTCCCCGCTTCGCACTGCTGAGGAGCAAAATCAGGTCCGTGCGTCGCAATCAACAGAGGAGGGGGCTATGACGTCATGGCGTCTCTCTCCAAAGCCGAACCCTGCGGCGCGCGAGTATGAACATGACAAGCAAAAAGCTTACCACAGCGAGGCGCGCACTGCCGTATCGTGGTGAAAAGAACACGCGTTCGGTCGACTACTTCCTCTTCCATCGCTTTTCATCACCGCACGGCCATTACGGAAAGTACGCCGGCTTGGTTGGGGAGAGGGGGTGACGGGACGGGGGGGTGACGGGATCACTGAAACTTAACCCCACAACTTCAGAGAAGAATCCATCCTGATAGCTGAAAAGTTTCGCCACGGTTGATACCTCTGCCCCTGACCGTCAGACAAGCTAATAATAGCAAAAAGAGTGTACAAATTATAGCCTTTCACCTCGCGCGAGCGAAATAATCATTCGCCGCTCCGCACGTCCGTCCTCGTTCTACATCTTACCTACAGCCCGCCCATCATCCTCATCTCCGCGCGACTCGAGGGACCCATCCAACCGCTGGACACGCCCACGCTGCTCGACCTAGGTTCCAGCCCGCCCATCCCGACGTCACCCATCGATGGGAAGCCCCCGCCGCCACCGCCCCCGCCGCGGCCGCCCCCCCCCCCGCCGTGCATGTGAAAC
>FN649727.1:4465251-4487323 GCA_000310025.1 Ectocarpus siliculosus | reverse complement strand
CATGTTCTCTCTCGAGGAATCGAAGCTATCGTCGAGCCCGACCTGCCCTCCCATGTCCGCCTGCAGGGCAGAATCCCCCGCGTCGTCGTGCCCCCCCCCCCCCCAGGAGTGGTTTTAATTGCCGGGCCCCAAAACGGGGTTTTTTCGGGGGGCGCTGCCGCCCCCCCCCCCGTAAGAAAACCGGGAAAAGCTGAAACCGACGCCGCCCGTGGCCATCGCCGCTCCCGCCGCCGCCGCCGCCGCCGCCCCCACCCCGCCCGGCGAAACGTCGGCCGAGTCTCCGCCCCCGCTCCCGTGTCCGCCGAGCGAGCCCGGCCGCCGCTGCATCACCTCGAGGTCAAGCGGGGGGAGCGGCTGCCGCGAGAGCCCGCAGTCTCCTTCTCCGGCAACCGACGCGGCAACAGCGGTCACGACCCCCGAGGACGAGGGCACGCTACAGCTTGCGGACGACACGCCGCGAAGCGCCGTCGTCACGGCCGCCGCCGCCGCCCCCACCCCCACCCCCCCCGCTCCTCTGTCGCCGCTGTTACCGCTGCCGACGAACCGTGGCGGCGGCGGCAGCGACGGCCTAGACGATGATGGCCCTTCCGGCTGCGGCTGCACGGGCGGCGACGCGGCGGTGGAACCCCCGCTGCTACCGTGCCCGTCGGACGCGGTCAGCGGCTGCTCGACGTTCTGGATGTAGTCCGACTGGGGCAGGGGGAGAATGCTCAGGCCGAACGCGGCGAAATTGCCGTCGTCTCGGAACTCGTACCGGAAGTGGACCAGCGCCAGGAAAACGACCCCGATTCGGTCTCGACACTGAAGATGGTCCGGCAGGCGCAACAGGAAAACAATAAACAATATGGTAGAGACCCCAAGGGCATTTGTTCGTTCCCGGAGGGCAGCCGATGCAGCGGGGTAAGGCGGGTACACGAGTAATGGACGAATGCGCTCGGAATGAGAAACGGCAGCGCTTTGCATCACTTAACAACGTTGGAGATGATTGGGTGGGTTGGAGGATGGTTACACGACTAATGAACGAATGCGCTGGGAACGCAGCGCTTTGCTTCAACACCGTTCGAAATGATTATCAGGGGGTGGCGAGAATGTTTGGTTGCTCGGTAGATTTTGACAACGCCGACGGCTCTCGGCTTGCAGGGAAACGGGTGTGCCTGCGATGTGATTTCCCACGGCAAGCAAGCACCCCTGCGAGCGTTGACATGCACATGTATGCGCACAAAACCAAGCTACGTGAGCATCGGACGATCAATTCGCAACAGCAAAGCAACCACCAAATCAACGCGCGCCTACATGCCCCCATACATCCCCCCTCCCCGCTCCTTCCCCATCCCAAATGAAGGGAAACGGAAGTGAACATGCCTGTGTCCTTCGTGGTGCGTACCGTCCACCGTACCGTGCGCCCTTCGTAAAACTTGTGTCGAAATCGTCCCATATCCACTTATGATATATACAGCTGTGCATACACATCAGTCCGGCGCAGATAAAGTTGCTGTCCGACATACAGGTGTGCGTACACACGAGTCTACTATAGCAGCGCAGACCAGACATACCTACCTTCAACACTTTCTTGAACTCGGACTGGTGCCCAGGAGTACGGAAGAGCTGCATCGATAAGTTGTCGAAGAAGGTCTTGGTGATCGTCCGGGTGAATGCACGTCGCCCACACGTCCTGAAATAGGATATCGGCGGGGAAAACAAAACCGGGCGGGGGGGGGGGGGGCGTCTTCATCACACAGGAACATCACCGGGCCACCCCCCGCCGGCTATCTAATCCGCGGCAACGTGCACGAGCGTGCCGATGGGACCGGCGGCGTACGAAGGACGTTCCCAGGTAGAGCCCTCCGAGTGCATTGCGTGCGGTTCCTCGTTCGTCCGCGAGAACTCTTTTAGCCGGCTGTGCAAACAACATGCGAACCTTGCTTGTACGGCGTGCCAAGCTCACCGCACAAGAGAAACGAACACACGCGCTGTAGGCACACCTGAAACATTCAAGGATATGCAAAAAAAACTCAACAAGACTCTGCTGCTGCTACATATACACCCTACCCCCACTCCCACACACACCCCGGCTCCCGCTGGTGCCCTCCTTCGCTGCTGTTCGCCTCCGATACAGTATGCCACCTCTAATGTCATTTTCCCACGACGGCAGCAGCGGCGGCTTTCACAGAAAATGGGGCAGGCTTACCTGGTTATCGGAGGCGTACATCTCGTTCGCCTCTTGCGTGGTCAAGAAGAGGCGGCCGCACACGTCGTTGTGGTGGAAGCTGCTCTGCCCCCGAAGAACAACCCGCATCGACACGGCCGCGAACACCGACGACATCTCCTGGATGTACTGCGGGGTCTCTTGGTGGCCGAGCTCCGCGGGGGGCACCGGCTCGATTGTGTTGCCCGCCTCTGCCGAGCGGGGGGAGAGGCAGGCAGGCGATCCATGGGGTTTAGCGTCTAATTTAGACTCAACAACAAACATCACAGGGGGTACAATATACGGATTTTGCAAAGCAAAGAGCACAAAAACAGGGCCACGGGTCGTCGACGCTTTCAACCACAAGGGGTCGACTTGATGTGGATTCGAGCGTGGTCATTCCGGAAGAAACCCGCAAAAACGGCGATGGTTTCATGGTTGCGGGGGGCGGCACTGGGTCAGCCAAAACCACCGGACCGTTGGAAGCAGAAAATTTTCCTGGCGTAGCGGTGGTTGTTGTTGAGTGTGCGGATCCCAAGGTTCGTGAACATCCTGCACCGCCACGGGGCGCCTTCGTTCATCGTCAGCGGTGATCTGTTTCTTCCTGCCATTCACTTTGGCCCGGGACATAACACCGTTCCGTAAACTTTTGATCACCGCGGACAATAACCGTGGACGGATTTCGGAAGGACACTCCACGACCGCTAGACTCACCAGCCTCTCGTAATAGCTCGTGGAACATGGCGTATATGCTGTAGTCGTTCAGAATTTCAGCGACGTTGATGGACAGCGCCTGGACATTAAAAAAAAAAACAAGCAACAGAATTATTGTGCAACGGCGGTGCCCACTAGGAGCAAAAGGAAAACCCGGCGTCTAGCTAGCCCGGCAGGTGATCCACCGTGCGGCAAGACAAAACAAACGCCACAAAATGAAGACAAAAAACATTGCACTTCGTCGTTTGTTGGTGTATCTTTTATTGTATCATGCCATGGTGAATAACCACCTCCGTGCACGCTCTCAACATTTCAGGTTTCGGTTGCCGCTCGTTGTTCTAGCCACCAACCCAACCCTCGCGTCCCTAGCACGATTCGGCAGGACTCGGTGGCTCCACTTGCGCGAAACTCTCTCATATTGTCGTTGTGCACGCGCACCCCCAAACTACATCCTTCTTCCCATCCCTTTCCGCGTTGCAATTCGCCCCCAACATGGGAGCGCGACCCTAACAAAAATCCGTTCCCGGAGTCCAGCATATATGTGCCACAGAATCGGTGCACATCTAACAGGCTAGAGAAACAAGTTCCTCACCCTCGCCATGCTGACAGTCTCGCGCATGAGGTGGGTGCTCCGCCTGTCCAGGGCGCACAACGCCCAATGCCGGCTGTGTGCGTTGACACATGTTCGGACGGTTTTGGCGCAGTCCCCCCGGCAACAAAACAAGAGCATGGCTCGCGGTTAGTGAGGGTCCAGACCCGTCCGTCACGCTGGGGCAGACATATAAAAACCCGAAGGGGTGTCTTAAACCTCCTCTACGCACAATTTAGGCTTACAACGAAAAATCGTGAGAAACAAGTCAAGACACGCACTTGAAGGGGTCGTCGTCGTCAAAGGTTTATCTACCTTGTCCTTGCTTGGCAGGGGCATTGCAGCTGCTGCTGCTGCTACTGGGTCTTGAGAAAAAGTCCACCGCTGAGACGTGACACTTCGTCGCTCCCCTCAGGCCTTCATTGCACTCACATGACAAGGACCGCCTTTGGACGGTGGACTTCGTGTTCTCTGAACAGCTTCCAGAAGCCCGACACGATGGCTTCGGTAGGATCGACGCTGCCTGACATACAAGAGAGGGCGGGGTGGCACAACGCAGGAGCAGGGGGACTGAGATGATACCGGGTCGGCAACTACTGCTGCTGTCGAACAGCCTCGACCTGCGACACGAGGGACAAACCACCAGATCAACGAAAATTACAACTTCCAAAAAAAGTAGCACTATATAGAGCCGCACAAAATTTCCTGTCAAGGTCGGACGTGTTGAGAAACCGGGGCGGGGCGGTGACTCGTCTCCGCGAGCAGGCAAACAAGTGTGTAGAAAATAGACGTGGTCCCTCGCGAGTGGGCTAGCTCATGAAAGCACAGCAAGCAGTGTCATCGTAAGGGGTGATGCAACATGAAAAAAAAATACAGGCTGCAGGATCCCCACAGCTGACTGCCAGCTGCGGTGTGACACTTCCCAAGCTCAACAGCTCATACAGCCTGACGTACTATTGACTCGAACAGCCCAGCGAACCCCAACGAACCGAAGAGTAATACCACAGCAGTGGGAAATATAGTGGAAATCTTTTGCAAACCGGCTGGACACTGGGTTACCGTATATGACACAAGATAACACACCCCGGTGATAACATTTTGGAGTTTGAAAATATTATCACCGGGTGTGGTATCCTGTGGGGGGGGTGTTATCTTGTGTACCCCGGGTGATAAAGTGCAGCTCGCAGGGGCCCCTAAGGGGGTGTGATAAAACAGGGGGTGTGACAGCGCGTCCGAACACCCACAGCGTGTGTTTGGGGGTGTGATAAATGAGGGGGGGTGATAAAAGGGGGTGTGATAGCACGTCCGAACAGCCACAGCGTGTGCTTTGGGGTGTGATAAATGAGGGGGTGTGATAAATGAGGGGGTGTGATAAAAGGGGGTGCGATAGCCATGCCTGCACGTACACGTGCAGTGTAGGGACCTACCCAAAGGGGCGTGGAAAAACAAAGGGGCTCAACCGAGGTGACGAAACTCCTGAGCACATGACCTGGGCGATAACTCAACCCTCTCATCGCCAAAAAAAGATTGAAACAAAATACGGGCTTGAATCGAGCAAGAAAAAAATAAAAATCGAAGGTACCTCGACCGATACGATGATTGGCGGTGGCCACAGATTCTGCTCTGCCTGCACGTTCATGTTGTTGGGGGTCTCCATGCGGGGTGTTTCCCCGCACACAGCTGACGTGGTTGTGTGTGTGATTGCCCAGGGCAGATGCTGTCACCCCGGTGATAAAGAAGGAGGGGCCCCGTGACTATATGCGGCGTAACTAAAAATATCACTGGGGTGTGTCATCTTATGTACCCCCGGTGATAAATCGATGGTTTGTCAGAAGTGCTAAGGAACAATAAAAGCACACACAGAAAGACTACCCATTCGAGATATACCCACAGTCGAACGGGATGTGGTGGAGTCTTTTCAGTGAGTGGAGGGAAACCGGCTGGGTACTGGACTTATTTCGAGTCTTTTAAGTCTGTACACTGATGATTTATACCAGTGATGCCAGCTGGTGCTAAGTACAAAAACATCTGTATATTTAGGTAACTTACATTTTACAATACATCCCCTGTAGTTCTCTATTGGGTCAACGACAGGGACAATCCCTCCGTTGTGTCGTGTATTGCGCCCAAAACTATCACCGGGGTGTCGTATTCTGTGGGGGGTGTGCTTTCTTATGTAGGTGTGTTATCTTGTGTCATATACGGAATTTTAGTCTATGGAAGCCTAGGTGCTGAAATCTTTAATCGGTCATGCCCGCTGCTTGCATGCTAAAAAAATGCTTCAAGGTGTCAATCGCCTGTACCTCCGTTAGCTCCTGGCGACCTGCCGCCGGAGTCACGCCCCGTAGCCTCAGCGCCTTGTTCCACGGCGATGAGCCATCGCTGTTGCTTATCTTCCGATTTCGACAAGAAGATCTCACCGTCGGGGCCGCCGCCGCCTCCAGCCGCGCCACGCGCCCCAGCTGTAGGGGCGCCGGCGCCGGCGGTAGCGCCGGCGCCGGCGGCGACCGCGTGCGTGTGCTCATCCATCGCCTCCACCCACGTCGACGCCGCCACCTTCCCGGCGCCATTGAAACCCCCGTCGCTCGAGAGCGAGGAGATGCACTTGCCTCTCCGCATGCCCATGCCGCCGCCGCCGCCGCCGCCGCCGCCGCCGCCGCCGCGCCCGTTCTCGCCCCGACCGTCGCCCGCGCCGCCGCCGCCGCCGCCACCCCCGATGCCGCTGTTTGCCATGTGACCCATCGGCATGGGGGCGAAGCTTTCCGCTGCGGAGGAGGAGGAGGCGGGCGCGTTCACCTCGCCTTCGACCGTTGCCGTTGCCGTTGCGACCGAAGGGGTGTTCATGTACTCCCACTGGCCGTTCGGGGTGTCGATGTCGTTCCTGCTAACCTCTCCCGTCCCGCCAAGGCCGCCGACCGCGTGCGCCGCAGGACCGGGGCCGCCGAGGAACGCACCTCGCCACGAGCCGCCCGCCGAGCTGATCGACCCCTGCGCTGCGGAGGCGTTCATCGCCGCCATGCTCCCGCCGTCGCTGAGGCCGCTGCTGCCGCTACCGCCCCCGCCAATGCCTCCTCCGTGGAATTGTAGGGGGTGGGTCGACAGCGGTCGCGCCGAGCTATTATGCAAAGCGCCGTACACACCCTGCTGCTGCTGCTGTTGATGCTGCTGCGGTGGCGCTATGGTTGGGATTCCTGATTGCATGATACGTGGCGAAAGGGCACGAGAACAAGCTTCGAGGTGCCGCTGCTCGAGGGGGGCCAACAGAAATCCTTCCCCGACGCCGCCGCCACCATCGCCGCCGTGGTCACCTCGGGGCGAGCCCTCCCCGTCGAGGGCGGCGGCGTACAGCGGAGAAGGGGAGGTCCCGGCGGCAATCTGCGAAGCAACGGCAGCTAGAGGAGGCACCTCGACAGAGGAAGACGGCTGGCCTGTCCGTGTGCCCATGCTCCCACTGCTGCCTGTGGTGGAGCCATCTATGCCGCCGCCGCCACCGCCGGCGAGAGAGGGATGCGCAGACGACAAAACACCTGCAGACGGGGAGGCGCCAGACGACCCCCTGCCGCTGCTGCCGCTGCGGCTGCTGTTGCCGCTACCGTTAGCATGGCTGCTGCCCGGCTCTTCTTCTGCTCCCACGCTCTTGGCAACGCGTGCACTCCTGCTGGTGTCGTCGGCCCCTCCGCCGTTCTTGCTGCTGCGGCCCACTCTGTCTTCGTCCAGTTTCAAACTTTTCTTGCCTGCCGTCATGCTGGCGACGGGTCGACCTCTGCCCCTGACTTGTGCGATGCACACAAGCTTCAGCCGGCGGCATCGATCGCACGGCAATACTCTGGAGCATTTCACCTTGCTCTTGCGGCAGGAAACGCACGTTCGGCCCTCCCCGCAGGCGCCTGCGCTGCTGTTGCTGCTCGCGGCCTGGTCCCCCTCATCAGACAGCGAGTCTTTCGGCTCCGGCGGGGGGGACGAATAGTTCATGTCGTCCTCCTCCTTGACTCCTCCTCCTTGTCCGCGCGGACGCTTCTTCATCCTCGGCACGGGGGCGTACATGGTGCCGTCGTCGTTGCTCCTGTCATCGCCGCCCTCGCACGGCGCCTCATTGTGTCGCGCTTTATTTCCAGCCATTTCCACTTCGTGACTTGTGTTGCTGCTGTTGCTGGATTCACGGATCCACCTTGCTTTCTTTGTTTCCGGAGGAGGATGCTGCCAGCTCGTCTGTTGGAAAACACACCGCCCGCCGGGCGTGGTGTGCGTTGCCTGTGGGGCGCCGCTCCTTGCTCGCTGTTATTTGCTCACCGACAAAAATGCATGATTCAGAGCACGCGTGCAGCCGTGCGTATTGATTGATGGTTGATGATTTGTTTGCAGGTGTGAGCAGTTGTGTCACTGCTCCCTCTGTGTTTCGTGTCTCACAGACATGATGTGTGGACCGGATTTTTTTTTTTTTGGTCTTCACTGAAATCAGCGCTCACAGCAGCACTGTACACCACCGGGGCGACCGGAAGATTAAGATTTCCTGAAATTGGGGGGGGGGTAGGGGGCTCCACAGACGCAGAGTGAGTGCGGCATGATCGTGCGTGAGTGCGAGACACAGCAGCAGGCGATGGAGCGCTCCGTTTCCTTGGCTAAGAGAAGGAACCTCGTCATTGGCTGGAGGAAGATGGCCCGGAAAAAGGAGATACAAGTGGTCCTACTTGCGGCGCTAATCTCTACCTTGGGCATCGGGCCGGTTGCCGCCAGAATTGTCGTAACAGGTCAGTCAGGGTGGAGCCGAACCCGAGTTTTTCTTTCATGTCTGGACACCCTCCGCAGAAAACACAACAGAGCACCAGGTGCAGCTTTTACCTCGCACGTGACAAACACGACTTTCGGTCCAAGATTGCGCTGGCTTGCCCCCCCCCACGAGTCGCGCGCTATCCAACCAACAAGAGGAAAGTCCTCGGTACTCAGAGGGCTTTGTGTCCTGGCCTACGATATGTTGCTGCCGCCCCGTTTCAAAACTAAACTTGAGGAGTAGCCTTGGCAGCTGCCCTGTTCTCACGAGAACCCGCTCTCCCGCAAACAGCAACAGCAGCAACAAGAGTTGGTTCATCCATGCCCAGAGCTTCTTTTTGAGGTTCACTCATGCAGTGCTGCCATTGATCCTTCCACACCCCTTGCGAACGAATCGTGGATGATTTCCTTTGGTCGTTGAATACAATGCGGGAGAGGCGGTAGGTGTCCTCTCTGACGTGTCCCTCACGGCTGCTGCTGAGTTTCGCCGCGGACGTTGCGGATTGCTGGATTGCTGGCGCGTTGCACGTTTTTCTTCGCTGCGCAGCGAGCTGGCTGCTCTCACGTGTTGCAATGGGCGTTGATTCGAAGTCTGGTAGACGGCAGGTCCTACGTGCTGACCTGGTTGACAGGGGTGACCCGCGACGTTCTGGAAAGTAAACAGCTACCTGTAGATGGATAGCTACCTGTAGATGTATGTTAGCAGTGTAGAAAGCGGATGCCGGACCGAAGGAGGGGTTCGAATGTCCGCCGCGGCCACCTGGGGCTTCACCCAAGGTGCACAGGGGGGTTAGATAACGCCCCGCATACCTAGAATGGCCCAGAGGATGCATGTACTTGTAGCAGAGTGATTGATCTCCATAGCCGCTTGTCGTGTGTTGTTTGATTGAATGAGGTGTTGATTTTTTTAGATGATGTCATCGCCTGCTCGGAAGAATAGAAAAAACGTATCATCTGCACCTTCCCAACATAACATACATGAGACACACAAGACAGCTACCAAACTGTCTTGTTGAGCCTGTTACCCGCAGGGGAGATGTCCCTATATGCTGTCTGGGAAATCGTAGACATACAGGTACTTTCTGACGCTATGAATCCATTGCTAATCTGTCTCAGACTCTTTTCTATGATAGAGATGGTTTCGTTGTGTCATATTAAGAAAAAATATATATGTATATAACAGTGGGTATATCTCGAATGGGTAGTCTTTCTGTGTGTGTTTTTATTATTCCTTAATATATGTAACAGTTATATCATTTGTGTTCGGCGTAACTTTCGAGTATTTCGCATTTCCAGCGGGCCGCTCTCCGTTCAAAGATCGGTTTTCTCGAGCCCTGACAGACCAGCATTTCTCCCATCATATTTTACTTGGATTTAGAGTTCTGTCTTTCCGCTTCTGGGCATGTTCGGGGCATGTTCGTTTGACTTGGATTTAGAGTTCTGTCTTTCCGCTTCTGGGCATGTTCGGGGCATGTTCGGCGGCATGTTTCCGCTCCGCCGCCGCTCCGCCGTTTCTCGATCACGTGTGGAGCACTCTGTCTGCTCTCTGGGCATGTTCGGGGCATGTTCGTTTCACTTGGATTTAGAGTTCTGTCTTTCCGCTTCTGGGCATGTTCGGGGCATGTTCGTTTCACTTGGATTTAGAGTTCTGTCTTTCCGCTTCTGGGCATGTTCGGGGCATGTTCGGCGGCATGTTTCCGCTCCGCCGCCGCTCCGCCGTTTCTCGATCACGTGTGGAGCACTCTGTCTGCTCTCGGGTTTCTCTTCGCTCTCCGTCTGCCTCATTCCCTCTGCCGACCAGCACTCTGTCTGCTCTCGGTTCGTTCTCTTCGCTCTCCGTCTGTCTGCAGCTCATTTCTGCATGCCCACAGCATTCTGTCTGCTTTCGGTTCGTTCTCTATGCGAGTATTTCGCATTTCCAGCGGGCCGCTCTCCGTTCAAAGATCGGTTTTCTCGAGCCCTGACAGACCAGCATTTCTCCCATCATATTTCACTTGGATTTCGAGTTCTGTCTTTCCGCTTCTGGGCATGTTCGGGGCATGTTCGTTTGACTTGGATTTAGAGTTCTGTCTTTCCGCTTCTGGGCATGTTCGGGGCATGTTCGGCGGCATGTTTCCGCTCCGCCGCCGCTCCGCCGTTTCTCGATCACGGAGCACTCTGTCTGCTCTCGGGTTTCTCTTCCTCATTCCCTCTGCAGACCAGCACTCTGCCTGCTCTCGGTTCGTTCTCTTCGCTCTCCGTCTGTCTGCAGCTCATTTCTGCATGCCCAGCATTCTGTCTGCTTTCGGTTCGTTCTCTATGTGTGCTCGCATCCGATAAAGGAATAAAGGAACGAACGATTTCTTTGAAGTCTCTTCGCCTCGGAACACAAATATACATTTCTCCCATCATATTTCACTTGGATTTAGAGTTCTGTCTTTCCGCTTCTGGGCATGTTCGGCGGCATGTTTCCGCTCCGCCGCCGCTGCGCCGTTTGTCGATCACGTGTGGAGCACTCTGTCTGCTCTCGGGTTTCTCTTCGCTCTCCGTCTGTCTCATTCCCTCTGCAGACAGCACAGAGCGCCCGTAACGGTGACTCGGGAAGACCACGGGTTGTTCTCTGCCAGTTACGAGCCTCTCGGTTATCCCTTGCTGTTTTTCTCTGGCACATCAGGGTGGTCAAAGGGAACGTGGCTACGCGACGAAAGACGCGTCGCCGGCGAAACCGTCGGACCATCCGGTCACAAAGTTCCTATCGCTCATTACGTGCGACAAAGAGTACTTTCCGAGCCCACTTTCCACCTGTTTATTTAGTAGAGTTACGCAGGAGTACCTCTGCGACATGTACTCACGTCAAGAAGAACAAAGCCTCCAATACCTGTCCACAGCTGAAGGCTAGAAACGTGCCACCACGTACAAAACTTTAGAGGACGCGCCCCAGGAAGCTCAGATAGGTAAAACGCTCCCGAAAACCTTTCACGGGCATCCAGCCAAAATGAAAGCAAACACAACCGACGCCTTAGCTATTGTATCACGTATAAGGGACGCCCTAGTGCCATGGTCACCATGACATGCAATGGTAACTGGGAAGCAATTCAAGCTAATCTGTTACCCGGTCAAACAGCGTACGACAGGCCAGACTTATGCGACCGTGTCTTCAAAATTAAAATGGCTGAACTCATGAAAGACCTCAGGAGTGGCAAGATTTTTGGACCGATTGACTTTGAGATGAGCTGCGTACAGTTCCAGAAGAGGGGCATGCCCCATATGCATTTAGTAGTGCGCTTTGAGGGACCTTTGCCCGATCAGATGGGAGAAATGGACGAATGGTGTTGGGCGGAAGTGCCCCCGCCAGAGCTCAACAATGGTAGATCAAGAGATCAAGTGCTGAACCTTATGGTACATAAACAGTGTGTGTGGCAGTCACAACCCCACATCACCGTGCATGAAGGAAGATCGAAAACGGCCTGGAGTTAAGGTGTGCGGCAAAAACTATCCCCAACCATGGCGTGACGTAGCCGCTGTGGGCAAGACCGGTAGAGCCGAGTACCGTCGCAGAGATACCGGAGAGAGATTTCCCTACACACACAGAGTGAACGGCAAATATGTCGAATCATTCGCCACCAATCAATGGATAGCACCGTACAACATTTGGCTCCTTTCCAAATACCACTGTCACATGTGTTTTGACGTCTGCACCGCCAACGCCATAGTCAAGTATATTTACAAGTACATCACGAAAGGCGCCGACTTTATCAAGGCCAAGATTGTTTGTGGTGGTGACGAAATTGAAGCTTACCGATCGGCAAGATACGTGTCAGCGGCATAACATACAGATAGATACACAAGACGGCCACCAAACTATCTTGTTGACCCACGGGGGAGATTATCACTGTGTGCTGTTCGGGAAATCGTGAAAAAACAGAATTGTTGCTGTCTCAATGGCTTCATTGCTATTTAGTCTATCTTAGACTTTTCTTCGATAGAGATGGGCTTGTTGGGTCATTTGCTGCTGATGAGGCTGAGTCTTCGGCCGAGTCGTACGTCGTGATTATTTCGGAGATTGTTTTTTGCTCTCGGTCGACGGGGGGTGGTCTGCAAGAGAAAAGTTATCTGGATCCAAGCGACCTTCTTACGGTTCCTCGAGACAGATTTGTTTCTCAGGGGAAAAAAATGGCCGATTCAAGTCTTTGTGGGTCACAACATGCTTCAGTTCACGGTTTTGGCTCGTGTGCGACCAGCAAGACACCGAGTGCCCTGTTTTTGGGTCGCCTCATGTATATAATCGCACGCTACTGACTGCAGTTTGTGGATGTCGTCGGCCAAAGGCCTCTCTCTGGCATGCGTTGTGGACTGATCACGCTCGGAGCAACCAGAACAAAAAAAGGCAACGTCCAAAAAAGTCAACATCGCAACGCACTTCGGTTCACGTTTACAGGCCGTGTGCAATCAAAACTGGACAATACGCTCTGCTTCTGGGACGCGAGCAGAGGGTGTGTGTATGATCACGCGCCATTGGCAGTAGTTTGTGGATGTCATCGGCCGAAAGCCGCCCTCTGGCATGCGTTGTGAACTGGTCGCGGGTGACACAGGGAGCAAACACACGGCGGAACAAGAAAAAAGTAAGTCCAAAAAGTCAACACCGCAACACACTTCGGTTCACGTTTACAGGCCGTGTGCAATCAAAACTGGACAATACGCTCTGTTTCTGGGACGCGTGCAGAGGGTATGTTTATGATCACACGCGACTGGCTGCAGTTTGTGGATGTTGACGGCGTTAAGCCTCTCTCTGGCGTGCGTTGTGAACTGGTCTCACATGTAGCAGGCACAAAAACGGCTCTTTTCGGCCCAAAGGCAAGAACGTCAGCAGAACAATGTGGCAGGGTTGACGTTATCGGCTCGTGTGCTGCCAACACGACGCAGAACGCCCTGAATTTTAGATACCTGCAGAGGGTTTGTGCATGACCTCATGATACTGGCCTCTGTTTGGCCAGCAGACGGCGTGGTTCCTCGTTCTGGCACGATCGGGGTGTCCAGGGGGTGACCCCCCCCAATTCCAAACTGGAATTTATCAGCCGACCCAGTCTGGAAAACGGGTCTATTTTCCAACGCGGCAGCTGGGACCCTAGGAAATATTCGGCAATTTGGAATTTGGGCGTTTGGAATTGGCCAAATTCCTCCGCATAAGACGCTCAAATAATTATTTGGGCTGAGAAAAGGACCCCCCCCAAAAAAACAAATCCCGAAATAATCACGACGTAAGGCCGAGTCTTACGTCGTGATTATTTCGGAGATTGTTTTTTGCTCTCGGTCGAGGGGGGGTGGTCTGCAAGGGAAAAATTATCTGGATCCAAACGACCTTACGGTTCCTCGAGACAGATTTGTTTCTCAGGGGAAAAAAATGGCCGATTCAAGTCTTTGTGGGTCACAACATGCTTCAGTTCACGGTTTTGGCTCGTGTGCGACCGAGTGCCTTGTTTTTGGGTCGCCTCCAGAGGGCATGTATATAATCGCACGCTACTGACTGCAGTTTGTGGATGTCGTCGGCCAAAGGCCTCTCTCTGGCATGCGTTGTGGACTGATCACGCTCGGAGCAACCAGAACAAAAAAAGGCAACGTCCAAAAAAGTCAACATCGCAACGCACTTCGGTTCACGTTTACAGGCCGTGTGCAATCAAAACTGGACAATACGCTCTGCTTCTGGGACGCGAGCAGAGGGTGTGTGTATGATCACGCGCCATTGGCAGTAGTTTGTGGATGTCATCGGCCGAAAGCCGCCCTCTGGCATGCGTTGTGAACTGGTCGCGGGTGACACAGGGAGCAAACACGCGGCGGAACAAGAAAAAAGTAAGTCCAAAAAGTCAACACCGCAACACACTTCGGTTCACGTTTACAGGCTGTGTGCAATCAAAACTCAACAATATCATCTGTTAAAAAGCACGGGGTATGTTTATGATCACACGCGACTGGCTGCAGTTTGTGGATGTTGACGGCGTTAAGCCTCTCTCTGGCATGCGTTTTGACTGGTCACACGTGCAGCAGGCACAAAAACGGCTCTTTTCGGCCCAAAGGCAAGAACGTCAGCAGAACAATGTGGCAGGGTTGACGTTATCGGCTCGTGTGCTGCCAACACGACGCAGAACGCCCTGAATTTTAGATACCTGCAGAGGGTTTGTGCGTGACCTCATGATACTGGCCTCTGTTTGGCCAGCAGACGGCGTGGTTCCTCGTTCTGGCACGATCGGGGTGTGACCAGGGGGTGACCCCCCCCAATTCCAAACTGGAAATTATCAGCCGATCCAGTTTGGAAAACGGGTCTATTTTCCAACGCGGCAGCTGGGATCCTAGGAAATATTCGGCAATTTGGAATTTGGGCGTTTGGAATTGGCCAAATTCCTCCGCATAAGACGCTCAAATAATTATTTGGGCTGAGCAAAGGACCCCCCCCAAAAAAGCAAATGCCGAAATAATCACGACGCAAGACTCGGCCTAAGACTCGGCCTTACCGGTCTGATTATTTCCAGATTGGATTGGCGGGGGGGATCCTTTTCTGAGCCAACAACATAATTTGGGCGTCTTACGGGTAGGAAAATGGCAAATTCCAATAGCGATTCCGGCCGGCCTGTCAGAAAATTGGCCCATTTTCCAACAGCGATCCTGTTGGAACATCGCTGTTAGAAATGGTGGGGTACCCCCTGGTCACACCCCGATCGTGCCAGAACGAGGAACCACACCGTCTGCTGGCCAAACAGAGGCCAGTATCATGAGGTCATGCACAAACCCTCTGCAGGTATCTAAAATTCAGGGCGTTCTGCGTCGTGTTGGCCGCACACGAGCCGATAACGTCAACCCTGCCACATTGCTCTGCTGACGTCTTGCCTTTGGGCCGAAAAGAGCCGTTTTTGTGCCTGCTGCGTGTGTGACCAGTTCACAACGCACGCCAGAGAGAGGCCTTAAGCCGTCGACATCCACAAACTGCAACCAATGGCGTGTGGTGATACTCATACCCTCTGCTCGCGCACCAGAAACAGAGCGTATTGTCCAGTTTTGATTGCACACGGCCTGCAAACGTGAATCGAGGTGTGGTTCGGTGTTGCCGTTTTTGGACGTTGCTTTTTTTTTCTGCCTCTTGCTCCGACTCGAGTGTGATCAGTGTACAACGCATGCCATCAGAGAGAGGCCTTTGGCCGACGACATCCACAAACTGCAGTCACTGGCGTGCGATGATACACATGCCCTCTGCAGGCGACCAATAAACAGGGTGCTCGGTGTCTTGTTGGTCGCACACGAGCCAAAACCGTGTACGGAAGCATGTTGTGACTCACAAGAACATGAATCAGCCTCTTTTTTCCCTTCAGAAAAAAAAATACCTCGAGGAACCGTAAGACGGTCGTTTGGATCTTGATATATTTTTTCCGTGCAGGCCACCCCCCCCCGACCGAGAGAAAAAAAATATCTCCGAAATAATCACGCCGTAAGGCCATTTCTTGCGGTTCTTTTTTCGCAGATCTTTTTTTCCCCCTTTCGGACAACCCAGAAAGGGATCTACGAAAAAGATGACCCCCTTCTTACGGTGTTGGTCGATCCTTTTTCACCGACCAAAAAAAAACAGACTCTGCAGCGGCTGCTGTCACACATACATGGACCTTCCCACCGAAATGGTTTTTCGGTGATATCTCCTCACAGAGTGAAGCAGCGCCTACTGTAAAGCTATCCCTCGCGAGCTGTGTGTATGGTCCGTCTTGGATGGCGGCTGACAGAGACCACAAGGCGATAGGAGGCACGGGAATGGAGGTGCCGAGAGTCGACAGCACGCTGAAAAAATGCCCACCGCGCCAGCAACCATTTTTTTTTGCTCTTGTGCCCCTGTCAAAACTTTGGTTTACCGGTACTCCCTCGCCACCCACGCTAGCAACAGCGATGACAAAGGTATGCGCCTCGAGCTGTGTGTATGGTCCGTCTTGTGTGGTGGCTGATACAGACCAGGAGGCTATAGGACGCTCAGAAATTGTGAGCGCGAGAGTGGTGGACAAGCGGGAAAAATGATCCGCCGCATCTTCAAGCAACTCTTACTTTTTTCGCTCTATTGCCCGTGTCGCAACTTTGGTTTGCCAGTACTCCCTCGCCACCCACTCAAGCAACAGCGATGATAAAGGCATGCGCCACGAGCTGTGCGTATGGTTCGTCTTGTGTGATGATTGATACAGACCAGGAGGCTATAGGACGCCCAAAAGTTGGGTTCGCAAGGTTGACAGTACACGAAAAATGACCCGCCGCTGCTGCGTCCAGGCTCTCTCGGTTTGTTTGCCTCTTGTTTGCCGCACACATCGGGTTGTCCACGTGGTCCAGCCCACTGAAAAAACATTGGCTACCGCCGGTGCCACCGACTCTGTACCCCAGCAACATGACACAACTCGTGTGACCGCCGTTAGAGTTTGCGGTGGGCCGTCGAGAGATTCAAGTTTCTAGGTACGAGTGATGTGGTTGTGACCAAAAAAAGACAACAGTTTTGGACAGCCTCCACTTGTCCAAAACTGCCCCAAAAAAAGACAGGATGGGCTGTCCAAAACGGGTTGTCTTTTTCTGGCGATCTTTTTTTGAGGAAAAAAGACATTGTAAGAAGACCTTCTACGGCCAGTTGTCTTTTTTTGAGAAGGAAAAAAGAAAAAGATCATAAAAAAAGACAACCGCAAGAAATGGCCTAAGACCCAGCCTGAAATAAAGAAAAAAAAAAAGGATGTGGATGTATTTCTATGTGAAGGTGTAGGACGGATCAATGAATCCACAGACAGGAGCAGCGCGTGTGTGTGTTTTTTTTGAAACATTCAAAGAAAGATGGATACACGTAAGCAGACACAGCCAAACTATCACGCAGTACGTTTTTTTTCAAACATTTGTATTGTACATACATCACACGCATGTACGTACTGCTGTGCACCCACCACGACGGGGGGGAAACACATCAAATAGACAGATCATGTTCGGAAAAAAAATACTGAAAAAAAATACGAAACAACTCACGTCCGCAGCGACCTGTGGGTGCAGAACTATTTGGTCGTCACTAATGGTGTTTTGACTTCCTTCTTCCCCTCGCTGCCTCGGCAAGGCTTTTGCTTAGGCATGGCTCATAGCGAGGGGGGGGGTCTTTCTAGCGAGCATGGCTAGACTCACCCTCAAGGGACCGATACCTTCTTGCTGCGGCGCACCCGCCGCGAGGCGTGCGTAGTTGTAGAGTTGGGTCGGCACTGGTGCGTCAGGTACAAAAATGCAGATGCGCGAGCCTCAAGGCCGTCGGTGTAGACAGCAATGTCCATCTCAGTTTTGTGCGCGGAGGCAGACGCCATCAGAAAGGTGGACGGGCAATATGTACACGGCCCTAGGTTTGCTAGAGGTAGCTGTACTGTCTCGTAACCTGGCTTCGCCATCAAAGGGGAGGAGGTAACAGGTGGTGACGAGCTGAGTGGGCTAGTTGACCCTTCGGCGCGAGAATTTTCAGACCAAGAACCCTAAGTGCAACGAGGGAGAAAGCGAGGAACCGACTGGGAAGGACAGCAACGAGAGCGTGTACGGACGGAGCGGGTCGATTTTGGCCGTGCTAGGACTGGCCGCAGCGACACCGGAGCAGTGGCGCCGGAGCAGCAGCAACGGAGCAGCGGCATCGAGCAGCGGCGCCGGAGCACACGGACGACATCGAACCGTGACGCACGGACGAACATTTTGTGTTGTCAAATATTTTCCGTTTTTTTCCTCAACATTGGTGTGTATGTGATGACGTCACTGGTTTTGTAGAGAGACGCGGCAGAGATGGCGCGGATAGCCCGGGTGCCTTTATTGTGTACCTGCATCGTGGAAGACCCCTTCAATGTGGAACGATTCCTAATCAGTGTCGATTATTTACACTGCTGTGTCCAGCACAGATGATCAGGGGTAGATCCGATGATCGTCAATTGCAATGATGCCTTTGATTGGTTGTTCTTTTTCACTGTATGTCCCCGGACGCATTCTGACAGTTCTTCAGACAGCAGTTGCGCGCCCCAATGTTGTACCATGCCTACCATGGTGTTATTGTACAGGCAGCACTCCAGACAGCTGTACGCTGTAGTCGACATTCATTCATTTTGGTAGAGTGTAGGACAGGGGGGGTGATGCTGCTGTATACAGTACTGTAGTCGAATGTAGTGTGTGGACGGGTACTTCAGTTTTTGGGCACGCAAACGTGCTGCAGGGATGTAGGTGTACCTCTTCTGGCTTGTGTACCCTTTTCTTGCTAGTTTGCGTGTTCTTTGGATCTTCTGATGGCTCTAGCATTTTTTGTGACTACGGACCGCGCCTCTGCTAGATTTTGGGATTAGCAACTGACACGAGTTTAGGGTAGGTCTAAACGAAGAAATCAGATCTCGAAATCACATTTCGATATAAGAATAAAAGAGTCGGATCTACCCAAATCCGGACGGAAATGGCCTGTGTGTCGTTACGGCAGATCTGCCAAGTGGAAATGAGTCTCTGCAGTCCACCGCGAACAACCCGAGAGGTCCGCCGCGTGCCAACTACCAGATTGCTGTTGTGACGTGCTGTTGTGACGTGGCCACACCACATGGGGAGCTATCGCTCCCGAGAGGCACACACCAACGCGTACATGGCCTCTGTGCGGTACTGACACGATGTCTATGCATGTGAGCCTTGGAATCGAGCCTCGTCCGACGGAAAGCCACCAATTCATCTGTGCATTTGATGTTCGACAACCCACGGAACATTGCCCCACAGACCAACACACCCCACACACGTTTTTTTTCGGCGCCAGGCACGTGCAACAACGATGCGCAGTCACCCTCCCTTTGGGTTGGCTTTATATGCTCTCTCTCTCTCCTCTGTGCACGGCGGTGGATGGAGGTCGTGTGGATGGGGCTAGGTGGACACGCGCCGTGCATGCGAGTAGACCGTAGTCCCGCAACTATGGTTGCGGTTCACCCACATCGGGATCTGATTAAATGATTTCACCTTTTTTCAGATCCCGATTTGGTTTTGGGTCGTCGTGTTTTAAGTCCTAAAGCGGAGACCGGCGGAAGAACTTTGTGCCCAATCAATAACAGAGTTCTTTGGATCTTCCGGTCTTGAAACCAAATCTGAACGTGATTTCGACATCTGATTCCTGCGTTAAGACCGGCCCTTAATGTGAAGACAACAACAACAACAACAACAACAATGGTCCTAGGTTCATACAGTGTCGTTCTATGTTCAACGTTCCGACTTTGTGCATGCTGTGCTGCTGCTGGTCGTGGGTGCCGTTTTTAGCTACAGCACCAATGTACCACAGCTTTGTTTGCCTGTGCCTCACGAAGGGTGAGAGCCACGGAGGAGGTGTAATAATGCAACATGAGCAGCCAAGACGCTAAGACCCGAGCAGCAGAATAAAACAGCAGCAGCAGCACAGCGGCACAAACGTGGGAGTCGATGACAGCAGTAGAAAAAAGAAAACCAACAAACAGGCGGCGGGCGGGTGTTGTTCTGAGTTGAAGAGAGAGGGCAAATGGGACCGACCGACAGACAGCTAACCTCGCACCATCAATCAGCCGCGCTTCGAGCCACAACAACGGCGTCCCACCTCTTAGATTGCTACAGTGCGTGAATGACCTACTACCCGCTTTACTAAGCGGTTCAGACCTTTCTCGCGGGCGGGCGTGTTTGTTGTGTTTCTCCAGCATGCACAACCACGGAGTACAGACGTGTGCGTTTTCGAAACTGCTGTTGTACGGAAACCTGTGACCGAGCAAGGTGTTCTTCGCTGTTCTACCCGCTACTGCTTGCTGTGCTAGAGAAATAAAATAATGTTACAGCTGCTTCAAAGAACATGAAAGACTCTCCAAGTCGAACAGCCGCCTGGAAAGAGAAGAGAAAAGAACAGCCGAACCGCCTCCACCGCTAACGACCAGCCAACACGATGTATACCTGTTCTTATAGAAAAGAGTCTAAGATACATAGATTAGCGATGAATCCATAGCGTCAGCGGAGGCTACCTGTAGTTCCATTATTTCTCAGCAGCACACAGCGATACATCTCCTCTGCGTTTTTGGATGCACATTGCACATGCATGAGTACGATCGTACAGGCATGCGTGTCATACATGCATGACCCTTTCCTTTGTTGGCGATTACAAGCCCATCGTGAGCGGGTGGTGTTTCCGCATTTCTTATTTTTTTAAGGCTTACGCGTGGTAGTTGCTTGTAGCACATGAATCTATGCATACGTCTACGGATTCCCAGTTGCACACAAGTAGTTGGCGTTCGGTTATGCTAAAGAAGTAAGTGGAATCCATGAAACGTTCTGTGTAGGGAGTTGAATCGAATTGTTTCTCCTCGCCAAAAAACGGTTGAAGGGCGGAACTGGTGTACAAATGCCACCCGGCAGGTTACAGCGTCGAAGGAAAAGCGGGAAACTCTCAACCACTCAGTTGGCAGCTGGGTAGGACATCGCCTTGATCGCGGCCCATATGCATATGCGTACATGAGTAACGTATTTGTGTGGCTGCTTCGTACACGAACGAGGCACCCGTGACACACAGCTCTCGCTTCGAATCACTGAATGTCGTGGAAATATTTCTGATCAGTGTCCTATCACTCCATACACAACAACAACAGCATTGGTCTTGGGTGTAAATGCTCGAACAGGCAGTGGCCACCGGCTTCTTCCTTGTTTCCATCTTAAGATTCGACGTGGTTTGATCTCGCGAGACGCTCTTGGTTTCTTTAAATTGTCTTTTGCGATGGAGTGATGAACTATCGGTCGACGCCAACGTTTGCATCCGTTCCAGAGTATGTATGGTAGCATAATTTTATTTTCGAGGCTGGGGGTTAGTTCACTTGCAACGCAAACAAACGCAGTCGACTGATGCATACAGCCGCCACATCACACGGCAAGCGGAACATGCACATGCCGCGCCGGCCCGCTTGTCAGAAGTGTGTTCGTCAGAAACCGAGGCTCAGATTTTGGGCATACTTAAGAAAACTCAGATTTTGGACATACTTTAGAAAAATGGCTCAAGAAATTGAGCATAGCGACCGGCGCTACAGAAACATCAATTCCTTATTCTAGTAACCTGTGCTCAGTGGTGGGTACAAAATATAGGCGCTACATCGATTCCAATATAGTCCTTTGCTTGGTGGTGGGGACAAAGTATGGGTTTGAGCGTCGCTCAAAAGGTGTTTCTTGTGAGCGGGCCGGCACTTGTACGGTCGGTTGCATAAGATACCACCCCCCCCCTGGACCGACCGATTTCTTCAGAGCGTGATTGCTCTGCAGCAGAATCGGCGACGGGGTCGAAAATGGTGACGTTGGAATTGCCTTGTCGAGAGCTTTCCGAATGTGTGCACCATTTGACTGCTTTAGCATCCCCTTCGTCGTGAAGTGGTCGAGCTTTGAAATTCGGTCCATGGGATGATATCTTATGCATCCTACGGGTTTGTGCGTCGGTCGTGAGCGGGGAAGGTCATTAGAGATTGTGAGCACGCTATTGTCATGTACAGGAAGGAAAGAGAGGATCTCGAGGAGGAAATGAGACAGAGAGGGTGTGACATGGACAAGTTTGGTAAATTAGAGAACAGCGAAAAAACGATCGCGATAATTGGGGATAGATGGTGGGCACAAGAGGCCCTAGAGGACGGGGATAAGATGTGCAAGAAATTTTTATGGAGTTTGTGGCAGAAACGTAAAGAGCTCCCAAATGTTGGTGGTGTCTCTAGTAGGTGTAGGAACGGTGCTCCGTCTCGAAAGGGACGCGTGGTCAATGGTCAATTGACTACGGCAAGCAACAAATGAGTACGCCCCCCCCCCCCCCCCCCCCC
>FN649727.1:4432191-4458797 GCA_000310025.1 Ectocarpus siliculosus | reverse complement strand
CCCCCCCCCCCCCCCCCCCCCCCCCCCCCCGTCAACGTTCAATGATAAGTGGAGATTGTCTGCCAACGTTAAGAAGAGTGCCGTCATGGTATGCAACGAGGACAGGGAGGAACCAATAGAATACAGATGGAAGCGGGGGATCGACGAGATTGCAGTAAGTAGTGGACCAGTACACATACCTCGGAGTAGAGATCGCAAAAGACTGCTCGTGGAATGCACACATGTCCAAGGTTGCGGAAAAGGGCAAGCACGAGCAGGGAAGCTGCACCCAATACTCGCAAACCGGCACCTCGATACACGCATCAAATTGACGGTTTTGAAGAGCGTAATCGTACCGCCGCTAGAGTACGCCGGAGAAGTATGGGAAGGAAATAAGAAGGTAGCGAAATAACTCGAGGCGGCGCAGATGAAAGCAGCGAAAATCATCCTAGGATGCTCCAAGCGCACAAGTAATGCAGCCGTCAGGGCAGAATTGGGGTTCCAATCCCTACGGTCGGGAAGAGACGCAAGGAAGCTGACATGGCAGTATCGCATGTGCGGGATGGGAGAGGAGAGGTTGCCGAGAATAGTATGGGAAGCGAAGTGGACAAACAAGACGAGGGGTAGACAACCCACGGAATGGGTCAAGGTTGTAGAGGACGTATGGAAGGGGTTCGACATCGACGAAGATGAAACGCTGGAAACAGAGGGTCTATAGGAGTTCAAGGAGAAGATATCTGTTGCTTGTGCCGAGAGAGAAGAGCAGAATCTACGGAAAGAAACCGAGGATAAGGAGGGTCTAGAAGTGTATGGAATGTTGAAAGAAGGAATAGGGTTCAAGTTTTAACTACATGGACCAATGGATGCAGGGACAAAGCTTAAGGTCAAATTCAGGACCGGGGACATAGGCCTTCGAGAACGTCGACGAAGACATAGGACGGTAGACGACGAAGACGATAAGTTCAAATGTGATTGCAGCTTCGAATGCGAAGACCGTGTTCATGTAGTTGCGGAGTGTCAGTTGTACGAAAAGGAGAGGGAAGTGTACATGACTGAGCTGGGAAAAATACAAGGGAGGTACAGGGAGATGTTTGAGGCATGGAATAGAGAGGAGAAGACGATAGCTGTACTAGGGACTAGGAAGTGGTTTGAAAAGGCGGGAAGGGATATCGTTAGGATTGATAGACTAGGGAAGACATTATTGAGCCACCTTTGGCAAAGTAGGAAGGAGCGATTTGCCATCGGTGCTCGGTCCTGTGGGAACAATGCTCCGTCCTCTCGAGGACGCGTGGTCAATGGTCCAACCGCTAAGGCAAGCAAAACATAAGAGTACGCCCCCCCCCCCGTCAATGGTTCGCCAGGCTTGTTCTCCCGTTTTGCAATGGTCTGGGAGCGAGATGTCACCAACCGGGGGCAACACTTGCGCGTATGTGCACCACGAGGCTTTTCTGTCCCTTCTTGGCCGATATATCATCACTTACTGCACGACGAAACTCGAACTTTGAAGCCGATCGTGGTGTCCCCTCACCGATCCCTCGAGTTGCAGCGACCCCTCCCTCAAGACCAGAAGAGCCCTTCAGCACAGCAAGAAAGGCTACCACACCCACTACCACTGCTGCTGCTGGTGGTTGAAACCCATGGACTTTCCCCGCAACAAGTTTCAGGAACACGTCTCACCGGCAACAGGCGGTTGTGGAGGGGGCGGCGGGCGGAGAGCGTAGCCTGGCGGCACCTTTACTCGGGAATACTCGTGCGCCCGGTCCGCCGGGGGATGGGACTGGTCCCCGCCGCCCCCGCCCGCCCCTCCCGCCCCCGCCCCCGCCCCTGCGGGGGGCTCTGGCTTCCACTGGAGGAAGCACTGCGTGCACCCGGGCTTCATGCTGGGGGGGACCCATGGCGGAAAGATGCGCCTGTCCCGCAGGGCCACCCAGTCGACGTTGCGGAACCACTTGTGCTCCTACGGCGGCGGCAGAGCAGACGGAGAGCGAGGAGAAACGTGTGGCGTACGGCATCGGCACCAGAAAAAAAACGAAACGATGCGAGAATGTAAGAAATATGAGAAGAGTACTACGACTAGACGCGCTAACGAAGCGAAGAACAGAGAAGGGGAGGACACACGCAACAAAGATCATGCTGCAGAAGATCATTTCAGAAACGGAATCCCGGGTGTGGCGCTACACCCAACCGTTCAGAGCAGTGGTGCAGCACCCACGACAGCGAAAGGCGCACGGAGAACAGACGGCGACCAGGCGCACGGAGAACAGACGGCGACCAGTTTTTTTGTGTAACAGCAAGAGCGAGAGTGGTATATTTTACCACACTCGTAGCCCACGTGTTACCGTACTTAACTGCCCTGTATCCGTGCCTGCGCACGCCCGCGACGAATACCACATGCACGTCTCACCCCCGTGCAGAGACTTCTGAGTTTTCATTGAGTGCATTCATCCCTGTCACTATGCACCCGAGACAGAGCCAGGTCCTGGTACGCTCCCCCCACCGGCACAGCGAAGGCGCCAAGAACAAGACCCATCAGCAGCAGCACAGAAGAAAGAAAATACGCAACGGCAACTACCGTCAATGGAGCACCTGAACCCCCTGCCAGCCGAGCCGCGTCGCCGGGTTCTTGTCTAGCAGCCGCCTCAGCAGCCCCCTCGCCCTGGCGCCGAACCCTTTCCCGAAGCGAAGCTTCTTCTCGGTGATGTTGGTGTAGATCTCGTACTTGGTGAGGTCGGCCGAGTCCCCGAAGGGCGAGCATCCCCCGAGCAGCTCGTACACCACGCACCCGAAGGACCACCAGTCCACCGCCGGCGCGTGAGCCCCCTGTCATCGATGTAAATTGTTGGCAAAGACAGAAGAGAGAAAACAAAAGGCATCCACGAGGAGATAAAGGGTACAACCCCCCCCCAACGTCTGTCGAGGACGATTTTTCACATCAAAACTACAAGTAACATGTATTGGAAGTGCCTGAAGAACGTTTCCTATCGGTCCAAGCTTCGGTGCCCCCATCAAGTTCTGATCTTGGCCGGAAAAAATCGGTCTGGCGGGTGGGTCGACGTTCAGCCAGGGTCGACGGTTTCGATTGTCACACACGGCGGGTGCGGCGGACGACAACACAATTGCCAACGTAATCGGGTTTCTTCACGAAACGCGGCGGTTACCCCGCGGGCTCGGCAGACACGGGGAGCGACGACGGGAGGGGAAGGCACGACAGCACTGCCCGCAAGGCAGGAGGCGGAGAGAGGAGACAGCAGTAGCGGGGAGGACGGGACGGGGGCGAGAACTCAACGTAGCAAAGGAGAGAATAGCACAACAGCACGGGCGTATTACACAGATTCAAGAGAAGCGAACATACCAAACTTAGCGGCCATGGCAACAACACATGTAGGACAGAGCACGAACCTGAACCCTGTGCTTTGCCAGCTCGGGAGCCATGTAGGCGCTCGTCCCCATGCGGCACTCGTCCCACTCCCGGGCCTCCTTGTCGAGAGCGAGGCCGAAGTCGACGACCTTGACGTGCCCGTCCGCGGCGAGGAGGATGTTCTCCGGCTTCAAGTCGTGGTAGATAATGCCCACCTTTGATTGCGAGCGTGGGTTCAATGTGAGGATCGAGGTTGATGTTGAACCAGAGACAGGGACGGTGGAAGCTATAGAGAAAGAGAGTAAATGGCAAAAGGGCAGTCAAGCAAAGTGTCGGCAATGATTGTCCCAGGTCTCGGTGTGAGTCCGCTGGTTGTGGTGTGTGCTCGGAAGCAAGCGCCAGCCAGAAGCACGCCATGCTTTTATAACGCCAAGTCGGCGGCACAACGACCATAGTACACGGCAAGAAAAGCACACACTGCCTCACGCTAAATACGCAACTAGACACGAAACCTACCTTACTACCATAACACCCACCTCGTTGTGCATGTACTGGAGGGCGTCCGCTATCTCCGCCGCGTAAAACTTGGCCTCCGCGTCCGGGAGCCGCAGCCGTGCCCGGATCCTGTAAAGGAGTTCCCCGCCCGCAGCGTACTCGAGGACCAGCATGCACCGAACGTCGTCCTGATCCGGAGGAAGAAGCGACAAAGAAGAAACTAACTACATCAGGTGTAAATTCTGGCGTGACTGACAAAGAACGCCTGCAACGCGCACAGGATTTTGGTCTGCGTATGACCACCCCGGATTGGAGCTGTTAAGTTGAGAATGAAGAAGATACTACTGAGAGGTAGACAGAAGCTGCGAGCAGTCAGCCTATGCCTGGACGCTCCGAGGGGTCTCCGCAGCAAAACCACACCCCGTAGGGTGGTGCTATAGTCACGCCTCCTCTGCTTCATACATCCCCTATGCGCCCTCTGTTTCGTGCTATCGCAGCCGGCAAGAATGACGTTCCGTTAGTCACAGGTCAACCCAAAAACGTAAACATGTACCTTCGCGAGTATTCGGGGCTTCATGGACAACAGACAGACCTACCTGGTGTACTCCGAACAGGTGCACGATGAAGGGATGCTGCATGCGGGCGAGAGTGTCGATCTCAGCCTGGATGACGAGGATAGACCTCCTCTCCGAGACTCGTGCCTTGGTCATCACCTTGACCTGTGTGTGTCACCGTGTACATCGCGCACATGATCACGGCCCGACGAGCGCGGGAAATGAACTGCCGCGTGAAGAATACTCGAGACGAAAGAGAGAAGTTGTGCTAGGCACTACTGTCTCAGCCCGATTCGAATAGTGTATGCAAGAATTTCTACCCACGCATCTGTCTGTCTATCTGTCTCAACCGTCGCGCAATACTGTAGCAAGACCGGCCGAGGGAGGATGTCAGATCTGCGACAAAAGGGACATTTTCTGTGATGTCGTCTGGGTTAGGATTTCCTGTCGTGCACGATTCTCTCTCGTGTTGCAAGATTCTTCCATGTGATACACCGCGTTCAACGACGAGTCGCTCGCAGATAGATTATGTATGTTTGTTGCTTTCACTTACGACGATAACGGCAACGGCGGCAGCAGAGAGAGAACACGAAGCGGGAGATGCAGAACGAGTTGGCGACGTACCCCATGAACGATAAACGGAAGCGGGCAATGAGTGGCTGGCGCATTTTGAGACAGCCCCACCCACTTCCCGTAATCTTTAGATTGATGCATTACTCTACGCCTACAACGGTGGTTGTGCCGACAGGACCACGCCCCGGTTGCGCCCCACCCGATCCCTGCGTGCAAGAAGTGGCACCTCTGGTACCGCTGGTATAACCATACGCACCCGTACGCACATGTAATTCTCTGTATATACGAAGCTGCTGCATGCAGCATCTGCAGTATGTGATCACCATTTACTTTTGTTCATGGTTTGTCCGTGAGTTCAGCAAGCCCCTTCCTCTCCTCCGCCTCCTCTTACCGCGTAGTACTCGCCCGTGTACGAGCTCTTAGACAGGCGCGTCACGCCGTACGCCCCCTTTCCCAGGATAGGCCCGTCCCCGGCGACCAGGCCCTTCTCGTACAGGGGAGGGTTGCGGGGCTCCCCTTCTCGTGGGGGCCTCGCGATCCAGTCAAGGTCGCTGTACATGTAGAATAGTTCACAACAAAGAGCAGGTAAAACGCGCATCGTACTGCAGTGAGTACTGGGGGCTGCTGTACGTATGTACACGGGTACCTGTATTCCCCGTCCCTATGCATATAATCGAAAGGAGGAACCCGTTGTTCAATGTTAGAGTCGCTACCCTTGTTTTGCCGAATTGTAGGTATGCTCTGCTGCGAATGGGAATATGTCTACACTGTACACTGTACACAGCAGTACATGAGCGCATGCAGCTGAGGGGCCGCGCGCGTTGGCAGTTGACACACCTATCATTGTCCTGCTGCTTCCCAGCGCTCTGATTGACCACCATTTTGTAGGATGGCCCTATTCCCATCCCGAAGGTCAGGTTCCAACATGCCCCCTCCCTCTCTCGAGCGCTGCACCTTAGTCTCGCGTCATGCGACGTGTGTCTGATTTGTTAGCTCGCGCGGAGGGGCAGGATGTGATGGTTCTCTTTGGCGGTTACACGATACGCCTCGTTTCATGTTTTTCAGATGGAACAGTCCCGTGCATGCGGCCCAACGCCAGCGCGAAGGAGGTTTTGAAGCGCAGACCAGCCAAGACAAACCGCACAGCAGCGGGAGACCGACAAAGACACATGTTGCTGACCGTGGGAGGGCCTCTGGTCTCCGCGTACGCTACACTGCACCCGTTGCTGCTTAGCGCAGGCACCCTGAACCCCCCTGGGCAGCACACCGGTACCACCAGCATCACCGCCACTGGCGATTGCACCCGACGGCAACAAACGCGCCCGAACTCAGCATCCTCGGGGCCTCGACTGCTGCATCCCAGGGGTAGCGGTCCCGATGGTGTACCGTCTTCTCTCTTCACGTTCCAGCCCAGGACGACGCCGAAGAAATACCCACAGGAGAAGAAGAGAGCTGGCGGAGACTCTGCCTCGACCTCCTCTGCTCCTGTTGCTGGAGAGGAAAATGTGCTGCGTGCTGGCTTGATGGACGAATCGGACCTTCCGGACGTGTCAGCTCTCCTTGTAGAGGTACGGCTATATAGCAGAGGTTCGTTCTTTCGACCTCGGGTTTTGCGTTCCTCGTTGTACGGAGCAGCTGCTTACATGGATCAGCTTCTGCGGATACACTCTACGGCTGTGAGTACAGTCTACTGGTGTGAGTACGAACAACAGCTTTTTGTCAGGACGCCCATGGCCGCAGCAGCAGCGGCAGCACCAGCAGCAGCGAGAGGAAGAACAGCAGTGTTAATAGTAGCAACAGCGTTCCCTGCCATTTGGTGTGAAGCAGAACCACAAAGTGTACGGTGTTGCATGCTGTTTAGAAACCTTTGCTTCCGGCGGCAACAGCAGGCGTTCCGTACAAGTTGCACATGCGCGCAAATACGCACAAAAATCCACCCCCAACACCCCTGGAACTAAGGCAGTGCGCGTCAGGCGGCGTCACGTGATGGTAATTGCACCGCCTCTCTGGGAGCACCATCCATCGTCGCGCCTTTGCTCACACTGGGGTGCGTTCCACGCCGAATCAGGTGTTCGAGCCAGGAGTCGTCCTCGCCGACGGCGAGTTCACCGGACTAGAGAGCGTCATTCTTGGGGCACCGATTGACATGACGAACAACTACATGAAAGCAGTGGCTTACAACGAGGTGTGTTCGCTTGCTAGGAAGGGCTCGGGGAACAAAAACAGTAGTGCCTGGTAGCGGAGAACCTGCCCAATGAAACGTTTTGTGCCTCGACAGGGAACGCATCGAGGGTGCACAAGGGCGAGGTGCTATGCCGCTACCAGTACCAACGAAACAGTGACAGTGGCCTTTTTTCTAGGCGCCGAGCGCAAAAGCTGAGCACTCATATTAATGTGTTTTGTGTCGTCAGCTCCCTGCCGGGTGCATGGGCGTTTATGTGAGCTACTTACCACTCACTGTGTACCAACTTATAAAATGCACAGCCTTTGCGAAAGGTGAAACCATAGCAACTACAGCAGCGCAGCGCGGTTCGGGTGTTGCAGGTAAGTCCAGCATCAAGACCCGTACCTGCAGCCCTCCTCTATCTTATGTACTTAAGTCGGCGAGCACCGAAGGCGACTCTTGCCTGGCAAATCAAGTAGACCCCCCCCACTCTGGATTGCTTTCACAGGGTCCGCGCCATGCTCTGTTGTTAACGGCTCTGCTGTCAAATCAAGTAGACCCCACACTCGTGATTGCTTTCACAGGGTCCGCGCCATGCTCTGTTGTTAACGTCATTGGAAAAAGCTCTTATGTACATGAGTCGAATCGCCTGCGACCAACTATTTCAAAAGGGTCACTCGCACACTCACCAGCACGCCTTCTTGCTCGTGTTCTTCTTTTTTTTTCTCCATGCCGCTCGACACACAACCCCAGATACTGTACTCGTTGAGGTCGCGATGTGGGAACCGCCTGACGCGCGGGGACTTCGACCGCAGCAGCGATGCCCTCGTCCTAGCCGTGCGGGGCCCACCCAGTACCAGCGGGAAGTCATCATCGACGCCCGTCACGCAGGACGGCGACGCCGATGGTGGAGTTGGTGGTGGCGGTGGCGCCGCAGAACTGGTGGCGGTGGTAGAACTGACGATACGGAAGCCGGACGGTTCGCTACCGTTGAACTGGCCCTTCCCTGCACCTTGGCGAAGAGAGGTACGTTCTATGATGAGTGGGAACGGTCTTCTCGGCGGGACGTATGGTGCTGATACTGTTTTTTTTTCTGGTGTTTGAATGTTAACGGCACGGCAAGTGAACGAGGACTGGCGGGGGGTAATTCTGGCGGCAATCCGGGATTTCTGTCGAAGAGCAATTGACGCGCAGGTAGCAGCACCGCTGTCGAGCGAGAGGTAATCAATCCTTCTCTGAGCGTACACATGGTACATGTAGCATGTTGCAGCATTTCTACGTATTGCATGTGCTGTGAGTGATATTCCCATCCTGAAATGGAACGCTCTTGACGTAGTGTACGAGATCTCAAGGCACGGGATCTCATCGTGCCATTGCTCTATATAGAGGTAAGCAAACCACTAGCTATTTCCAGACCTTCCTCCCGTTCCAGTGTGATTTTGCCAGATCGCCTTCAGGCCGTAAACATGTAACGGGGGTTCAGTGTTCAAACTGTCTTATGCATGGCTATTTCGCGTTGGCTCAGTCTGGTGGCCATCGCCATGTAGAGCGTATGTTCTCTGTAACGATTGGTTGTATTCTGCGTATTTGAACCCTTATTAGATTTGTGAGCCTGCGAAGACGGAGATTGATGTCAGACCGGGAGTGTTTTGTGCGGAAGACTTATAGATAGAGGTAGGGGTGTTTTTTTGTCGCAAAAGACACCAATGCCATCAACGAAAAGCTTGTGACTTTAGGCATCGGTGCAGCACGGGCCTGAATGACGTGAGCTTTCCCTTCGCACCCGTTTCTTTCTTGTTTTTTGCAGAAGCCACCTGAGCAATGGCAGCCGTACATGTGCAACCTAGCTGTTGCGGAGGAGTACCGAGGAAACGGGTACGGAAAGCAGCTGGTGCGGCTCTGCGAGCACGTGGCGAAAAACAGTTGGGGGTGAGTGGAGGAACTGGGCACGAGGTTACTCGATTTAGTCGGTGTTGCACAACACATCGCCTTTTTTTATGCGAATCCTGGAGGGGGAACTTCACCCCTGCTGCAAGTCAAAAACGCTTCGAAGCGAATGGTAATTGTGGCATGGCGCATCTAATAATAGCCTGCCTTCTGTTCAGAATTGCGATACAGCTGAGCTGTGTATTAGCCATGCGGGCATCGACTAGGTAGCCAATATTTGTTTTGTTCGGAGGATCTACCTAAACATCGTCGTTGCCGACGTTTTGAGACTTGTCTCTTGACACTCGGGGTACACAAGACAGCATATTCGATACCTCATAGAGGGTCACCCAGATATCTTGTTACAAGTAGTCGGCCTGTTTTGTCACCGATGTTTGCGCCCCCCACCCCACCCCGGCTTGCACCTTATCTCGCGTTGGACTCTCCTCCCCCTAGGCCACCCCTGCCGCATTTGTATTCCGTGTCTCCCACAACAGAAGTTTTCGAACCCTACCAACAATCACCCCGACCTGAATGTTTTTCGGCCGAATATAGGTATGAACGCATGTACCTCCATGTGGATCTGGGCGATCCCGCTGCGACCGGGCTCTACTCGTCGATGGGGTATGAGGGCATAGAGAAGTACGACGCGCCCCTGTGGATGAGGAAGCTCTTCGGTTGGCCGACCATTCGGTATCAGGTTAAGCGATTCAAGGGGAGGAAGGGCGCGCCGGCGTTGGCGGCAGCGGAAGCTGTTGGCCGGGACGGCCAAGCTTGAGCCACCCGATAGAGGAACTGCGTGTTTCTTCGGAGTAGCGCGTGATTTAATCGTGATCCAACGCGTCCCGAAATCTCTCGCTCAATGTGTATAAGAGACTTTCCCTGGATGTCTGGAGCGCGCGCGTTTCATCATGTCACCCTTCCCCCCGCCCCCGCCCCCCCCAAACAAAAGCGTCCCGGGTATCTTCTTATCTACGAACGGGGGGCGATTTGCTAGGAACCGTAGAACGAGGCAAGCGCTCTGGGGGTAGGCACCGACAGCGGGCGCGTGGTCGTTTTTGGGTGGAATTGATGACGTGCCACCTCCCCTTGCTTGAGAGCTTGAGAGCACCCCCCCTGTGTTCGCGTCGGTGCAGGAGTAGATAGTAAGGTAGGTGTGGGGATGATATCACAGGGCCCTCAAAGCCCTTCGAAAGATTGTAGAGACGGTTGGTTGAGGGCCCAGCAGGCATGTCGGTCTGCACCATTTGAGAATAGGAGCAGCAACGACGCTTATTGCAGGGCGGGGGGAGACACTGGGTAAAATTTTGCAGAGGGTTCGGGCGCATGCAGGAAGGACGTTGTTGATGTTCCCGTAAACCAGGGGAGACAAAGAAGATAGAGCAGAAGGGTCAAGCAACCTATTTAGAAGCCAGGCCAAAATTAGCCGTCTCTACTAAATTTACCTCAATGTTGATGTATTGCACTGCCATTGGAGGTCTCGGTATCTCGAGACGGACTTTGTTGGGCCCCAGCCAAGTGAAAGTTGGATTCTAGATGAGAGAGGACAGCGACCGGTGTCGCGCCCTCGTTATGTCCCATAAGTACCGCCCGGACATTGTTAGAACCTAATTGGCATAGTTTTTGTACTTGGTAGAACATAGAATAGTCTACCTGTGAGTCCAGGCACCTTAATCGATTAGCCAGGGAGGGCAACACCGTCGACAACAAGGTGTTACTAAAGTTTTTGGATGCGTTGCGAATGTGCAATGTGGACGCTCGACTCTTCTTCTGGTAGTGCCAGAAGCTGATAGTATGTGTTTGTATCTCAAGAGTGATTCCGACCTGGGAGTTCGATTGTGTGGCTCTTAAGGATGTCACCAAAAAAGGAAAGACTCCCAACCTTATCACATTCTTCTCGGTGTGCTGTAACTACCACCTCGGGATGTACAGACTGCAGAGGGAAGGATTTCCACCTCGTGAGCTCATCACATCATCATCATCCACTGAACTGCTGTGTAGTTCATACAACATACTTTTGACATTTCGTGTACCTGGAATGAATGTCTTTTTCAGCCGTTTGATCAGGATTAGGGTGTGAGAGTTGGGAGAGCCCGGCCAGACGGACGGACGCTTCTTCGTTGGGGCATCCAACCTTTCTTCGGAGTGAAGGGCACGCCTCCAACATGATTTACGTGGTAAAGAGGGAAATTGGCACGCACGTATGCATACAGTAGGACCTCCTCACTCGGCGCTGTGGAAACTACAGCTGTGGCTACGTACAGTGTGACTGTTGCTGTAGTCTAGGCCATGGTTGCAACCCGCATCAAGGTGGTGACAGCTCGTCGTAAGGTATTAGAAGGTTTGATGGATGGTCGCGGTGCGACCAGTAGAGCGGATTATTTAGGCTTGTACTGCTGTAGACCTTCAAAGGACACGTCCTCCACTATATATAGCGGTAGTCGAAACTACCATCGGTACCCTTTTTTGTTCCGTAAAAATTAAAAAATTCCACCTCTCAGTTTGAAATGATACCTAATGATCAGTGAGAGGGCTTGAAGACCCCGGACCTCGTGCTTCTCTGTCCGCCCAATGTGAGAGCCCTGCGGGCTCACTAGAGCTGCTTCTTTTCTCACCAGCACACAAACACACAGCTTTGGACTTGCTAACATCCGACGTGGAGGGATAAGGGCTGCAGAGTGGCAAGCATCTCCTCGGCTTTGCAGCAAGATGTACGCACAGCATATTGTACAGCAACTTATTGTCCACGCCTCCTTGTTTTTTTTCGTAGGCAGACACAAAAGCAACAGTCCCGTGTGCCTTGTCAGCAAGCAAGAGGACCAAGGAGAGAGCAGCAGTACAGCATCTGGCATTGAAGAAGAGAGGGGGGTAACATGTTGCTGAACCTAGGAGGGCCTCTGCTGGCCTCGTCCCATGCTGCGCTGTACGCGTCAGTGCCTAGTTATGGGCGCCTGCCGCCCGGCGTAGCGTCGGCGGCTCGCATGAACGCCATTACCCAGCAGAGGCTAGGCAGCAGCAGCAGCAGCAGCAGCAGCGGTAGCATCAGACGGCGACGACACCGCCCCAGTTCAGCGTCATCAGGCCCTCGACTACTGCATCCCAGTGGTAGTGGTCCCGAGGGCGTGCCCTCTTCTCTCTTCACGTTCCAGCCACCAAGGGCTACCCCAATCGAACGCCCGACAGAGGTCGCACCTGGCGCCAGCGAAGGCGGCCATAACGGCGGCAGCGAGGATGGCGCTGGGCAAAGTGCCGCTGCTGTAATCACGAAGGCTGTGGCATCTGCTGATGAAGAAGCTCTACACGTGAGGCTGGTCGAAGAATCGGACCTCCCTGATGTCTCAGCTCTGCTCGCGGAGGTGAGAGTGCAGTATGAACAGGTACCTTGGGTTGCCCAGAGGCCCCTGCGGAAAGGGAGTCTATTATAGTCTCGAGAGCTTGTAACTGCTGCTGTAGCAGCCGCCCTGCAGAGTGTCCTCGACGTGTCGCCTACATACATGGACTCTATAGCGTCAGTTGCCGTTGTTTCGGTTTTCGTGGCGCTCATGATACAGCTTGTGTTTTCCTTCCTATAGCAACGACAGCAGCTCGATTAAGGACTAGCTACAGTTACGCATACCAAAGAACAGGCAGCACTGGGGTGTATGCGGTATATTCCGCTCAACTCCCGCCAGGATGTGTGCGTTTTCACTCCGCGCTGGATTTAACAGCCACGTGGTCTCGTGAAACTCTTGTCTTGTGAACATTTCGGTGGTATTGGCAACCGGAAAAACAGGTGTTTGAACCAAACATTTTGATAGACCCCGCTGAATTGAGGAGCGAGTCATCGGTAGAGCGGCTGGAGAAGGCCAACAAGTACCTGAAAGAGATGGCCTACAAAAAGGTGGGCGGGACGCATCCAAGAGAGGAGAGGGAGTGCCCATTGGTGGTTTGGTTGGATATCTCTTGCCAGGTCAACTCAGGAGAACCGCTATAATACGAACAGTCGGTACGCAGCAGTACCTTCGCGTTTCAGTTTTTTTACCATTACAGAGGTTTTACCCACTACTGAGGTTTACCGAAGGTAACCGTCTTGTCGCGGGTCATCGCGATGGAAACTAGCCCATGTATTAGTCGGTAAACCTGGGCTCTGTTGTTTTCTCTCTTCTTTCTCCCAGCCTCTGTATATATATGTACACCATGCACCGTCTCTCGCTTCGCCGGCCCTTCCGTTTTCCGTCTTTGTCTCCTGGTGCGGCGTGTTCTTTGTTGCTGTCTCATCCCTGTCTTCGCCATTGTGCCGCCCGCGTCCAATCCAGATTTTGCGCTCCATCAAGTCTCGGTGTGGGAAGCGCCTTACGCGCGGGGATTTCGCTCTCACCAGCGATGCGCTCGTGCTAGCCGTAAGAGACAGCCGTCCCAATGGCAGTGCCCGCGCGACGTCCGCCGTACCGGAGTTGGGCGGCGACGGTGCTGGCGATGGTGGCGGTGGGGATGCTGGCGATATCGTCGCGGTTGTAGAGCTGTGTCTTCGTCAACCGGATGGCTGGTTGCCCATCAACGGGCCATTTGTGGTGAGGTACTTCGCTGCTGTCCTACTCAACGATAGTGTTTATGTCTGTGTTGCGCGAACACGACGGCATTGTTATCGTGGCAAAGTTCCCGAATGGCCGGCTGAGTAGCAGCAGACGTTCGGAAGAATCTTTGTTCTCTGGTGTTGTGTTGCATTCCAGGGTAGCTGCCGCTTCCTTTCTGTATCTCTTGTGTCTGTAGTTTGTCCAGGCGCTGACATAGGCACCCCTTTTCGTGCCGCACCCAGGTTTGTGCTCTTGCTGTTCCCCGTGACTGTACAACTGCTGTCTGTGTGTTTCTTACATGCCTGGTCCTTCCGACCGAGACGGCACCCGCAGCACCGAACAACTCCAGTATTTTTGTGTTGGTGACCAACTGTCCTACCAGTACTGCTGCCTGGTTCGATCGATGAAGCAAAAGTCACAATCGCAACAAGGCTCCCCCCCCCCCCAACTCTTTGCTCTCCGTACGTGCAAAAGCCAATGACGGGGTGGGAGCCATACATGTGCAACCTTGCCGTTACCGAAAAATACCGAGGGAATGGGTACGGCAAGCAGCTGGTGCGACTCTGCGAAGGCGTGGCCAAAAAGCATTGGGGGTGAGTGCCAGAGGGGAGATTCCGCGTATTTCACGTGGATGACAGACAATTGGAAGCGTGCTGCAGGATCCAGCGACGCTCATATGCTAATTGTAGGAAACAACCGATCCGAAGAACCGTTCCCGGAACCGTCGGGATTCGGAAAACCACCGCCGACCATATGTACGGATCTGCCACGTGCCACTTGATGGCAAGGGTGGGTGGACCGTCTGCGGCACCGTCTTGCGCACCCTCCTTTTCGGAAACTCTCTCCTTACCCAACTATCAACGGGGAAAAGCTGCCTGTGACCGGTAGCCGGCTACAGCTACCTCGGCCTTGGGAACTCTTCAACCATGCTGTCTTACGGAGGGAGCGCAAGTTGTCACCTGTAGTCCATCCGATTTCATATTGCCACAGCAGGAGTACTCGTGTAGAAGCTTGTTTGGGGTGTTGTCTTGCTGTTGGTATATGTGTCGGCCATCCAGGCGTACATTGTTTTTAGGTGGCACTTCCCACACAACGTTGTCGTAAAGCATCAAACCATCACCCTGGGTACGAGAATGCGTAAGTTCCGCCTGGTTTGTTTTCGGACGACCTACCTACCCCTTACTACCCTTGCTTGTTTTTGTCCATCCATATCGCGTGTGGGGCTGAGGGTTTTACTAATGCAGTCGAAAATTGCTAATCTTGTTTTTTTTCACGCCGGATTTTTTTTTCTCTTTTTGAGCAGTTATGAACGTATGTACCTCCACGTGGACGCTGCGAGTCCCGCGGCGACAAGCCTCTACTCGTCGATGGGGTACGAGATCATGGAGCAGTTCCAGCCGCCATCGTGGGTGAAGAAGCTCCTTGGATTGCGGGACATTCTGTATCAAGTGAAACACTTCAACGCGAAAAGCACGCCGGCGTGAACGAACAACCGGCGGGGGCGTTGCGAACAACAACAGCTTTTTTTGAGCGATGCAGGTTTCACTTGCGGGTGAGAAGAACGGCTGCTACGCCGCACCGGTACATTGCAGGCTACTTCAGGCGTGGACAAGTGCCACGCTCGAAACATGCAACGATAGATGGTGCGAGTCTCTATTCTTCCTCGGAGAGTGTTTAGGCAGTGGTTAAGAGTTTTGGTAAATAGATGAGGCAGGCACGTGTTTTGTGTCTGCAAGAGGCTAAGGTCTTGACGTGCTTGTTCCGAGCCGACGTTTCTCGTCGCGCACACTGGTACGAGGTTTTCGGGTAGACATCCCAACCGAAGTGTCTACCGTAAGAGTCGGAGAGATGGCACCCTGTGGTGTTAGCGCTTTTTTTTTAAGCGTATTTCTCCACAACTAGGAGGGTGCGAACACCAACCGATACCTCTCAGGAAAGCCCTCCACGAGATGTTTCCAAAACTACCCTTTCGGCAGTGGTACCCCCCTGGTTGTGGAGAAATACGATATACAAAAACGCTAACACGGGGGTGCCATCTCTCCGACTCTTACGGTAATATAGAGGAGCTTCACTGGGGCACATGCTCCGCGAATGTTCAAAAGAAGTAACTGCTTCCGTAGTGAACTGGGATTTTTTTTTTGTGTTTATTTTCGAGCGAGTCAGAAAAACACCGGCATCGCTTTCAGTATTTTCAAGACAAGTAAGCATCGCAAGCAACGCAGCGAATCGTTCCCCGGCTGTAGACCAAAGTTTTCGGAAGGCGCACGGTAGGTCTGAGTCGTTTACATCCTGCCGCGACGACTGCCGTAGGGCCCTATTCAGCTCGCAGACTTGTTAGGTGTAGAGCGCACTAAAATCGCCTGTTTTAGATACCCAATTGAGAGTTTGGGAGGGCTCGGGGATCAGCTGGAGAACTTGACAGTGGTAACGGTGTAGCCCCGAGAGGTAACGAACTCTGTTAATGGAAGACCGTATCAACCGGTTGACCACGCAAGATACCGCGGAACAAAGCTTTGGCGTTGGTGCACCGGCAGAGAAGGCTCTTTAGTATAGCGGTAAGCAATCTCTGAGAGCGGTAACCATTGCGCCGCCCTGTGTACAGTTTCCCTTGCGCACGTTGTGCTCCCATGTGTTACACGAACAGCGTTGGATGGCAATCGATTTCGGGCTGGGACACATCCCTGTCAAACGGCTCTTAGCATCCATGAAGTGCCCAACCTGCAAGTTGACGCCCAGTACCCTGTTGGTGTATGTGAATGCCACAAGCTCGAATTTTACGTCGCTACACACAGAAGCCGCATGCGTCAAGTGACGGCGGGTACTTGGGGCTGCCCACGACAAGCTTCACGCATTTCCTCGTTCTCACTTGCAAGAATACTGCGTGTTCTTCGCAACAACTGAAGAATAAAAACAGGGGCAAGGGACGGAAATATGGCGCATACGGTGTGGCTCGGACAGTAGTACGCGCGCAGGTCACGCCAACTGTCTGGATCCCGCATACGCAAGATGTACCATTCAACACGGCGGCGGTATGGAAACCACAACATGGTGGTAAAAGAAACCGCGGTGGCGAGCAAAAATCCCATGGCAAACAAGCCAATGTGCACGTGGAGACGTGACGTCACACAGTACCGTCGTCGCGCTTGACGATGTGAGCTCCGCCGCTCAGTGCCCCCAACACATCCTTCATGTCGCTAAAGAGGCCCTTGCTCTTCTTGGACGTGCTGTCTTGATCCATCATTCCTGACTGAGCGAGCTCTTGCACCTCCTGGTAGAACATAAGAGGGAGCAGAGGGCGGGGCGAACGCCAGCACGTGATCCTTCTCCCTCCGAGGACAAACACGGTGTGTCGTTTCGATGCTATTGTGTTTTACACCTGTCTTCACAAAACAAAAATAAAAAGTATACGCACCTCCGGGTTTTCAAAAGTGCACAGAAGAATCAACTCGTTCGTGGCACGTCGTTTGAACATGGTCTGTCTGCGTTTCAACTAAACAACAATAGGGCCGGGAGCTTTAGCACAAACATGAACCAGCGTGGTCCATTCATGCTTTGCTCCGGCCGGACATTTGGGCCTTCCATACTTGTCTGCAGTGTTTGTTGTGTCTGAAGACGTCCTTCTGAAAGGTCATGTGCAAAGAAAGGGGGTGCCTGATATCTGTGTTAGGTGTATTCAGCACTAGATACGGATCTGTCGAGATCTAGGGGGGGTTCGTGTATCATGTTGGTATGTGTTTGTTGAAGGGCTATCCCCCTTCTGCCTTGCATGGGCAAGGATAGCCTGTGTACTCGTTAATATCAAGGTCCGCAGTCAACCTTTTCTCCGTAGCCTCTGACGGTAAGCACCCGCTACCCAACAATCTACACGTGTTATGTGGTGACCAGCAAGACCGCACTAGTATGCGATGTTTGTAAGCACGGTCTGCGAAGGCCGCGTGCCTCTCATCAGTGACTTCATCGACGCTGGCCCTGCAACACCGACCTACATACTCAAGGGTCCTCTCGTGTGTGTTTGATGTGTCCTCACCTCATCGTCCAGCGTTACCCCCTGGTCGTCAACGCTCGTTACGATTAGGTCTGCGACAAAAAGGGAATACAAGCGAAGCACAAACCTGTGAAGCTTTCAAAAAACATTTGTGAGACTTGCCTCGGGTGGACCAGGTCCTCCTGTGGACGTTTCGTACGTGTTTCTGAAACAAGTCAGCAGGAACGCAGCGGCGACATCATCGGCAGCAGGAGTAGAACGAAAACCTTGCAAGACTGCACACAAACACCAAGCAAGTCATGTTTACGAAAACGTCCACAAAAACAAGCAGCAGTGAACGTCGTGACATATCAATAGCTCCATGAATCACATCACCTGCAAACGCGGCGTCCGCTTGGTCAAACGCGGATTCAAGCCCCGCCCCCGGAGACGTGCCTAATAATAGAGGGTTTGAGGGCAGGAACGCGATCAACGACGTTTTGACGCTCCCTGACTCTTCAGAAGCACATGCTGACGAAGACACCCATGTAATGCGTAATCACCACTACTGTAAACCATGGCAGTCTTGTACACAGCCGTTAACTGCCTTACCGTAGGTGACAGTAAGATATCACACCCCCTGGGCCGATTTTCAAAGCTTGATTTCTTTCTCCATAGTAGAACAGTGGCTGCGCCGAAAAAGGCGGCGTTGGAGTCGTCTCGTCGAGAGCTTTCCGAAAACATACAAGTATCTTCCCACCGAAAACACATCTTCTCAGTATGCGTCCTCTTCGTCATGGAGCACATGTTGTACGTAGACGACCTTTTACATCGGTTCAGGGGGTGTGGTATCTTATGCAGCCTAACCCCTATTCTGTAGGATATTCATCACATGCCGACTACGAAGCACAGGCATCTGCAGCTGAGCCTAATTGGAAGCGACATCACTGCTGTGCAGAACAGGCAACAGCGAGCGGCTGTGGGAGTATGTAGGTGCGTAGATGTACCTGCCGCGAGGTTCGCACGCGCGTTCGCCATGGCGGAGCTGAGATCGATGTCATCGCTGCTGTCGGCTGCTCCATTCTTCAGCGTTCGCGGCGGTCGATTCCGATCAGTAGGAGGAGAGCAGGCACCCACATGTCGACCATTGCTGTTCGCCCCTGGACTTCGAAATACCGGCCTCGGTATTCTTGATACAGCAGCAGCAGCAGCAGCAGCAGGGATGAAGCCACTGCAGGTGTGTGCCGTGGTCATGAGAGACAGCGCAACTGCAACAAGACGACGACGAATCATGATTCGTCCTGTGAACAGGAGGAATAGAAGTGCTGCGCACAACCTGGGGCTAATTTGCGGCTTTCGGAGTGGCACCGCACCACCCTGTGAATGTTCAGTCGCCCCCGCGCCTCGGCTGCTCTCCCTGTCTCCCGGTCACTGCTGGTGCTGTGACAAGCTAGCGTGCTGGCTGGGGGAACGAGCGAGGGGGGTGGCGATCTTGTATATCGGCATGTATGTCCCGGTGCCCCTCAATATTGCACACCAGCAGTCGACAGCACAGCATGCATTGATATTCAACAATAGCTCTTCAGATTTTGTCTCTCTTGCTCTGAGCACCAACCCCTCACCAGCGATGTCGAGTAGTGCCAATGGCGCTCCGGGAGAGCGCGGAAAGGAGTACCAGTGCTTGCTCATGCACCCTTCCGCATCCATCGTCCAAGGCTGCAATCATTTCTATCCTTACGGTGAGTGAGTGTTCCCGGTAGACGACACTGCTGCACTCTCTAGACAGAGGTCGCAAAGGGCACAGCAGTAGAGTAGTGGGAATCATGTTGCACGCAGGCTCACAAAATCACCCCCTCCTCATTTAGAATGTACACCGGAGGTTCAATTTCGGACGTCACTCCCCATGGCGCCAATCAAAACTGCTGCTGAGGCGACAGCAGCGCAGGCTTGTGACTTTTTCAGCGCGGGGAAAAAAAGCAGGCTCTCTCGCGAACCACATGTTCCAACAAACACATGTTCTTTTGGGAGCTGGGCGCTTGCTTGCGCGTGCACGTTGCACGAGTGTAACACAACGACAGCAGCAGATCGCGTCTTTTGCGTTGTGATACGAAGGATCTGTGTTAGTCGCCATAATTATGGCGCGAACGTAAAACTGCCGGCTCTTCACTGAGAGATTTCCATAGCATACCATATAGGCTGTCACAACAAGTTTCAGACGCGGTTTTGTTTAAAAAATAGATGGCGGGTGCGGACCGAAGGGGACACAAAACAGAAGACAGACGGGGACGGTTGTGTGACGTGTGAAGTGTCACACGCGGAAGGCCATTTCTTTAGGCGGGAATACGAACGGCAGGAGCAGGGCGGAAAGGCCTTTGATATTGTTCAATCCTTGACACCACAGCGCACAGCAAGCCGACACAGGTTGGTGTTGATGTGTTGATCGACATCATGCAGCTAAAAAAAAAAAAAACAGCCCCCTTGACGACTCGCATGGGTCTGCCCCCCAACACACCGAATTTTGCACACCGGCTCTCCGGCTCGAGTACGCCACTCTGCTGTGTGGTACTATCTCTCTAACGGGTAGACCAGTCTTTCTGTGAAGGTATGTGCATGTTCTAAGAAGCTATGTACGTATCTATCATTAGCATCGGGCCGCATCCCCGGGGTGCCCTTCGTGAGTCCTCATATGCAGTACTGGGCCCTTTTTAGTGCCGGTATGTGTCCAGACCGCTGGCACTAATGCGAGTAGTGCCAACACGGCGCTATTCAGGTTTCGAATAACCCTCGTGAGTGCCGGTCCGGCACTATTGAGGGCGTGTTTGATTTCATGATGTGGCGCTCACGTTTTGCGGTGTAACAAGAGTACGATTTGGATCGAAATTTGTCAAGTGGTAACGTGGGCGTGGGCAGACTTTCTCGCGACACGTGTTGTTCCACCCTGTCGAACACACAGAGCTTGTTTTAATAAAAGAACTTGTTGCACAGTTTCTTTCTGCCCGCCTTAGCACACGTCCTGCACCGCCTGAATGTTGAGCGAACCCTTCAATAACATGCTCTGTAGTTTATTACATGCTCTGTACCGCTCTGCACATCTTCCGAAGAAATATTCCAAAAACAGCTGCCTAATGTTTTGAGGGCAAGAAAGCAGTGGCATTGGCCTCCCATGGATCACACTATTTCGGGCAACAGCACTAATCGACGGCGATAGGCAGACACACATCACGAACCCAATTATTAGCCGTTGACGGCAAAAAATATAAAAATGTAGGACGAAGCTTAATCTCATCACTCCTCCTTCGATGTTGCACGATAAAAAAGAAAACAGAAAAGAAACACGACAGGAAACGTTCAGCAAGAAAACAAACAGCCGTTAATACTATCATACTACAGCATACACCTGGAACCCCGTAGTCAATTTCGGTAACCCAGGAACAGGGTAGCACGAAACGCTTCACACTCAAGGCCACCGACATTCCCGCCTCCATCAAAATCGAAGGAAATGCGGACGAGGACATGCTGGAAATGATGGCTATTTATCGTGCGCATAGTAGCCTTCTATCTCAGGACAATGTTTCTCAACAAGAAATCGACCATCGTGCTATTTATCAAACACCTCCCCCTCATCACACACGGCGCAGCAGCGCAGAGCCTCAACCTCGTGCTCAGCTCGTCGTTAGAATGGAGGCCACAACAAATGCTAGCTCGCCTTCGTGCCAGGGGTGAAACTATCGAACCAACCCTCCCACGCACATGGAGCGACTATGTCACTGCTCTCACCACTCTTTTTGCACCTGCCAACCGAGTTCCGCTATTTGCTCGGGAAGTCATGACCCTGCAAGCAGAGAGTAGCGGGTCGGTAGACATGTCCGCACTGAGAGTGTCAAGAACATACGCACGGTTGCTAGCAGAAGCTCAAGGCACGACCCCACCGACCAAGAGCGCACATGAGCACGTCTTTGATGAAGCGTTGATTGCGTCTTTCGAAAACGGCCTACATCCGCACATCCGTACAATAGGAAGATGCTTAGAGAAGATGCGAACCAAACCTTCTTGGAATCGAAAGGGCGTGCTAGAAAACACGAAGCGAATCCGCTCAGAACAGCCACGGTTCCGTCCACCGCTGAAAACCTTGCCGTGTCCGCCTTGCACGACCCCCTCGACGACGCTCAGCTCTCCGAGAAAAGTGATCTGTTGACGGCTCGTGTCAACGCCCTAGAGGGAGCTCTGGGGACGACTGCTCATGTCTCTGGAGTTGATCGGAGCCGCGACCGGGTCCAGAAAATAAAAGGCCAACCGTGAACGTCCTAAATCCAGGGACAAGCAAGGCAGGCCCCACCAAGAAACCGGTGCGGGCGAAGCCAGACGGGCAAGACGTAGAGTGCGACTATATGGCGTGCAAGTATGGACCGGGACGTTTCACCCACTCGCGCAGTCAATGCAAAGTTGAAGCGAGTCACAAGAAGCACAATCTTGTGATGTCAAAGAAGAAACTGCTGCTCTTGTGATGTCAAATTTTGATGAGCAGCGGGTTTTGATCCCGTGTCTTTTGGAATCTGACACCACTGTCGGCGCCATTGTGAAAAGAGGGAATCGTCCTCGACAGACGTCGGGGAGAATGTACCTTTATGAAGGTGGCCTCCACATACAGCTGTGACTTCCGCCCACTACGTCTCGACAATTTCTCTCATGTCTGCCTGGCGCACCCGCTTAGCGGAATGCGCTGCGATCATCGTCGTCTTTGCTTTCGCCAGGTAGAGCGTCGCGTCTCCTAAGCACCTTCCCGACATGACATGTACAGTTGTTATGTTCTGCAGCAGCACGTGTACGCTAGTTTCTCTGTTTGGGTTCTGTCTTCTGCCTGTCTTTTGTCTTCACGTGTGTGTGTGTCTTTGTTGCTGGCATCGACCGCGCTAACAGGCTCACCAATGAAGAGACGCCAGTCTTAGTGCGGTTGAAAACACCCTTCTAAATGCCATTTACGGGGTGTATGTGAGCGCGCGTGAACCGGCACTATTGGGGGGGAACAACGGCGCCCAACCGGCACTATATCGGGCCCGCCCTTTTTAGTGCCGTCTGGCACTTTGTCGGGCTGCCTCTGTGTCCAGAAAATTTACCAGCACTAAATCGGGCCCCTGGCACTATTCGACCGGCACTAAAAAGGGCCAGTACTGTACAGCCTATTACACGCGTCATCAGGCGTTTCAAAGAATGTCTCCTCATCGTTCAGAGTACGTGCGTTGGACGACGACTACTGTAGTGTATCGTCACTTGAGATTTCTTGCCGACTACACCTCCTCCACCCCCACCCCCACGCCGCGCCTCCCAACAACAACACACAAACACAAAAAAAAAACGAATAGGCTGCACTCCCCCCGAGTACCTCCTGGGCGGCGTCCCCATGGACGCCCGGCGCGCCGACATGCTCCTGCTCGGCTGCTCCGACGCCCGCCACGCGCTCTTCACCCTCTGGACCTACGGCTCCGAGTGCAGCCGGGAGCGGGGGCGCTGGGACGGGCTCACCTCCGAGGAGCGGCGCCAGCAGAACCAGCAGCACCCCGACGGCCTGCGAACGCTGCGCTTCACCATGAACGACCGGGAGCCGGCCTGCCTTGCCCGCGTGCTGCTGCTGCTCCAGCTCTTTTGCAACAGCCACGATGACTTGGTGAGAGGCTGTGGGAGCGGGCGGGCCGTGATGGTTGCGAGGGGGGGGGTATGCATGTCACGGTGCAGCAGCACGTCGTTTTCGCGGGTGAAGAAAGTCAGAGTTGTTTTCCCACGCAGCGGTGGCCTGGGCCATTCCCAGGGCTGACAAGGCTGCTGGTGCTGCTGATGTTGTTCCTGCTGCTGGTGCTCTCTCCTTCCACGCGAGAAATGGCATCTATTATAGTGTTGTTGTTGCCCCATTTCTTCGGTCCGCTTGTTGTCGGTTTCAGTACTTCAAACGCTGCCAACCTCGTCGTATTGGTCTGCATATCTCCCTCCGTTTGTTTGGGTGCGGTTGCTTGTTCATGTTTGCGGTGTGGATCAGCTGAGGGCGTGCTCGCCGGACGCTCCGCCCGAGCAGCTAGACGCTTACTCGGCAAAAATCGCGCTGTGCTTCAACGCCTACTACAACATCTACGTCGACAACGCCACGCTTCAGGCCACCCAGGTGATCTTATTTAGCTTTGCTGCCTATCGGCGACGCCATTTACCACCTCCATTATTCACCAGGGGTTCATGTACACATGGCCGAAGTATCGATTTAGATCGGTTGGTTAACGACAGGGTTTAACTTTATGATGTGATAGATCGTGGGGCTGACTTGCCTCCAGTGCGCCAACGGGCAACCAGCAACGAATGACAGACATATGGATCCGTACTTGTTGTTCGTTTTGCTGGTTAGTCGGTCGCACTGTTGGTGTTTGTATACTGGGCCCGCACATCGCAGACGTTGAGACTGTGTTAGACTTTCCTTTTGCGTCAAGTGCCGTCGTAAGCCGCTGTCTGTCTTGGCTGTGGATGGGCACTGTGCGTTCTCGAGAGGGCGGGTAGTTGTTGAGAATGTTTTTTTTGGCGGGGGGTACTGTCGGATGGATTTGTGGTTCGGCGTCCTGGCGCCGTCGGATACCTTTCGCTCGCGACAGGTGTACCGATACCGTTTGGTAGTTTAGCACCTCTTGTTTCTGCTTTTTCGGACAATGTGCGATCGCGTCTCCAAGCGTCCAAAAAGTGCACCAGGTTACAGGCTCTCCTGTAGCTGCAGGCGCTGACACCGACCGGCATCTTTTGACCGATCTGCGAGGACATGGAGAGCATCACGCCAACCTGGATGCCGTAATCATCGTGGTGTGCCCGCTGCCTCTTCTCTTGTCTGCTGCCGCCGGCGGGTTGATATTGCTGTTAACCCTGCCGGTCGTCTTTCTCGTCGTGTCACCTGCGCTTGGCGGCGAGGACAGGCCGCAGCTAACCAGCTCCTGGAAGCGTCAGCGTCGCCCGCCTCTTGGAGCATGTCTCCCGTCGGATCTATCGCCCATATTGCAGGCCGGAGCTCTCTAAAGTGAGCGAGTGAGGGAGGGGGGGGGTGTTGCACTTTGTTTGAATGCCTTGAGTCTGTTGGATCTCATCCCACCGGTTCTCTTTGCGAAGGGAAGCCGCCAGCTTGTCGGGTGCTGTTGACGTTTCTGCCATAATTGTAAGGGAATCCTTCAGGACGAGGGCGCGCGTGGGGGGGGGGACTCGGTGCTGGAGTCTGATGGTTAACGGTGCGCGAGGATTCTCTCTACACGTGTTTCTCTACACGTGTTTTTTTACGATGTTATGCATTCTCCTCCTGAACATATTTTGCTTCACTCAGCTTCAGAGAGGAGCAAAGGGGTTTCCGTTTGGCTCTTCTTTTTTGTTTTTATCCACTACCCTGCGTCATGTTTTTGTGGGCTTGTTGTTCTATTGTAGGATTTCGTGTTTTCGCGAATGGCGTTTTTATTCTTTTCTGTACCTTTGTTGGGGTTAGCTTGTGACTACGGATACCCGTTTAACTCTACCTTAACTCTACCTTGGATGCAGAGGACCAAACGTTTGTTGCTGTAAGACAGCAACAAAAACAGCAACAATACTTGTATGAGGTGTACGTGCGTACGCTGTACGTGCGCTACAGTGATAGTGTCTGGAGCGCGCGTGCTGCGCTCGTTTCGGGTCTGCCGGACGTTGGTCCTAGAACACGGTCTCACCCCCCATATGCCCTTATTGCGGTTCTGCGCCCCCCCCCCTCCTGGTTTGCTTCGCCCCTGCAGCCGCCTGCGCTGCATGTGGTACGTGTATGCCGATACGAGCATTGTCCAGATCAAGCCGAAGAAGCAATTGGACAAGGAACGCAAGTGAGTGCACGGGCTCTCGTCTTGTCTCGTCTTGTCTTGTCTTGTCTCGCGTGCGGTTTAAGGGAAAACAGCTAGCGATCGAGAGAGCGGGTGTGCGAGCGACAGCCGCCTTTTCTCTCTCTAAGTGTACATGTTTCCTTGTCGTTTTTTCGTCCCGGGTGTGTTCGCTGGAAGGCGTAGTGCACCGGCGTCAGAATGAATGAGACAACAACAGATAAACGGCACCGTAATTCAGTTTTATTTTTTCTTCTTGTTCTGATTTTGTCGCGCAGGACCTACCATGATCAAACGGTGTTCCCTTCGAAGAACGCCTCTCCCATCCTCCTGACCGGCGAGGGCCCCGGCATCGCCGCCCCAAAGGCGATGGAGTGGGGCACGGAGATGACGGGCATCCACAGACAGTACCAGTCGTGGGGATACCTCGACCCCTTCCCGGTGCTCCGCGACGGCGCTAGGAGGTACATACACACACAAGCCAGATGACCTTCCCCACCACAAACGGCGCAGGGCTAGAGAAGAAATGTCGAAAAAGTTGCTGCGAAAACGATTAGTGAGAACGATGGAGTTGGAAGGAAGGAGGATGGCGGTGAAAGCACTCCAAACCGAACTAGAGTGCAAGGTAGCAAGCAGCCTTGGTAGACGCGTGCAAGTATTCTTCTGTTGCTACCGTTTCTTGTCTTTGATCCGGAGAATAGCTTAGCCTCCCTCATGCCGCCCCCTCACGGGGCCCCAGTTGATGTGCATTTAGAAGTGTTTTTGTGTTTTCAACCGCACTGAGACTGACGTATTTTGGTTGGTCAGCCGGTTGGCGCGGTCGATGAAATATTTAAAAATCACACACACACACGCACACGGGAGCTAAGGGGGGGGGGGGGGGGGGGACCCCTAACCCGGGAAGCCCGAATCCCTTTGCCCGTGAACCCCCACCCCCAAAAAAGCGGGGGAGGGAGCGGCGGGGTTTTTCCGGGGCGGGGTACATTTGCCCAAAATTTCCCCAGGGGGAAACCCCCACAAGAAATTGGGCAATCCCGGGGGGGGGGGGGTGCTTCCCGGTAAAGGGGGGGGGAAAAAAAAAAACAAAAAAAGGCACCCGGGGCCCCCCCGGGCCCCCCAAAAAAAGGGGCGAGGGGCCATTCCCCCCCGGGGGCCCCAGAAAATGGGTTTTCCCCACCCAAGCTTTTGTT
>FN649727.1:4399179-4413332 GCA_000310025.1 Ectocarpus siliculosus | reverse complement strand
CATCCTTCCCTCGACGGGGGGGGGGGGGAAACGCGTACGGGGTCGATGTGTGTGACTGGGTGTGTTCCTTCCTGAGGAGGCATCGACCGCGCTACCCGCCTGGCCGATTAAATATCCGTCACACCAATTTTTCACCCTTCCATTATTTACTTGTATGCATTTCTGTTTCTGTTTCTGTTTCTCTCGCTGTCATGTCATACACACAGGGACTGACCCCCCCCCCCCCCATCGCGCGGGTGTGCTTGTTTTTCTCGCTCGGGTCTCGCAGGACATCTCTCCCTCGCTCGTGAAAGGCCTAAGAGACAGCGGACGAGCGGAGGTGCTGCCCAGGCTCTACCACGCCGTGCTGCCGACCCTCATCGCGGTAGACGACGTCGAAGGCCTCCGTCTCAAGTCCAAGGCTCTCGTGGACGATGAGGGAGGAGACCGCGGCGGCTTCGCGCACCTGAAGAAGCCGGTGGGGCAGAGCTCCGGCGCAATGCTGTCGTACAACGGGCCAATCAGGGGGGTCGGCAACATCGTTGAGGTGAGGTATTGTTGAATAATGCGCCTTGTGTTTTTGATATTTTTCTTCTTTTTGTCGTTTCCTCGGACTGGGACTCAAAACGACAAACCGCACGCACGTAATAGTGGCTACAAGTGTCGATCAGCAAGGAGGTGGAACATGTGCCCACCGACAGAACATCCGGGTGACGGAGCGCGCTTTTGCGCGGGATAGATGTCTCAGCGAGCGACCCGGTGTGAGCTTCCCAAACAGCAGGATCTTAGTGCTGAAAAAAAACTTCATTCAATTATTGAGCGAATAACTTGCCAGTGCGCGCCACGCGACGCTACTTCTGATTCTTAGTTTTTTACGCTGAGCTATGTCATTTGTTCTGGCGCATGGTTTTGCGCAGGGTTGTTGGTTGAGCGTCATTCCCCGTTTCGTTGACACTTGTTGTTTTTTTGTTAATTGTTTTGTATTTTGTCCGTGATGTATTCCCGCATATGGTTTTTTTGATTCTGTGACACTGAATGGGGATCGTTCTAGTTCTAAGCATGCTTTTTGACGCCCGCTTGGTTTTGTTGTACCAGCCTTTTTCTTCGCCTATTCTAGGTCTGTTGTGTTTGCAGCAGTCCGTCCTGACGCTCTTGTCTTACTTGTCTGCTCTTGTGGTGTGTCCTGGCACCTTTGCTGTTTCACAACGACATCCCGACATGTCACGACCGACGCTGCTGATTGGACGGACGATACTGATTGGACAGTCCGTACCGGTGGCGGCCGTGCAAGAGCGAGGCGGCGGTGTCGCGAACCAACCTTTAGGTAAGGAGCGGCGGCAGCTGCACACCGACAGACAGATGGACTATCTGGCACACAGACAGACAGCGACACGTATGCGAAGGGAGTACATCTACAGAGGTAGAGACTGAAGAGGCATGGGAGACGACGGGAGGAGGGAAAGGTGTAGCGAGATGAAGAGGAAGCTAGTGAGAAAAGGAGTGAATGGGCAAAGAGAAGGGGGAGAGACGAAAAAGTGCGCCAAAGGGAGTGTGATGACCAACGCCAGCGACGAGAAAACGTGGTAAAAGGACAAGAGCGAACGAGAGGACGGGGGAAAGGTGGGGTGTCTTTCAGCGACGGTCGATGGCAAAAGCGAACACCAGGGTAGCCGCCACCGCCGCAGCCGCGGACGACCTCCTTGCTACCCGCGTTTTGCTGCTGCTGCTGCTGCTGCTGCTGCTGCTGCTGCTGCTTGCGAAACGTTTGCGTCATTCTGAACCACATTTGTCTGCGATTGTTTCTCAGGTTCCGTTTCCCCTTCGGCGGCGAACGCCTTCGGCGAAGTCGAAGGCAACGACAGCGGCTACGCCAACGGCAAGCCCTCCGCCACCGCCACCGCTGTCTCCTTGGTGGGACTGGACGAGGAGACACGCCGCGTTCTGGCCAAGGCCGGGTTGGGCAGGATGCCCGCCACCACGTTCGAGTGGGTCAAGTTCGAGCGAGTCCAGCAAGGTAAAAAATACCCCCTCTACAATCGTTGGTTAATATAGATTGGTCAGTTTTTTGCTGCAAATGGCACTGCTGCTGTTTGCACCCGCCGCGCAGGGTTTTCTCGTTTTTTTTTGTGTTGTTTTTCTTGATCATCGTGCATGGATGACTCTTCTCTTTCATTCCGAGTCTCGCGAGTGTTTTTTGGCGGTTGTGTTGTGTCTTATTAATAGTGGTGCCGTGTGGCGGTATCCTGTGTTGTCTAGTCTTGTCTGGTCGTCCGTGCAGCAGCCCAATCTAATCTAATCTTGACGATGGCTTTGTTCGCGCCGCGTCTTGTCCGTTCTCGTTTGGCGGTTTCCATTTCCGGAGTTCTCGCGAGTCCACAGAAGGGTTAACATGTACCACAGGATATGTTCTGGTTTCTGATGTCGGGAACGCTGTACACAGGCCGTGTCTCCGTCACAGGTTGCAGCTCGTAGTGGCGGACTTGTGTCGACGAGTGGTACCTCCTTGTTGTTGTTCTTCGTCTCTTAGCCGTTGTCTCCATACTGTTGTACCGTATGTGTTTTGGCCGCGTTTCTCTCTCTCCCCCGCGCCCCCCTTTGCTCGCCGAACGCATTCAGCCAACCAAATTTCTGAGCAGAACCTCCGCAACGAAGGCATCATGGTATCTACGAAGAGAGCCGGATACCCGTGAAACCGTGGGTTTTGTACCAAGAGTTCAACACAACCGCCTCGCCGGTGCCCCACCCCCTCCCCCCGGCATGCCCACTAACTGCAATGCACCCCCCCCTCTGTTTGTTTTGTCGGCATTTCTTGCCTGCTGCGCTATGCATGCGTCTGCTTCCAGGCCTCCCGGCGGACCCCCCTTGCCCGGTATGCCAGAAGCCAAATGCCCAAAAGAGGTGCACGAGGTGCAAGATCGTCAGATGTGAGAACAAAGACTGAAGGAAGTCATGCCCTATACCTTTACCCAACCATATTCCCCTCTACGCTGTAAGAGGGTTTTTTCCTTAGCCTTCAAGCGAGAGAGCAAGGTGTCCAATCGCGCCGTACCCTATTCGTTACCCTCTAAAATTTTCCCTTTGTCCTTAACCAAGATCGACACGAGTAGCCACTCCACGTGCACGAACTTCCTGTTGTGATGACAAACAGACATGCACACTGGTGTACACGGCACCTAGGTTGATAGGCTCTACGTAGCAGTCGAACCTCCTAAAGCTTGACACGGCTGCTACATGCCATTGCAAGGTGTCATCGGTGGCTAACTGAGGGAGTGATTGCCCTACTCGGAATCAACAAAACATGGTGTTGCTCATGGGTGTTTTCGTGTCGTTGACTCGGATATGCGCGGCGCACCCGACGACGCATGCATCTGTTCGCCCGCCCGTCCACTCTCCTTTTTCCGTCCTCAGATTGCTCGCGGGAATGCCAGAAGCAGCACTGGCCCACCCACAAGCTGGAGTGCTATGCCGACAGCTAGTCGGCTAAATGGTTCGCGCCGTGTAGAGATGGGCGTATTGACTTCTTCTCCGTAACTCCTCCCGTCTTCTGCTCGCCCCCCTGCGAACCCAAACGGGAACAGGGATGAGAGTTGGTTTCTTTTCCATATCCCGCAGGACAGATTACTTCGTTGTTGGTTTGATTGTGTCATATGTGCCATGCTTGCTTTCATGTGTCGTTACCATACTTCTGTGGATTGGCGGGTTCCGACTGATGGGAGGGACATTTTGACATTTGCCTCCAATAGTTGTTTTGTATTTGAAAGTATTCTCTTGCGTGCTTGGTTCGGGAGCACCTGAGTTTATTGCTGTTTTCTCTGCGGGGCAAACTGCAAATGGCACGTTCTCTGGACTAGATCTTCCCGTGCGCCTCCTCCATTTGACTGGTGAGAGTACTGGTTGATTTGCACCCGCTTTATTCACGGTTTGCGTTTTTTCATTGCTCTACCGGTTAGCGCGGTGATGTATGTATATCTAGGCCATGTCCTGCAATGTAGCACTCTCTAGGGAGCGATGAAGCCTTTTTCGTAAACGAATCTCTCGCGTCCTGGCCTTGCGAAGCCGTCATAGCCCAGCGTCCTGATGTCGTGATGTCGTCGTATGCATACAGCAGTATATGCCTTCTTTCCGAACAACAAGCAATCGAGTTGGAGACCCCCACACCCCACACCATTTTGAATTCAGACGAGTTTTGGGCGCATGTATTTAGCGATGTGAACATGCGAATGCCTCTGTTTCTCAGAGGAATCGCTCCGCTGGTTGTGTATATATTGCCTTGACCACCACAGGCGGGGAAAACGGTCGTTAAGCCATCGGCATGGAGTGCGCCGATCGGTCACTTATTTGGATGCGAGCTGCGAGCACACGCACCGACCGGTCATGCTTCTTCCAGCAAGTTCCGCACGGAACTGCACACAAAATTCTGCTACGCTAGCTGCTGCTGCTGCTGCTGCTGAGGCTTTCGAGATAAGCCCCCGTGGGACTCTCCGCTCGAATGTGTTGTGCTTAGACTATCATTCTGTGTCGCTCGGCGCGCCTAGCGCGGTTCTCGGCGGGAAGCAAGAAAGTCGGTCTACCAGCTAGGTGTGAGTTCACCAAGCCAGCTGTTGTTACATTTCCTATTGCCGCATGCACATCCAGACCAAATAGGTGTGTACCGGTTATAGGTACCTACAGCAATGGTGTGGAGCCTGTTCGATTTTTGACAACTGCATAGTCTATGATACATGCTGCAGTAGATACTGTACTTGAGTGCACAATATGGAATATACCTAGAGGAAGCGTACAACAGCACGCTTCAAATGTCACCTCCCCCGGACAGATACAAGATAACAAAACACCCATGTCTGTGCCGACACCTATCTCGAGGCAAGATATCGTGACCCAACCTAAAACGCGGAGCAACAATTATTCAAATCGACGAATCATATGTATCGATCGGACCATCGGACCTACATTACTCGGGCGTACCTTGGCCTGGTTCACTGCTATTGCGGGGCCTCCTCCGATGGTTGGAAATGCTCCGAAAGTGCAAGAGTGAGGAAGCGCAGCAACGCTTTCACGCTTTGCCGTGCGGACGGATGATGTACTAGGCAGTACATCAACAGGACTCGACCGGGAGAGACCTCCCATGCGTGTTGCTCCCTTAGTGCTACCCCAGTCCCTTTCAGGCTTCTTCATAAAAAACATGTTGAAATCCGGCCGCGGTGGTACTTGCTGCGCAGCACTGGCAGAGAGGTCCGCCTTTCGAGTCCAGGTCAGGCCACCACGCGCGGCTGCAGCCGGGAGGAACCGCAGGGGCCTCCGCTCCAGGCCTTGGCAGAGGCTTTTCTGCTCGATTTCCAACGAGCAGCCTGTTCCGAGACAAGTGTCGTGGCCGATTGCTGCACCTCCGACCCCGCACCCAGCGCAGCAACCCGCCGCGCAGGCGCCGCCTCGGGAAGGGCTCAACGGAAGCGTGAAGCTCGAGCCCTCGCAACAGCTGGCGCTGGAAGAGGGTACGCCCCTGCGCCACTCCAACCCGGATATCCAGGTCCTGCTCGACCGCTACACGAGGCTCTGCGAGGGCGAGGTGGATCCGTCCGTGCTGCCCGTTTTTGGCCCATCCGATCGACGGAGTCCGTCGAGGGCCGTGTTCTCTAACACCAATGTTGACCTCAGTCGGGTCGAGGTCGTCGGCTTTGACTACGATTACACGCTGGCGACATGTGCGTTCTTCGCCGAAATCCTACGTTTACATAGCAGCAGGTTTGCTTGTTGTTGCTGTGTCGTTTTTTGTTCTTGTGTTGGGTGTAATTCGTTTTTTGGGAAGGGTGACAGCAGAGGGTCGCCTCATGCGCGCCCACTGGTCGAGTGTTATTTACAGTAGTTGCTGCTGCAACCTGTCTGTCTACCGGGCCTGGCCAACAAGACACAGCGGCCGTGTTCGCCAAAAGGAGCGTACAGCAGTAGGCAGAGAGTGCACGGCGAACTGTTGACAGGCGGATATACGATGCCTGCACACAGAGTCGTTGCGACGCCGATCACGCGAACGGGACAACGTTACAAGTAGCAGGTGCCTTGTCTTGCTGACCTTCGTCGCCAACTTGAACCGCTTGTGTGCGTTGGTTGATCTGCGTTGCACGGCACTGCACTCGTTGAATCCATCCACGATGGACGAACACGGGCTGATGGGACACGTGGCTACTGCCGGTGGGGCTCTTCAGACAAGCCAAGCTTGCAGGGTGAGTCTGGTACTCCTACGCTGGTAGACACCCAGCGGTAGATAGCAACAGCAGCGTGCATGAATCCTTGAAAATCTCGTGCATCACCACATTATACATGCGCATAGATAGATTATTATTGGAACATCGCGGATATACTCCGTGCGGTATTATTCTCAGAAAGGGATGATGTGTTCCGGCGATTTAAAGTCTTTCCAACACCTGGGGGTCTTAGTAGAGTCTACTTGCGCACTTAGAGGCCAGTGATACCACCGAAAAAATAATTAAATAAATAAAAAAAAAAATACCACCAAGGCGTCCGCGTCAGTTGGACCGGAACGGTTTCATGTCAACACAACAACCCACATCAAGAACTCTACTAGACGTCATCCGCGGTTGATCGACATGGATTTTTTGAAAGGGGGGGATGGCGACGAAGCATCCCCGGCTAAGGTCTGAAAATTTGCACAAGCTTCCGTAAGGTCATGGGGATTACGAAAATGTTACCATCTGTTGTGAGTTTGGTGACCATGGAGCGGAATCGCTCACGATTTAGTGGGTAAAAAAGGGCCCAAAATGGCAAATATTGACCGGAAGTCGGTTCCGCGGGCCCCCCGAGAAACCTCAAACACCTCCGATTCGTGTGAAATTTTCAGGGATGGTGGATTTAGCATTGCTGAACACGTTTTCGAAGTGAGAAATAGGAAAAAGTCATCACGGCGCTAGCGATGGCCCTCCAAAGGTCTCAACCAGAGCTCTCCTCACCCAATTTGATGTGCCTCTGTCCAAGTGGGTTTGAGTCGGGGCCACTTTCTGAGTGGCTCTACCCCCCCTAAATCGACCAAGCGGAATCGATTCCCGCGGAGGCCCAAAAAAAAAAAGTTCGGGAAGGCGGCCCAAAAAAAAGTTCGAGCCGAAGGAGAACTTTTTTTTGTGGGGTCTACTTTTTAAACGTCGTTTTTGAGCGTTTTGGAACGATAAGTGCAGTCGATTTTTTTTTTTTTTTGAGTGAGAAAAAGCCCATGTCGATCAACCGGGGATGACGCCTATACCGGGCTGTATCTGTCGACATCTTGCTGGAGTTATTTGCTGTCCTGGGAAGTACAAGAACAGATGGCCTTGACGATGAAACCGTGATCCCTCTTGCATGCATGTCGAACAATTGTTCGTGTCCCATGTGTAGATACACCTTGTAGGCTGCTTGGAGAGAAGGTTCTGGACCCAGTTGACTGTTATCCCTACTTAAGCTGGGTACCACGCACAGGAGATTAATATGTTGGTGTTACAATGCGGATCACCTGTCGTGAGCATGTGTAGAATATCATCATGATGAAAACATGTATGTTTTCCTATGAACCTGTGTGAGATGGGTGTTAGGATGCACACAGCATGGATCGTTCGTGCCAAACTTTTTTCGAGTTCCTTCCCTCTTGTTCTCTCGTTGGTTGACGGGTCTTGGACGATACCCATGGCTGAGATTCGTGAAGATTCAGTACGTATTTGAATCTGTGGTTTGTGGAGGCGTGTTGGAATTCGGAAAAGCGGGGATCGAAGAAAAATAGAGACAGCCTCGGTGTCAGAAAGTTTTTGTGCTCTCGCTGGGCGAGAGACAAGCAAGTGCATTTGAGAGAAGGAGAGGAGTAGCAGAGATAGCAGCTTTGAGGAGCAGCAAACACGGGGTGCCGCCTAGGATTTGATCGATTTGAGATTGTACTAGTTGTGTGTCCCAGTCGCGGTTAAGGGCAGCAGCACAGCAGCAGCAGTATTTGACTATGATTGATCCTAATGGTTTTCCGAGATTCAGGTCAATTGTTCATGTTTTGCTGAACTTCAGGACATCGCACCTCCACCAGCACCACCTCCAAATCCGACCGCCCTCGTGTCATCATTCGCACGTATATAGCGAATCCCCCGCACGGAAAAGTCCATTCCACAGCCCGTCCGTTTACCTTCGTCTCGCAGCGATCGATAAGGAAGACCATGTTCGTGTTTCCTACCTTTTTTCTACCCCGCAGTGCCCTGCGCCCTCTCACTCACTTTTTGTGCTTGAAGTTTCGCCCCCTGCTGTCTGCTGTGTGTTTTGATACACCTTTGTACGTACCTTGGACCCGTGCTTGATTGTATGGCGTGCTTTGCCCTGCCTTGCACCCGTGCTTGATTGTATGGTGTGCACTGCCCTGGGGGTTGCGGAATGTAACAACCGCGAAAACCAGTTCTGATTTACGACCTGGCGAAGGAGCACCTGGTGGAGGAGCTCAAGTACCCCCCGAGTCTCATGGAGATGGAGTACGACCCGGACTTTGCTATCATGGTGAGTAGCAGGGGAGATGCGGTATAGTCGGTCATGAAAGAGGCAGGTCGTTGTTTTCTCTCAGGTTTGGTTTTGTGTACATGTGTATGCATAGCTCGGCGGCGCGTGTCCTGCTGTGTGTGGACCCCACACCTACATACAAACGCAAAAACTGCTGCCGAGGGCTATTATGCGCTGCGTTCTGTATCACGTGTCCACCGTTTGCAGCAAGTATAGGGATAAACGCCGCTGGTTCTTTGGTGTCGAAACTGTATCGAAGAGACAAACAATCGGCAGAAAACGAGCAGCCCTCGCCTCCTCCTCCTGTAGAGCAGAGAGTCCTGTGCAACACCGTCGCTGCTACACATATTGCCCGTTGGTTGTACGTACCTGACGTTCAGCCTTATGCTCAAGGTTGTAATCTGGCACGAGAAGCTTTTAATGCTGCTGATCGAAAACGCTGATCGTCTTTGCCCCCCACTCCTTGCGGTCCTTTCTGCTGTCATTTCGCGGTTCTAGAGCCCCGTGTCGTGGTTCTAGAGCGTGCGTGTCTTTTGATTGGTGTGCTTTCTTTCCTTCTACTGATTGGTTCGCATCCATAGGGACTGACGGTCGACATGGACAAGGGCCTTCTCTTCAAGCTGTCTTACATCAACCGTATATCCATGCCGGTGTATCGGGGGAGAACCGCTCTCAGTCGCGAGGAAATAGAGGTGTGTGTGCATGCGTGTTGTCTTTCTCTTTTTGCTTGACGAGTTTGTCGGCCTCTCGTGGTGTTGCCTCTGCACTGCTCAGACAGTGTTAGTTTTTGCACACTGAGAGAGAAACTAAGAAAACAGCAAGCAGTGTTGGAAGAAAGGAGTGACCAAACCAAGTCTTGCGCGCACCAATCGCGCTTGTTTGTGCATGGACACCATCGCGACAACAAGCGGTTGAACGAGTTTTTTTTTGCTCTGCCCGGTGCTGAGGCGGGGAACGGCCACAGCACTCTTCGCTTCTAAGCAACCGAACGGAGCACCTGGTAACTTGCACCATGAACTGGGTGAAGAAGGAATGTTTCGACACTTTCTTCCTTGCTTCTCAATAACAACCGAACGGAAAACCTGGTGACATGCACCGTCTACTATTACAAGTATAACGTTTCGACGCCATTTCCTCTTTGTTACGACCCGACCGTTGTCGTCGCCGTGGTTCTTGTTGCAATACTGCGATATTGCGGCAACAACAGGCGGAGTACGGGTCCTACCCGAAGATGGTGTCCCCGGGCTACCGCAGGAAGCAGCTCAAGCCTCTGAACGACCGCTTCTGCCTGGCGGAGGGGTGCCTTCTCGCGGACGTGATGGAGCACCTGCAAGCCGCGGCCGGAAAGAAGGCCTTCCACCCCAGGTATGCTACATACAATTTATGTACACGGTTGATCGATTGATTGATTGATTGATTGATTGATTGTTGATTTGGTACACGATTGGTTGGTTGTTGTTGTTGTTGTTGCTGTTGTTGCTGTTGCTGTCCACGGCCACACGAACTATGTCGATCTTCCTCAAAATTTTTTCTCGCCCAAGGACAGCGAGCGGGAGAAAGAAATGGCCGGCCGTTTCACCCTTGCCTCGATTCAGGCGGCCTTCCAAGGAGCACGGGCACTGTTGTGGGTTGGCTGAAAGCCCCGCGTGTTGCCCCCCCCCCCCATGGAACGCTTCGTCGCTGCTTTTTCGGGGATAAGAGGACACTCTGTTCTGGAACAAAATCAGTTCAGACACTGGTCCCAACCCCATCGCGCGTGTTGGGCCTCAAGAAGAGCTAAGAGCAACACACTGAGTCGGCCCTCCGCCATCGAACCTCTTGGCTCCTGTCCAGGGCTGTTGTCGAGGATGTCCTGGCGGCCGTGACCCACGTCCACGTTTCGGGGAAGATGCACGAGGCGGTGCTGGGAGACATCGGCAGGTGGGAACCGGGATTATTTCGTAAGGCATACCACTGCTGTAGCTGTAGCGCATGCTACAAAACGCGGTTCACAGAGAGGGCACGGGATTTTGTTCGGGGGGCGATTTTGCAGCGGCGACAGCTGCGAGCGGAGAGGTGTATCTGCTTTGTCGTTGCTTGTAGGATAGAGTAGACCCTGCCCCGTCCGGACCGTGTCGCGCCTCGGTCGATGATGATGGAGACGTGGTCGTAACCGTGGGGTGAGCCTAGAGCCGTGACGTACGATACTGCAGTTTATTTAGATCGGCGAGTCAACAGGAGGAGGTGGGATGCGGTCCAAGAACGTAAGCATAGGCATATACAGGTTGGGGACGGGGGGGGACTGCGTTTATGTTTTTTCGTGTTCGTAGGCTCCCTTGACGATGCGACAACCGTATGGTGGGGGTGTTCAACGCCTCAACTACATAGATGCATGGCGCAGGATGCACTCGCTAATGCTGTTGCTGAATTCCTTTTGTGTTCTTGTGTGTGTTTTTTCTGCGGTGCATGAATACAGCTCGGCGAGTAAGACGCAAAACGAGGCCCTACCCCTCGAGTGGGCTCGGTCGTACCGCTTCAAGCAGTCTTATCCACGCTGTCCAAACAGCATGCTCTCAAATGAGATGCTGGCTGTCCCACCTATCGGGCACCACTGAAGATGTAGTGAAGCACTCACATGGATTGATTCTCTGGTCGTAACTTGGCTGCTGGCTGATTCCCCCCCCTTGTTATCGACCACCTTTTCGTTCATTTTTTCTGTATTTTGTGTACCTTCTTTCCTTTCTTCGGCCCTGTATTTGTTGACAAAACTTCGACGGGCCGGCGGGGGGGGGGGGGGACCTGGTGACTCTTCCGTTCTGCGTCGCACCGCAACACGGACGGCGGTGACGGTGGCACAGATTCATTCAACCGAGCTACCGGCTGGAGCACATGCTACGAACGCTAAAAGATGCCGGGAAGAAGCTCTTCAGTGAGTTAGTGTAGGTAACAGGCAGTGCCTTCCTCACCTGTACTGCTGCTAGTTTAGCCTTGTTTCATTCATGCTTAGCCATCCCACTTATTTTTATCAGGTCTCTCAAAGCGCAACAGTAGTGGGTCTTCCGGGCATACGGCTAGCTGGTAGCTGTGCTTCGAGCCCCATCCCCGCAGTTGATCAACGGTAGAGATGCATAACATTGGGAAGTTCGTGTCAAAGCCGGCGTATATGAAGCATCTCGTTCACACCGCCCCACTCTGGCCCAACTAGATCGCCTCATGCCCCTCTAACCCCCCCCCCCCCCCCCCGCCTGGTTTCACACTACCACTTGTGTTTCTGGGTGGGAATCGCCCACATTCTGTCCGCTTATGCCAACGCGAAAGTTGCCCTTTTTTCTCGTGAGTTTCTCGAAACAAAGGAGAGCGGTAGCGATAGTAAAGCAAACAGGCCTATGTAGACCGCAGCAGCGCAGCACGTCCCGTGCCCCTAAAGTTTTCCGTCGTGTGCTCCTGTTTCCCTTCCTCTCTGTTGTGCGTGCGGTCTGCGTCCTCGCCAACAATCGATGAATGTTTGGTCGCTGACGACATCACAGTTTCGTCCAACAGCCCTTGGCGGTTCGTCAATGCCGGCATGGAGCACATGCTGGGGCCCACGTGGAACGATCTCTTCGACTTCATCGGCGTGGGGGCTTCCAAGCCGTTGTTCTACACGGGCTCACGTCCGTTCCGACTCGTGAGCGCTGCAGCACTGCAACAACTACCGCGATAATTCAGAGTTTTGGCTTGTTTCCTTTGTTTTGTTTTTGAAGGAGCTTGATGGTGTCAGTCATCGTCTTTGACTACATAACTTTTGTCAACATGTCTTCTAGGAGCTTGAGTACGTCAGTCACCGCCTATGATTAACTTGTCGATGTGATAAGTGATAAGAGCTACTACCGTTGATGAATGTACTGTTGGTGTGTGCTTCGATTCAACAGGTTTCGAAGCGGGATGGGCGGATCAAGTGGTCGGAGGTTACTCACCTGAAGAAGGGGGGCGTGTTCACCCACGGCTCCATTGCAGAGCTCAGGCGATTGAAGGGTGAGTGTGTGAGCATGAGAGAGAGAGAGAGAGAGAGAGAGAGAGAGAGAGAGAGAGAGAGAGATGCTCCCAACAGGGGGCAAGAAGGGGCGAGAGGGGCGAGAGGGGGGGGGGGGCGTGCGGCGCCAGACGTGTCCGTTCTTGTCGTGCTCCTCTTGTCGTACAGGGCAGCGGTCCTGTTTTTGTGACAACTACTGGTGAGGGGGTTTGAGAAAGAGAGAGAAAGCACTGGACGATCACGTTGGATTGGAGGCTTCAGTTTTCAACACAGAGAGAAGTTCAACGTCGACAGATACCTTCTCCGTGGGGCTAAACGGTCAACGCGGATGATCAAACGGCAGTCTACCTAGATTCGAACCGTGCTTGGGGCTGGGGGGGAGGGAGGGGCGGGAATCTCTTTTAGCGTACTTGCCAGTCTCAAGCTTGTCTGCACTCCCTCTCTTTTGTTTTTCGCGTGCTGGCTTGGCTGCCTCTTGCGGGACAACACCACCAGGGTGGGAGGGTCCTTCCGTGCTTTACTTCGGGGACTCTCTTTGGGCCGATCTCGTGGAGGCCCGCAAGCTCCACGGCTGGACCACGGGTGCCATAATCTACGACGTAGAACTGGAGCTGGAGAAGATGTCCTCGCCGGTAAGCTGCCCTATTGCGTGACACTGTGGATGATAGCTCCTCACCAGGGAGGCGGCGGGTCTAGATGCCGTGGTATTTGTCCAATTACGTGTTCACCGTGAATTTGTCTTATTTTGAGTTGATACCACGGTCGATGATCGGTTTAGTAGCTGGCAGTGTTGTCCACTCGTACGTTTAGCAGTCCCTGTGCTCCAGCACTGATGATGCTTCAACGTGATCGGGCGCAAACGGAATGTCCTGCGAGCAGCTGCCTTCTCTCGGTGCGCATGACTCCTCTTCTATACGCACGCAGACATCCTCTTTGGCACATAGTAATAAATGCTCACTTCTCATCAACTCCAATAAACACCAATTTCAGACTCCTCCCCCCATAGGTTGGATCCATCTGAAATACTCGCTTTATGTCGTATAGTACATACTTGTCGACGTGTCTTTTTTCACAACAATACATGATGTTTTTTGTTTATCGTCGCAATGGTGATGGCGATGATGGTGGTGGTACACATCGCTTGACGAATGTAAACGTGCAACGGAGGAGTATCGGAGGTGCTGTACAAGGGCTGAGCCTCGACCGTCGTTCAGTTCCTGCTGTCCCTCTCTCGATAGATGTGTACCATGTGACCACGACGTGACCGGACGGGCGTACAGAGTACGTCGGAGACGCGTGGGCATAAAGGGTACATGGGATGAGTAAAGAATAGCGCAGTTAACACGCAAAGAACGGCGGCATGATGCGGCTGGTGCTATGGACGAGGCGGGCCCTAAAGCCTTTTGTCCCTCGGAGGAGGTGACCTCATAGTCACACACTCCTCTCTACCACATGCTATTTTGAGCACCCCCCCCCACACACCGCCTGCATCTGTGTCTTGGTCATTGTCCCGGTTCACTTCCTGATCGTCATCCTTATGCCTCTATCGGTTGCTGTAAAATTGTTGCTTCGTTTCTGTCGGCCCCTTTGTCGATCCCCCCCCCCCCCCCCACCTGTCCGCCCCCCCCAAGGGGTTTAAGTCGAAAAATGCTTTCCTCCGTAAATACATAAAACA
>FN649727.1:4321783-4399079 GCA_000310025.1 Ectocarpus siliculosus | reverse complement strand
GAGGGGGGTACGGGTTATTTGGGGGAGGGGGGGGCTAAAGGGGTCCAGGGGGGGGGAAAAAAATGGGGCGTTTACCACCCAAAAAAGGGGGCCTGGTGGGGGTGGGTGTTTGGGAGGGGGGGGCCCTAAAACCTTTTTTTCCTTGGGGGGGGGGGCCTTAATGTTCCCCCATTCTTTTTTCCCCCATGTTTTTTGGGCCCCCCCCCCCCCCCCCCCCCCGGCTTTTGTTTTTTGGTCATTGTCCCGGTTCACTTCCTGTTGTTCATCCTTAGGCCTTTATGGGTTGCGGTAAAATTGTTGTTTGGTTTTTGTGGGCCCCTTTGTGGTTCCCCCCCCCCCCCCCACGCTGTCCGCGCCCGCCAGGTGCTTTACGTCGAAACATGCTTCCCTCCGTACATACATACAGCAAGACCGGCATTGTTTGAACGGAACCTGGACTTACTCACTTTTATCCTAGATCCACCACATGAGGCACTACTGTTTATTTCACGCAAAGACCTGCCTCTTGTTTGTTTTTTTCGCAGATGTACCACCAACTCTCCAAGAGGGCTCTGGCGCTCGAAATACTGCTGCCGCTGGTGCAGGACGTGGCGGAGATGCACGGGGGCCAGGTGAACAGCCTTGAGAGGAATACGGCGGTGCCGGAGATGGGAGAAGAGGACCACGCCCTCCTGGACCAACTCGAGAGGCGGAGGGCGCTCGTGAAGCGGAGCATCAGCGACATGACCTCCCCTAGCTTCGGCTCCATATTCAGGTTGTCTCATTTGTTTTTTTGTGTAATAAGAGTATCGACTAATATTTGTAGGCGTGGTACGTTTGTCAGGCAGTCTTGTCTAGAAGGCGTTGTGTTGACATTTTGATTATGTTGCTAGAAGATGGTGGGGTTCCACGCGGCAAGGCACGTCTTGGATGGTTAAGGCAGGACATGCACGTCGTATGTCCATGTAAGGAACTTGTGATTTTGGTCTGCGTGTGCGCACAATTGGTTGCTTGTGCTTGCTAGTTCAATGGGAGGGATGGTTTCGCGAGCGTAAGAAACACCCGGTTTTTTTTTCCGTCACCCCAACACGAGGGCTGTTTTCGCGGCACCTCACACTCACCCCCAACTCCCGCGTAGCTTGCTTCGAAACCTCATCTGGTGTTTGCTCATGGTTGAAACCTCTCGCCGTATTTTGAGTGATGATTGTGTTGTTGGTGTCGTTGTCGTTGGTGGTTGTCCAGGACGAGCGAGGAGCCGACGTTGTTCGCGTTCAGCCTGTGGAGACACGTGGACCTGTACACGGCCTCCGTGTGCAACATCATCAACTTTGGTGTCACGCACCGCTTCTACCCCACCAAGGTACAGTACTGCTTTTGTGCCTGCTCGCTCTTCTCCCCCCCCCCTCTCTCTCTTTCTTTCTCCCTCTCTCTCCTCTCTCCCTCTCTCTCCTCTCTCCCTCTTCCTCTCTCTCTCTCCCTCCTTCGCTCCCTCTCTCCCTCCGGACGCCTGCTCGTCCCCCCAAACGTGCCGTCTATCAAGCTATATACTCGTTTCTAACGCCATGTGTTTTGTTCCCGTCCTCCGGGTCCCGCTGTATCGTATCACCGTGACCGTCCCGTCCCGCATTCGATGGTCTCGCCGTTTCGCGGTACTGTGGTAATTTTACGATGCAGACGCTTTCCGTGGCACACGAGCCGAGGGTGGACCACGGGGAAATATACCGAGCCATCAATCTCGACTCTGACGACCGAGCCAACAGGGAGCACGACGATCACGACGGCAGGAGAACCGCTACATAGATGAACAGCAGCTCCATCCGTCAGAAGGTCGATGATAAGTGTCTCCGAGCAGCCTGACAGATTACGGCGGAAGCTTGATGGAGCAGGAGCTCAATCGGATCTGAGGTCTGATTCAAGGACTGCTGTTGTTGTTGGTTGGCTTAATTTTTCAGCTCCGGCAGCAGAGGTCTAAGATCGGTCGGGGGCCTCTTTTTGGTCACCTCACGATCATCTCGCTCGTTGTTTCAAGACCCGTAGAAAGGGCTATCGCTTCTTTTTTTTTTTGTTCTCGGTACGTTTTTTGTATTCCTTGTTGAATGTTTTTAAGGGTGTCCGTGTTTGGCGGCGTAGGCATTTCTATTTCTTCTTACCTCACGGGCAAGAGGAAAATATTCTTCCTGGAGACGAAATCAGGAGCGGGGGGAGGGACTTATTATGGAAAGGGGCAAAGTGTTTAATTGTGAGCGAGGTTTGGTTTGCTCTTGGGCACGAATGGGCTATGTTGGGCTGGGGCGTTTCCTCATACCGAAGGCAGGCACCAAGAGCGTGCTTGCTATTCATGAAACGCTTATTCCTTAACTTGGACGCTTGGGCGGCGCTCCTATCCCTGGCAGCGGCTGACCGTCTGGCTACCCGGCTCGTTGTGACGGGTATGTACGCATGTGGCTCGGGAAGCCCAGGCCGCAGACAGAGGGCCCACACTGCAGTCAGCCCAGGCAGGACAAGGCCGGTGATACTCGTAACCAGTAGTTAGTTGTGTTTTGTTCGAGAAGCAAAGCGATGGGTGCCGGTGATCCCTCGTGCTGCCAAGTGTACTGGCTGCCAGAGAGATGTTGCCGTCACCGTTCTTGTACATTTTTTGCCGTGTTATTGGAAAACGTCTCTTGTTAGCCCCCCCCCCCCCCCCCGGGTATTTTAAATTTTAGTCCCTTTTCTTGCGAAAAGGTGATGAAACACTGCTGTATAAGAATCGAGGAACCGTCGTTTGCCGTGATTTTCCGTGGATGTGTGTTATGTTTTTGGGGGTTGTTTTTTTTTTGGTTGCTCTCCTTTAGGATGCCCAGCAATCCAACGAAGGGCGGAGGTTGTTCGTTTTTTGGGGGGGGCCCGCGCGACGGTTTTTTTGTGCCCCCGGGCATTGCTGGAAGGCAAGGTTTGGACGTTTTTTGGGTAGATTATAACAGTGGGGGTCACGCCCGCCACGGCGGAGGACCACTTGGGATAGGGCGGGCTAGCCCCCCCCGGGCCCCCCCCCCCCCCCCCGCTGGCGGCTTGTCAACTAGAAACATCTTGTCTCTCTTCCTGGTGCTCCAGTGTAAGGCTGCACTCGGCCGCTTTGTATCATACCCCTTATAAAGTTGCTCTGTATTACCATTCGTCTCGTATTCCCGGGGCATGGCCGACACGCTGGGCACTGGAGGAGCACAGACGGATCAGCTTTTGTTTTGATCTTTTTTCGCTCAGGTTCAGCGGCCTTCATCGATAACTTTACTCTTTAGTAGGGATGAGGAATGGTAGGAAAGGCTCTGGGGGTGCGCAGAGGTGGGCGTTTGCTCAATGTCCCAGCTGTGTGGCCCCCCTGGTGTGTGGTTGCTGGTTGGTGGTGCCGTGTATAAACATGTATGAGATGGAGTGGCGTCACACAGCACATGTGAAAATGTTTGTCTGTGGTTTGTCATCGGGTGTCGAGAGAGAGAGGGGGGGGGAAGGGAGAGTAGGGAGTAGACGTGAACAACGTTAACAACTGCCTGGTCTGGCCGTCTCTCGCTCCACTTGCTCTGCTGATGGAATAAATGGGCTGGTAGTCAACGTTTCGTTGCGGACCCGGCGAACTCGCCTGCCTGTGGTGAAAACGAACGACTGGTCCACACGGTACGACGGGGCTGCTGTTGCCCCGAGCACGAGCTGTCGTGTGCACATGATCAGCCCTGGTTTACGTAGGTGTGGGATAGTGAACTTCTCCTGAACTTCTCCTGGGTGGGGTAATGAACGTCTCGTGGCCAAGTTACGCGTCTGAGACTGCAGGTCTTCTTGCCGTCAATTGTATGTCGCAGGAGCGTAGTGTTTCCAAACGTGCCTCTATCGGTGCGTTTGAAGTTACGTTTCGTTGGCGATAAAGGACGGTGAGGCATGAAAACAGCGCCCAAGGGACGATTCGAACGCGCGCGACCCTTCTAAATCAAAACCCGTTCTGTTGAAGGAGCCCCTCAAGCCTACGCACAGGGGCGACCGTACGGTGTACGTGCATCATAAGACGATACCAGAAATAATGCAGTGCAACGAACGTAGTTACGGTTCGAGAGTTGGTCCGCGCTCCGTCAACATGCGCCCACGTCATCCGGGCCTTTTATAGCACCTGTTTACTATGGTTGTTTCTCCCGTGGGTATTGTTTCGCCGCGAAATCTTGGCCGGGCCCGAGGGAAGCAAGCGTGCCGGCACCTTTGGTCAACGCCGAAAGGTGTACAACAACGTCTTGAAACCGCTGCACACTCGCGAGTGGCAAGTCACGGCAAACCGGAGACCCCCAACAGGGCATGTAGGGGGTCACGGGATTGGTAAGAGTGCCAAATAACATAATGGGAGTACTTCATTGCATCCCGTTTTTTTTGTCATTGGCGGTGCATTCGAGGCGCTACAGCTTGAACGCGTCGAAACCACGCTTGAGGTTATGGATTGCACAAGACATCCGCCGTACGGAAAAAATGCCGCAACAAAACAAGCTGCTTCTATCGCACGGCAGTCGTACTGCTCCCCCCCGCCAACTCTTGTTCGCCGTTCTTTTTTCGGCGATGATTGCTGTGGGCATCATTCACATCATCGTTATCCTTGGCCAGGACCCTTCTGAAGAACACAGGGGCCGCGATGGAGCTCAATAGCAGTGCCCAAACCACCGCCGAGTAGTCCCCGGTCGTCAAGATCCCCTCGTCGCTCGCCTCCTGGGCAATGAAGAACGAAAACTCCCCCCTGGTTTGTATTTGTCGTCCAGAAAACGGGGGGGAAACAGAAGCAGGCCGAGAGATGCACAGAAAAAGAAATAAAAAGCGAGGACCGTTTGGGTGCTGGGTGCGTTGCCGGGAGCATGCTTGTGTGCATTGATTGGGGGATGAGAAAGGTACGGGCTTGATGTCTTCCAAACAAGTACAGTCGCTCTGTTGTTGTTGTTGTTGTTGTTGTTGTTGTTGGCATTGCTGCTGCTGCTGCTGCTCGCGTGGTTACCCTATATTTATTCTGCTCTACCCCTACCGATATCCCCATAGCTGACCTTACGCATCTAACGAGAGAGAGGGAGAGAGGAGCAGAGAGACAGACAAACAGAGAGCGGCAGAGATAAGAAAAGAGACAAAGACAGAGCAGCCGTAAATTTTCGTGGTAGGCGAAGCATCATATGCACAACACAAAACTCAGGGCCGCGGACTGGAACGCACGCACGCACCTCCCGTTCATAGCCCAGCCCAGCTTCAGGAACCCAGAGAGTGTTAACGGGGGTCCCGCGTAGAAGCCCACGACGACCTTTCCGACAATCGCGGCCACCGTAAGGATAAGACCCTTCCAGAACGGTTTGACTCTGAGAAGGCCGCCGTCTTTGTAGACGGACGGCACGCTGAACGCGACCGTCGCAGAGAAGAAGAGCCTTGCCCCCCACTGAGAGTACCGCTTCATCTGCGTTGCATTGAAATTTTGCAAGGGTTGGGTGGGTGGGAGGCGTCATTGTCAACACAGAAAAGGGAACAAGGGGGGCAAGATAAGGGAGGGAATGGCCGAAGGCGCTTGAGTCTTGGGTGTGACGAGTGTATTGACACGACGAAACAAAACACGCCGTGGCGTCGTAGGCCAGACTGTGAGCGGGAGGGGGTGGCCTGCGAAATGCGCCAAACCGCGGGAACACCCACGGTCGGTAGGCGCCAAACACTCGGGCACGCCGAGGAGCATTGAACTCACGAGCGGGCGAAACCAGCAGAATCGGCAGATTCCCGACCGGGAGCAGGACACCCCTCCCTCCCCTCTCCGCCCCGACGTTCATCGCACAGCAGAACCGTAGATGAAGGTCCCGTCCTACACAATGTACAGACATCCGAGAGTCACAAACGAGCCCACAAAACGTGTTTCTCAAGACATGCTCGGCCTGTTACCTGCCGTGCCCAAATCGTCTGGACGCCGGGCACGCCTGAAAATGCCAAGCCGCCCAGGAAGCACCCTAGGAGGTCCGAACTGCCCACCAGGGACGACAGATAGGCAAACACCAGAGAAAACGCCAAGACCATCGTGAGCAGGGCTCGATCTCCTCTCCTCACGGAACTCGCATCGCCTTGTCGGCCAGCATCACCACCGTACAGCGTGGGTGACACCGCAACGGCGGCGGGAGTGCTAAACACACCCGGTTCTAGCGGTACCGTCGTCGTGTCCACCAGTGTTTGGCCCCGGTCGACAGCGGCGGCCGGTTCATCGACAACCGGAGGAGAGCGATAGACAGAAGGCGAGAGGTCCTGTTCTCCTTGTCGCGCCGTCCCCGTCGCTACCTCCGCTCGGCGTGCTGGGGACGACGAAAGGCGCCCGTTATCGTTGCTGCTGCTTTTTTTGTTGAGGGAGGAAAGCCACGCGCCGAGCGGCTCGGTTTTAGAACTGATGTAGACCGCCGCGAGGCCGCCGATCAAGACTGACCCCACCGAGGCCAACACCGGCACGGCGTAGTCGTGCCACTGAAGACCGGGATTGTTGCGGACGGAGATGGGGGGCGAGAACGGGGGGGGGGAGAGGCGGGCGGGAGGGGGAAAGCGGGCGTTTTTTGGGGAGGTGGAGGGACAACGTCATCCCAAATCCACTACACAAAATCTTTCCTGCACCACCTGCGATTTTTACGCAAAATTACACCCGCACCTGACCGGACGTGATAACATACCGGGGGAGTTACACGTGTGCTGCCCTTACCTTGGGGTTCTCGTCGGCAAGTGCTTGCACCTCAGCGAGGAGGAGCAGAGACAGCACGTCGTCGATCACGGCCGCCGTGCAGATCAGCTGACCTATCGGTGTCGTGAGCTGCCCGACCTCGCCAAGAAGCTGGGCGCTGAACCCTAGGCTGGTGGGGGAGAGCGCAGCTCCCACGGCTAAGGCCGCCTGGCATTGTTGGACGAAAGAGATGAGCATTTCACGGCGGGGGGGGTGGGTACCACAAGAAAAACAGCGCATGGAACGTACCGTAGCAGGCGGTCTTTTATTGGCACTCAAACGCTGGTTCTAGACTACCGCTTGCGATCAAACATGCGTCTCAAAAAAACGACCGGCGTTGTGCCGGCGCAATTCTATGAGTTATTACAAGCCTGGACAAAAACGCCGATTGTTCCACGAGCTGTATACTGCCAAGTGTATGACTGTCGTTAGACCAGTTCTCTAGCTCCAACAACGCTGACACACGAAGAGAAGCGTACGGCGATGAGGCAGAAAAACACCTTCCAGCCCGCCCCGAGAACCCCTGAATACAGCGCGAAGCTAAGCACAGTCGGTAGCAGTACGCCAGTTGCCGCTGCCAGCGAAGCCCTCGCCCCAAATCGGCGAATATCTTGAATATCCACGGCTAGCCTGTTATAGAGTAATACGCCATGCACTGTTCGTCAAGAACCACTCATTGGAAGTTTGGTTCTCGCTCGTGCTCGTTGCTGTGTGCAGCATGCAGCAGAATGCCTGTGCAATCTGCTGACATCGGAGATCTCACGCAACTTCGGCGTTCCCGCTAGAGGGGGGCTGATGAACACGTGACAGACACAACAGCGTAGAAGCCATCGAGCGGAACCCCCACTTTAGGCACAGCAGTATGTAACAACAACGCAAAAAGTGGAGTGGACTACACTACAAGCTCCACGCTCGATTCTCCATGGGAGCATCGACAGATGGACATGAAGCACACCTTGGTTCTCACCCCGATTCGACCACCAGAATCATCACGCCTAGCTTTCCCAACAGTTTGAACGCCTCCACATGCGGTATGAGATCCAAGAGAGCTGGGCCCACCACCAGCCCCCCGGCTATCTGACCGATGATAGGCGAGACGTTGATGCGGGTGCAGGCCACCTCCATCAGCCATACGACGCACAGAAGGAGCACCACTCGGAGCTCATTTTCAATCGCCATTGATCAATCGCTGCAGCCCCTGGTCGTACCAACGGATGTCAGTGATTTCACTTAACGCAGCGCAACGAAGCCACCGTCGTGTTGGCTGTTGGCTGCTTTCAGGGAGGGATCGGGGATCGGGGCAACGCGGACGCGGCACAACTAGACAAAAACGGTTCCAATTGGTTCACAAAACGGTTCCAAACGGTATGATCGCGCCGCTGTTATGTCTGCGCGGCCGCGAAGCTTTGGGCGTCGGGCGTCGGGCCTCGAGACAAACCCGCCAGAGGGCAAGAGGGCAGAGATCCTCTCCCTCTAAAATAAAATGGGAGGCAGTCGGGGTGGGTCGGTTGGCTCCTACTCCAGTGGGAGCGCCGATCATGTGGACGTTGTCGGGAAATATGGCGCAAATGACACCAAGGGGAAAATCGCGCTGGTAGGTAGACTATGCATATGCAAATCTATCGATCGGCATGTATTCAGAGCTTGTTATTGCTGCTTTCAACAGCACACACACACACCAGGTGCTGACGTCCTTAGAGTACTGAGTGGAACCTAGTTCAGTAGAGGAGATTGTGGCCGCAAACTCCTTTGAGAGAGTTGATGGCTTTCGTCATTCGCCTGTACAGCAGTGTTGAAGCGGACAGGTCTGGTGACCGTATACGAAACTGGTATGCTACATCAAAGGACATGAGTAATCCTGATCGTGTGTTCAAGTCGAATAACTTGATCGGAGCTACATACCTCCTCAATCCCTGTGGCATAGTGTGCAACGGCTCTCCCCTTCAACTGGCACAGCGTATTTTATACATCGCTCATCCCAGTACAGCAGAAACGTGCAATAACAGATGTAGCCATTCGCCACGGACACCTACGCGTACGACCATGATTTGCATATCCTACGAATGCAGGCAGAGCGCATTTCTTTTGACACCATGTACATACCCCCGATATGTCTATTGCCCCTGGACATCTGCGGCCGGTTCTATAACAAAGATGGAGAAAGACATCGCCAGGGCGGACAAGACCGCCAAGAAAGACCTGAAAAGTCTCGCGAAAACGTCGGCCGCCAACAAGGCCGAGGAGATTGCTAGCGTCAACGCCGATTCAGGCAACGACGGCGGGGGCAGCAGCAACTTGGGCTCTCAGAATGGCGGCGAGGGCGCAGACGAGGAAAATGATCAACGGGGGGGCGTGAAGAACATCATGGCTGAACTCACGAAGAAAACGCCGGAAGAGGTGTTTGCGCAGTTCGACACGGACGGAAGTGGACTAATCGACTTCGACGAGTTCCGGACCATGCTACCGCAGCTCGGCATTAGTATAACCATGCCAAAGGTACAGCCAATACAGGTCGCTTCAAGTCCATAATAGCGAGTGAAAAGGATAGCCATAATCCATTATGCAAGACAACTTGTTGTGTGTACGAAAGCTATCTCGGCCTCGAAACATCCTGCCGGTAGAAGTGTGGTGCAAGCATGTGAATACGAAGTGCACTCACGAACGATGCCATCAGTATGGTGGAGCTGTATCTGCCGCACGCTCTGTGTTCTATGGCATTTGTTGTTCAATCTGAGGGCTCTTTTCGTCGTGACTTACCACATCATTGCTTTCATGCGCATAGTCCTTTGGGAAGAGTAGCGCTTTCGTGCGTCCCGGCGGCGACACCCGCCAAACAGTAGGTGCACATCCCCGCTGTCATCAATCAGATAAATCCCGTTTCGTGCACCACAGGCGTCTATGTACGCCACCCCAACAAGCTTCGGCACACGCGGTACTCTTCACCCCCAACTTCAGGCTTTGAGGTTTTTCCGCATGGCCGATCCCGACGGTTCCGGTGAAATCGACTTCGAGGAGTTCAAGGTGGCGTTATTCGCCGTCGACCCTGACAGCGGAAACCCCGTTGGCTTCACTCCCAGTGCCCTCTTGACTCCCCTCGATGCCTTCGAGGTGACGAAAAGATAGTTATGGAGGATTGCACGGGTTCCGAAGGTTTGACAGACATGTAGAGCTGTCTAGCTGCCTCTGGTGGGACAACACCGTGCGATCAACGGCCCTCCTCCTCGCCGAAAATACAAATACAAGTCGTGCTCGCGTGTGGTGTATTTCCCGTTGTCTTCCCGTTGGGGCTGAAAGGTCTTCTCGACCCGTTTTTTTGCCCTGTAAGCACTAGTCCGTACGAACGTCTTCTTCTCAAAACGCCGGTACGGAAATTCAATCGCAGATGTGTGCGGCTTACTCGAATACTTTCTCGATTGCACCGGCGAACCTCGACCTAATTCCCACTCAAAACGCGCTGCAAACGTTTCCTGTGCCGGACCATCCAAACCCTTGCAAAGATGTTTGACGAAGACAACAGCGGTCAGATCGACGAGGACGAGTTTTTCTTTCTCCTGCAGTTCCTTGGCATTGAGGTGGGTGGTGTGTCCCGCAGTTCGCGAAGCACGTAAGCGTACACTAGTAACCTAAATAACTGAAAAGGTTCTACACGTCATGCTTGATGCGTTGCGCATTGCTCACGGGCAAGGTGGCGTACTTGTTGGATATCCTGGCGGTCGAGCATGGTGAAGGACAACAAACTTCATGTGCGGCAGGTACTTGACGACCTGTTCGCTACTCTTGGTCAACGTGTCGCATGTAGCATGATATGAGATCGCGATCATAGTTGTAAGATCACGGGAGGGGTGCGCGAATAGCAACTTTTTTCGGCACTTACCACCATCACCACTTGCCGTCACATCTGCTAGCTGCAGCCAAATGCGCGGCGCTCAAGTTTCGTTCACCTGCCCCCTCCCTCCGTTCTGAAAACCTGAAGCCCTTACACGATGGTTTCCTTTCACCAGACGACGGAGATGAAACTGGAGGAGATGTTTAAGAAGTACGACACCGACCAGTCCGGCTACATCGAGTACGCCGAGTTTAAGAAGATCTGGGTCCGGATGACCAACGTCAAGAAGGAGCTTCTCGAAAGAGGGGTCAAGATCCCCAAGATCGCCACCAACCGGACGCTCTACAACATGCTGGAGCAAATCCTCGATGCCGAAGAGGACAGGTGGGGACAAACAAGTTTTACGAGTTCACTGCTGTTCTTTGTCGATGGTCGAGGGGGACGCCTTGTGGGTTTGTCTCTGTTTTCGTAAATATGCATCGTTTCGCAGTGATTGGCGTCCGTCTCGAGTCACAAACGATGGTACCGCCTACCGGGGTGTTTGCGTTTGCTAACGAAATGGAGGGAATATAGTTTACCCAAATTCTAAACAGCAGCCTCTGCTCCGCTACCTAAAGAGGTGTTTTTCGTTGCTCCAGTTTCATGTTGGTGTATACGTTCTGCACCCCTTTTTCCTTCCTTGTTATTCGGTACTATTCTTATCTGATTGCTCTCTTCCCCTGTCGACGGTTTGTTGTCGTTGTCGACGTTGGTGTTGGTCTTGGTGTCGTCCTCGTCGTTGAAAAAGGGAACGGCGAGCCATGGCCGAAGCCGAGAGGTGGGCGAAGTGGCAGCTGCTCCTTAAGGACAAGCGAAGGGCGTACGAGAAGGCTCAGCGCCGGACCAAGAGCGAGCTCAAGGCCGCCCTTGACGCCGGCGGGTCAGTCTGGATGTTCGGCACTGGCCCCTTTGGGGAGTTCACCGCGCCGCCCCCGAGGACGCTGAAACAGGGAGAGCACGAGTTTGCCCACTACGACGATGTCAAGGTAAGCCGACTTGAATAAGATCAGGACACTGATTTGTATCTGAATGGTGGTCTGGAGGGGAGCGAAGTGGGGGACTTCGGGAAAAATCATCATGACTGGGATTACATTGCTTCACCCTCTCTTGCATCTGCGTGGGTAGGCGACTTCGGGGAGGGGGTTCCGTGGGTGCGTCCCGGACACATGTGGTGTACACGTGTGTAAGTGAGTACTGACTTGAAATATTCGCCCTCTAGGCCAGTTGTTATGGAATTTTTTCTGATCTGGAGTCCCGATTTTATGCCTGTTACATCCAAACCCACATGAGGCCGCAGGAGTTCAGCGTACTTCGTTGGAAAAGCACACAAACGCTCTTTGGCCCTCAGTACTCGCATCACAGAGACCCGTTGGCATTCAAGCCTTCGAGACCGCGCAGTGCATTGCTGTGAGCCTCTTCGAGCCAAGTTTGGGGAGCTGGGGTGCGGTGTGCGTTCATCATGCTGGGTAAAATAGGGATTCCGATTTGGAATTGCTGGACGATTCTGGTTGGAATTCCTCATGAATTCCCAGCTGGAGCTGCTCGAAATTCCAAACTGGAAATGGTGAATTTGCACTCATATCAAAGGCATGCTCTGCGCACACTGCACTCTAGCTGCCCAAACTTGGCTCCGAGAAGTTCACAGTAGTGGAGTGTACAGCCTTGCAGGTTAGATAACACACAGGGGTCTGTGAGGCGAGGACGAACTGACGAAGCGCCTCGGTGCGCTCTGCTTGCTATCCAGTACGCAGACCTCCTGCTTTTAGGGGGGGGTGGAGCATTATCTGTGGTCCCCCGGATTCCCATCTGGGAGCATTTTCCAAAACAACTAGCCTAAGTTGGTTTATTCTTGATTTGGAACAATTTTCTATCTCGGCTCAAGGAAATGCGCTTTCCGCATATACAAGATGCTCTTGTTTCGCTTCATGCACTCTGAAGAAAGCCTAACGTGAACGATTGCAAAAGCAGCGGAACCCGCAACCGCACACCGGACGCCACCACAGACCCGCAAATCGGACGGACACCACAGACTCATTGAACCTTCTGGCCGCTTCGTGTCGCTGATATCCATCGAAACGGCCTCTTTCAGAGCATGTGGAACACGCGCGTCAACCCCCCGGCAACCGCACCAGAACCCATCAAGCTGGGCGTGAAGCACGCTCGGCGGCGGCGAAGAACCATGGGCCTTGGGAGCAGCACCCAAACCGTGAGGGCCATGATGCTCAGCATGCCCGCGAACGTACTTTAGAAGAAGTGGGCGTTACTGGAGTTGGTGGCAGCGGGCCCTCTCGGCCCTTGTCTGTTGGGGCTATCTATCGTGCATGAGTACGTCAGGACGTTGAGTACGGGGTGGGATTTCTCGAAGAAGTGCATGCTAAGGACGGGGGGGATGAACGAGCGATGGTCGCGTCACTCTCGTGCACCAAATCGACGAACGCCACCATGTAGAGACGACCTCTCCCTAATAACCACCCCGAGTCCCACCCCCCACGTGACGCCCCCCCCGCTTTCATCAAAGACCGATGACCCTGCCGAGTCTGCTGAGGGGGAGACTTCCATGGAGAACGAGGTGTTGACGGACAACCAGGACAACCACGTCGATCCGGAGGACGACAGGAGGACAAGCCCCTTCGCCGGCCTGTGCGTGGCGAGGAGCGCGGCGGCGCTGTGGGGCCGACGGATTGCGTCGGTGACGACGAGCGACAGCGCGGCGTTCGCCTTCAGCGAACTGGGAGAGGTACAAATGCAACACACGAACGTGTGATAGTATATCGACAAACACAAAATACGCGGGCAAACCTTTGAGAGGGGGGCCGTGGAGCAAGGGTGTGTGGGAGAGAGAGAAGCAAGACATACAAAAGACGTGGAAGACTACCACTGAGACTGTGTATAAATTGTTGTGTGGTTTCCCCAAGCCGCCTTCTTTCGTGCCTGCGTGGGGCGTGCTTGCTCTTGGATGGGTTAAAACGGCCTGTTTGTCTCGAGCCAACCTACTTTTATTTTTGTCTGGCTTCGTCTCAAGTTCTAGGCTACCTCCAGCAACAGCATTATTGCAGGAGCAATTTATGTTGCCCCACCACCTCCCACACGTGCTATCTAGGTGTGATCGAGCTGGTTTCGGCGTTGATGAGAAACTCGACAAGTAAAGGTGCTGCTGTCTAGGACAGAACACACCATCTTTGCACGGTTGTTTCGCTATTTTTATTTTGTGTGCAAACCCTTTCTCCGTGGAGTGAGGATGACCTGGCGGACGGGATAAACTCGATGAGACGAATGCTCCCCGCCTAGTTAGCGTTGGAACCCTAAGATACATATTGCCTTGTCTTGGCTTCCAAGTTCAAGCGATGGGTTCAATACCCTTGTTTGGCATTTTATCGCTTCCTTGATTTGTCGCTTTTGGAAACTTTCACTTCTTTGTTCGCAAGTCAAGGGACGTCCTCATGGGCCATTTTCTGATAAATGCGAAACCACAGACGTTCGTTTCTTGGTGTTGAAGAGTGCAGAAGGGGAGGTACTGTGAGAAGCTCAAACAACCGTTCTCAATTTGAGGACACCAGCAGCAACACTAAATAAAGAAGAGAGACACACGGCAAACGAACATAATTGAAGAGAAAAAAACGGCACCAAACGACACGTATGGTCTACACGAACGTGCAAGCAGGGGTTTGCCTGGGGCGGCAAGGATCACTGGTGGTTCGAGATAGGGCCGGACTCGCACTGGCAGGAGCACTGGAGGGGCGACACCACAGAGAGGAGCCGGCTGCTGCTACAGACGATGCAGAAGCAGGAGCCGGACGAGATATTCCCAGAAGAGAAGGAAAACGTCGAGGAGAACGAGGCAAGGATAACCACATTACTGTTGGTTGTGTATGACACTTATTAGTTTATGCGTGGGGGAGTGCAAGCAGGTAAAACTCTCGCGAAACCAGGGTAGGAGCTGACATGAAAAAAAGATGTGTGTGTTTTGCCTTCCAGACTATGGTGCGAATCTACAGTACCGCGTTTCCGTTGTCGTCTAGAAACAATGATTCAGTGTCCAGCGTTTCAGAAACTCAGACGACCTCTCCGTTTTTGGTTTTCTCTGGTCGACTGTCCTTCGGTCCACTATGAACTTCATGTGCTCTGTCGAGGAGATGTGTTGTGCGTACATGAATTGAAGAGTACACGCATATGAAGTGAATAGGCATGTTTGAATGTATGTTTTTACCGGTATTTGGTTTGTGTCTGGAAGCACCTACATGACTCATGCTAAGTACGTTCGACCCATCCTCTCCGGCACGGGGTTGCTCATGTTGGACGGCCTTGCTTCGCAGATCGAGAAGTTGACCGCCCTGACCCAGTACTATGGCGTTTGGAAGCCTCCCCCGACAATTCATAGGCTGCACCACATCAAGTACACCATCCTCCCGAAGATCAAGTGAGTGAGACGAATCACGAGAGGAGCCGTTAGAGGTTGTCCAAAAGACAAAAGAGTGGGCGATTCATGACGACACTATGTAACCCCCCCTTCGCTCGGAAACCATTAGAACAAGGGCCATAGCTATCCAAGAAGTTGTAAAGTTCATGCCTTCGACATCGTACCCCGGGTATTGGGAAGAACCCGGCCGTTGGTGATATCATTAATAAGAGCAAGAATTATGTTGGGGCGCTGATAATATGTTGCTGCGAGGGCTCGTTTGCGCCGAGCTTGTTGTCTAGACTGCACCGCCACCCTTGCAAATCCACGGCTGTGGTTCTTATGATATTGTGTTGCCGTTAGACGCCGGCACCGTGCCACTGGGTACATTTGATGGTTTCGTTGCACTTGTCTTCGTGCTTGAACTACGCCGTCCTCTTACATGCCGTTCATGGGGGTTAGACTACTGCCAGCGCGTATGGCCTGTAGATGTGAACAGATCTATATACGTGTCGTCCGTTTCTTTTGTGATGACTCCCGCCCGCTGTCCGTGTTACGGCCGCCGTTGACACGGCATGTCGCCTCCACCGCACCGTCAAACGCGCGCGTAGGCATGCGGAAGTTAAGTACAGCTTGCAGTGCAGGGGCAAGCATGTGGAGGACATGAACAAGGATGAGCTGCTTGATCTGCTCCACAAAGATATCGTCTTGGAGAAAAAGGTTCGGCGTTCGTTGCACTTCGATACGGTCAATGACTGTTTGCGTACTCATGTTGGTAAAGGGGCGTCCCCGTCTGACTTATCGCCATCGCCCGCCTCTCTCGGGCTGTAGTTTTTCCACAACAAAGACGGCGCCATTCCCAGAAAAAACTGTTCGAGTGAGTAACACCGTCGCCGTTTTCGACGTTGTTGCATCGTTTCGCGTTTCTGGATTGTGCGACGTGTTGGCGCGCTACCCACCTCTCTCGAACCAACAACCAACTACGTCGACTGACGATGTCCATCGTCTTCGTAAAGAACCCGGTACACTTTGTAGTCACATCACTTTTGCATCATATGCCCTTTGCACCTCGCGAATCAAACGTGTTCCACAACTGTACTTCCCCCTCTACAGTAGTAAACTTAAAAGCATGGGTTTCACACCATACCGATTGGCCATAGTTTGAAACCTTCCTCTAGAAGACGCATTAGCATATCGGCGTAATCTGCTCTATAATCGTAAGCACGGGACTTTCACCAGAGCCCCTCTATCGACGCCCCTTGCTGACCCCTCGTCTCCTCGACGACACCGGGAGCTTACATCCGCCACCACGACCAACGTCTACCCAACAACAAATGACACCTGATCGTTGAAACATCTGTAGCTCGATTAATTGGTTGCCACATTGCTGCGTTCGCGGTATTTCCCTCAGGTGTGTTGCGTGTGTTTTCGTTCTATTTACTATGGCGACAGTCCCCCCATTTTTAGTGGTGAGACGTGTACTACACATTTCCCTCAGGTGGCAGAGCTACATAAAACGTGGTGTGAACGTCGGCTGGCCCTAATATCGCTGACATTCCATCGATTTCACTCTCTGACCACCGCCATGACTCGCTATTGAAAAGGTTCTCGGGGAGCGTCAACACCGGCAGATCCGCCAACTGGAGCTCGAGACTCTGCATGTGGGTGTTTTCCATTGATACGACCCCGGGTTGACTGTCATGCCAAACATTAATCGCTGGGGGGCGCCCGCGTGGCTAGTGCGGAGGTTAGCGGGGGCAGGGAGGGGGGGGGGGGGGGTACTCGTAGTCGTGCATGCCGTAGTCGTTAGACCATTGACCTCGAATCCCTACAAAGCCGGGACGGAGCACGCCGGGTTCTCACCGGGCCAGACTCTCACATCACCAAGCGCGAAGCGCCGTGAGGGATTCGGCGAGTCGTATGAAGGGTGCGCTGCATCCTGCTAAAGGTATTCGGCATCTTGTGCTTACTTCCTTGCATACGGATGACAGCTGCGCATGACCTAATTTATTTTCTGGTGCTTTCACAACCAGAGACAGTTGTAAGCACTGTGCAACTGCCTCGAGGATGCTTGACCATTTTAACACAACGTGGTGCGGTCATCCCCCTTGCCCGGAGTGAGGGTCCTCGACCCCGCACAGCATGATCTACTCGACCACCATATGGTTACCGCAATAAAAAAAAGGCAAAAAAAAGCTGTGACCTGGTTGTCGAACTCACGAAGCTGGTTGTCGAGCTCACGAAGCGATCGGCATGTGTTGCAGCGTTGTTGCCAAGCGACGAAAACCCAACCCCGATGATAAACACCGGGGGGGGGAGGGGGGGGATCAGTCACGAGTGCTCACGTACCTGAGTTCGATATTGCAGTCGGTCGTCGCAGGGACGTGGGGCTTTGCCGTGGAAGGAAAGCATCAGGAGTGCAAATGGTCGTTTCTTGGCGAAGAATCCGCTTGTCGGCGCAGTTTCTACGTCGTAGCATGAACGCAACTCTTCGCATTCCCCGTTCCCCTCTCAGGGATACATTGTAGGCATTGTAGGCATTGTAGGCATGGTCAGTCAACCTTTTTCTGTTCGTTGCACCAAGGGTGTTCGGAACGAAATTCGAGTCACGCATGCTGCGCTCTTCAGGAACCACCTGCACCCACTTCCTGTGCCATCTTCGTTTCCCTCTTACGTCGCCCGTTGTGTGTTACCCTCGCAACAACAACAACGACGACGACGATGACGACGACGACAACGACCCCGACGGAGAACTAGATGTACGAAAAGGGGAAGAACGTGATGGGCAAGAGTCTGCGGCTGGAGATCGAGGAAATGTGGGCCCCCCTCAGGGAGATACAGGCCGAGGATGCGGCAATAAAGAAAGCCAACGAGGAGGCCGGCTTGGGCTCTCAATACGCCAGGTGAGCCCGTTCAAGTTTGCCGAAGCCACCAAGACGGGAAAAACGAGAACGATAAGCCCCGAAGCAACACGACGTAAGCATAGTCTCAGCTCACTGGCGGCGTACCTTGTGCGGGCGCGTTCACCCACTTGCGTGCGGCGGGTTTCTCACGCAGCGACAGCACGAAAAAAAAAACATCTTGCCCTTGGACTCTGGATGGATCACGCCACTGACAACACGGCGGCCGACAGGGCCTGCCCCCCCGCTCGTTGCCCCGCCAATCGATACAAGGGTCCCAACCTGTGGTGGTTGTGCACACGTATCTATCTAGAACACAGACCGACACACGGCGCCCTGTTACTGGCTAGCCAGCTAGTGCGGTCGACGTTTGTTTGGCTAAGAACCACACGCGCCCACCACGCCCGGTTGTAAAAAACACACACAATAGGGGGGAGCACGTGTACAGTCAATGGCGGGAGCGGATGGCAAAGGCCCGAGACGACGCAAGTCCCGTCTTCACCCCTCGCGGGAACAGCCTCCAAGTTAACCTGGGTGGCATTACGGAGAGGGCGGCAGAAATGCGCAGCCCACGGGTGAGTGGGTGGGTCATTTGGCCAAGCACTTGCCGGTGTCAATTTTAGACTGGCGGGCGTTGGTATGTATCCAATGCTGCAAATCAAACAAGACGCCGCTGTCGGACGTCGTGGTACCGTTATATCACGGGATTGACAGCGGATCGAGACTGGAGACGCAGGTCACGCAAGTCGGGGCGAGGGCGAAGATGAGTTTGTGGGAAAGGGCAAGGCACGAGGACAAGGGGGGAGGCAAGGGTACCGTTCCATCCCTTCTGAAGAGAGTACCCACTCCCGTTAGAATGGCAGCAATATCTGGTTGGGGCATTCATCACACGGTTTGGCTCAGATCTTGGCGAGAGACGTAATTGGCGAGAAAACGACTGATGAATCATTTTCTTTTTATGCAAATGAACGTAGGTCGAAACCGACTGATTGCGGCCTTCCGTGTGGCAGAGCAAAGGCGGGAGGAATATATTAAGACGGGGAGGGGCAGGGGTCGTGCTTCGTTCCTTCGAAGGAGAGTTCCAAACGCTACCTAGAGGGTGAAACAAACTGCGTGGGGTTTTCTTCCAGCGCTTTGGCTGCCTCGCACACCTGTCCAGACGTTACGAACGGATACCCGTACAGGCGTAAATTTCAACAGTATGATCACCCGTTGCGACAGCGACCTCAGTGACGCCACCACCAACGCCGCTGCCGGCATCACCACACACCGCCAACACCGACCCCCACCACGCACGGTAGGCGAATGATGCAGCGGTGGCGATATCGGCCGGAGCGAACCACGTGCTTCTCGTGCACAGGTCGGGACAGCTCTACACGTGGGGCGTCGGTGCGAGCGGGCGTTTAGGGCTTGACCTTTCGCAGGGGGGAAACCCTCAGGTGCGTGATCGCGTGGTCACCGCCTGTGCTTAGCAAGGCTTTGCAAGGTATGCGTTCTTGATCTTCGCTACCGGTAAACAGCCCTTACCTGGCCCCCTGCCCGTCATAAAGCTTACAACTCGAAGTATTTGCAATAGTTTAGGAGTACAAACAATTGCAAGCATACACAGGGTAAAACCATGCCGTTGTGTTTTGTGAGAACCTCCAGCTACAGCTGTTTTTTAAGACGATCTAGCAGGTACCAGTGCACGTTTTAGCTCTTCTGTTTGTTTTTATTCAACCCGACGCGAATTTTCCATACTCAGGTAGCGGATCACAAAAAAACAACACCAACAACATCATCTTGACTAGCAACAAGACACAGAAACAACAACAACAACAATAACAGCAGCAATAACACTCGGACAGGCTGACGCCGCCGCTGCCACCGTCATACAAGCGTTCTCCGGGAGACCCGTCTTGAGGGCCAGTGCCGGGTACAACCACAGCAGCGCCATCACCACATCCGGCAGAGTGTATACCTGGGGGAGCGCTGCCACAGGAAAGGTAGATTCTTAGATTCTCTCTCCGTGTCATGGAGGCTGTCTTCGCCGTCGCCGTTGAAGGAACCAACCCTACGTGTACCGCCTTTTCTTACCTCGGCATGACGTGCTGCTGCGCGTGGCGTAGGCGTTCTTAGCAGGTAGCAATTGCGTCGTTCAGATGGCGGCGTCGGGGCCGCTCTCCTGGAGAGGTGGAGGACTCTTGTTCGGGTACATGGCACCGTTCTTGATTGTCGAGAAGTATTTTCGCGTTCACTTGTTACATAGCGTCGTCTTGTTCGGCGTTACAGCAGGCGAAATAACGAATCGATCGGTCGATCGATCGACCGCGAGTCGAGTTAATTTAGGCCCTTACGCGAGACACCCTGTTCTGAAAGGTAGCTATAGTCCTCTCCACACGCTAGCGCTCTTTCGACCCCCCGCTACCGCTTATCTGGGTGGTTCTGCTGTTCTTGCCTGCGTCTATCTTGTGTGCCCACACCAGCTTGGGCTCGGCATGGTGGATAGGGACGTGTACTGCAGCGTGCCCACCAGGGTGATGGTCGATTCGCCTACCAAGGTTAAGGAGGTGAAAAACATGCAACGAGGCAGCAGCCAAAAGGCGCTGCCTCTCTGCACACGGACCGACTGGGGCGTGCAACACCGTTTGTTCGAGGCCTCTTTTCCCGTAAGGGTGACCTTGGCACTGGCATCCCCACGCTTATGCCAAAAACTGAAAAGGGATTCCTTCCAGCCCTTGAGACCTTGCGTAAATCTCACAGCGTCGCCCTCATGCAGCAATCATGTCGTTACCCTCTTGTACAACAAAAATATCTTTGCACATGATACACGTTGTGATGCCCGTAGGCTCTTCCCTACCCCCTTCTCGCTTCGATAATTCGCCGTGTGCACCACGCGGTCGTGTCCACACTTTCGTACAATCTAGATCAGCTGCGGTGCGGCTCACACGGCGTGCGTGACAGCATCGGGACATCTGTTCATCTGGGGCTGCGGAGACGGCGGGAGGCTTGGGCTGGGAGAGGAGAGGCTCGGTCCCCAGTACGAGCCGGTGCTCGTGGAGTCGTTGGCGACGGGAGGGCAGAGGATCGGGGCGGTTAGCTGCGGGAACTCGCACACTCTGGTCAGAACGAAACTAGTAAACATAGTAAGGTGGTGGTAGCTTGTGCGATCGGTGTGCTGTGCGTGCCGTAAAGAAGTGCAAGTGATCGCGCGCCCCTTAGGCTATATTTCGAAGCTGGACAACTATGCAACCAAAAGGGGGAGAAAACCGATCGATGTGTGCAAGGGAAACTGTCACAGACATCGTTCCAAAACAATCTTTTTCAGAATCGGTAGCCTCTTGGCCGTGGAGCAAACGTGCTGTGAAGGTGTACGATGGCTCACACTCTCACGGTAGGTGTCCGTAAGGCCGGTACAGACTACAAGTGAGAGAGCCAGAGGGTGAATGACCGAAACATGGGATACACGACAACCAACACGGAGTGTTGGAGGCAAACCAAGCATTTAATTGGCCGGAAGAGGGCGGTAGAGAGAGCCCTCCCCCCGCCCGCCCTCCACCGAACCTCGGACGTATCCACTCCAAGGGATGTGTTCAAAACAACCAATTTTTACCAAGCAAGCAAAGCATGAGCACGCCCTCTTCCCCCTCCACCCCCCCCCCTGCCCAGGTGGTAGTGAGTGTGCACCCCCCTAACATCTGTGCCCCCTTCCCATCTAGGCGCTGACGGCGGTCCGAGAGGCACACGAGGGCGAGGGTGAGGGCCGGGCGAAGGCTCTAAGGGGAGGGCGGGTGTATCAAGCCGGCTCCACAAACGTTCTCGGAACCTTCTGTCCAGCCTTCAAGCCCACCATGGGCCTGGATGAAGTCATGGTCAAGCAGGTGATTACAGCTTCTCAGCGGCAATTCCTCACTGCATGGTATTACTCGATCTGCGGCTGCTACCACGTGGGGTAGGCAGGTAGGCAGGCAAGTACATACGCAGTAGAATCAGCAGGAGCACGCACGTCCAGCACGTTGTAGTATGTGGCTACGTCAGTAGCCGCCGGCGACAGCAGTTTTTTGGCACCTTAAATGCGGTCTTGTTGGCTCGTACGATGACTGCAAGATGCGGCAGGGTTGCATAGTGTACCACATTTGAGGAGGCGGTCGGCTATTTCCTCCGGCTCGTGTTTGGCACGATACGATTCGTCTTGCTTTGTCCATTTCTGTGAACGCCGACAACCGGGTACTCGTTTCACAAAGCGTCCTTGAAACGGTAGGTGTCTGCCGGGTATGGGCACAGCTGTTGCTGCACGATGGACGGGGAGCTCTACACGTGGGGGAGCAACCGCGACGGCTGCCTCGGCCTGCCTCGCTCGACAAAGTTTGCCAACTTTCCTCAGGTCAGGAGCGGCGGGACCCGTCCGTGATCACCAGGACCCTGTCACACCTACAACATTCATCATTGTTGTTCCTGCTTATTCATAAGTAGGCGACAGGTTCTTACGCTTGTACTCGGTGGCAGCGGAGTAACTCAGCGTTACCAGCGGAAGAGGGAGGAGGGACGTGCGTAGTAGGGATGGCAGGAGATGAGTTTTGTCCGTGAGCGTCCGTCAGGAGCCTTGCGATCCACCAGTCCCCCCCCCCCCTCCCCGCCCCCCTCTTCCTTGAACGCCCACATTTCCAGTCTTGATGGCCCATCGCACCACCGTTTCTTACAAACCTGACTCGTTTCTATGAAAAATTGTGCGCTACAAACGCATAGTTGGTGACCTGCCTATACGTGAGCCCCAAGAACCTGGCCATGGGCCGTCCCTCTCGCCAGAGCAGCGTGTACGACGGCCTGAGCGCGGGAATGGCGGTCGACGGGGACCGGTCCGGAGACCACTACCGCAAGTGCTCCTGCACGCAGCAGGACCCCCAGGGGTGGTGGGAGGTAGACCTGGGGCAGCTGGTGCACGTGCACCAAGTGAAGGTATTGGCGGAAAGCGTCCTTGCTAACGTTTGCTGTTTTTTCATATGCGGTAAACCGCGGGATCGACACATTTCTACCGTACCACCAACTGCGTCTCTTGCCCGAGGCACGGTCTTTATTTCCTCAGCGGGGTAGCTGTGCAGCGGCTTCTTCTGTGTAAGTTCAAGTGTGGGGTGAGGCTAAGTTCTTAGGCGCTGGAAAATTGGATATTTTTTAGGCTCCTGACTCCAGAATCCTGAAGTTGCTGCGCTTTCTGCACATTGCCCGCAATATACAGGACTACTGCTGTGCTCGTGTTGTAGTTGTATCAGGTTCCCCGAAATGTGCGAGAAAGCACGTTATCAACGACGCAGGCCAATGCCAGCGACGTTTCTAAGGGCGGGGAGCAAGTGAAAACTGACGGGAACATGGATAAAAGTGTTAGAACCAAGGCGAGGGGCGCTTTCGGAAGGGGAAGGGGCGAATGGCAGACCTTGTACACCCATGTTGAGAGCTTTTAGCGGCCAGAAATGGAACCATTTTCCTTGGTTTCGAGAGATTTGTGGATTAAAAGGTAAATTCTTTCAATGAGACAAGCCATATGCCGGTGCCCCCCACATACAGACCTTCGTGCGCGGTACGGAACGAACACCCACGCTGACCTCGCGAATCCTCGCCAGTTTTTATCCGTATCTACACGATAACCCTCCCTTTCACTCGACCAATCCGAACCTGCGAGTAGATCCGACATCTCCTTACATCTTCGATGCCCGTACTTATGTATCAAGATCTGGAACAGGTGCGACGAGCCCAAGGATCCATCCATGGAGCGCAACTTTTACGCGAAGAGGCTTTTTCCGTGCTGGGTGATGGCCTCCCAGGAGCCTTTCAAGGATGACGTTGGCGGGGCGGCTCTGCTGGACGCCATGAACACTGCCGTCGCTCGTGCTCACTTCAAGGAGGCACGTTTTACCAACACAGAGATCGGTCGATGCCCTGGTCCGGCTGCTACGTGCAACGGGCTGTGACTTTCATGCACATTGGTGCCATACATCGAGTCCCTAATTGTAACACACAATTCTCGCGCGGTATACCCAGAAAACGCACGACAAAGAGGAAGTAGTCAGGCGGAGGAAAAGGCCAAGGTATGGATGGACAGACCTGACCTCCACGCGCCCCCTTCCCCCCCACGGTTTCTCACCTTCTTTGCTGCCGTTTGCTAGGAGCAAAGGTGCTTGGTTTGGAGGTGCCCAGACCAAACAATGGCGCGCTACGTGCGCGTCCAGTTGCAAGGGTTTGACTTCCTCCATATGGCGCAGGTCAGACACCGCGACAATCGAACCGATGGTTGTGCCGGTAGGGTGAAGACGCATCCCCGAGCTGTGCTCCTTCAACAATCCGTGGACTTGGCCGTGTGCGTACTTAAGTGGCATATGCCTGTCGTGGAACAGGCCTGGCGTGCTGCGACCGTTGCTCGAGATGCAGACCCGAGAGTCAACGAAGTGAAATCTGCAGCTCTCACTGTCGTCCTCTCATGGATAGGTGGAACCGCTGGTCGTGCTGTGCCTGGCTGCACAAATCCCATGCAAGCAAGACACTTCCAGACTGCGCCCCCCCCCCTGCCCCTCGCCTCCCCCTCCTTCCTTCCTTCCGGAATAAAGGTGGAAGTGTTCGGCACGACGGGGGCAAGGCGTTCCCCCGGAAAGGTGACGCACTGCTGCGCCGGCAAGTACGTGACCACCGCCGTCATGGCAGCGATGCAGGACTCGGCCGACGTGGAGACGGTGTACAAGAGAGCCGTGCAGGCAGACGCCTTCAACGCGGAGGTGCTCAGGGAGTTCGAGACCTTCTTCGCCGCGTACGACCAGTGGGGTAGAGGGGATGCCATCAAGGTGGGAGAAAGAAAAGGATTCGAGGACTATGGGGGAGAGGGCTATTTGGGGTAGGCGCAGGGAAGGAGAAGTAGGGTGAGAATGTTTTGAAGAGGCACCGTTGACCCCTCTGTGTGTTGAGCTATCTGTGACGCTGTCATGCCGTCGAAGTTGGGATCGGGCCTCGAGACTGCCTGAAGGTACCTGTGACCATTATCGTTTCCCCATGACCCATCCTTCTCCGGTGGATCTGTTCTTAGAGTTGCTGCAGATAGTAGGCTGTTCAACTACCTCTCCAGCTGTGTTACACTGTTTGTCACAAATATTTCCCTCCACCCGCCTTTTCTGACACATCCGCCCTGCGGTGTGAAGGTTTTGAATGCCTGCCTGACTCGTCGGTTGTATGTACTGTGTCTCTGTGACCTGTAATAATCGCCGTTCAACGACCTCGCCACCGGCAACCCCTGAGCAGGGCTGTCTGCTGTGTAAAGCCGGCTCCCTCTGCGAAATTTGCGCCATGAAGCACGTGAGGGCCTTGGGTTTGATGTGTTGTGGTAGAGGTTTTGGGGGGAGCCAGGGTCTGACTAGACACCTGTTATTCCCGGCCCGCGCCCTTAGAGCTCCGGCCGCCTTCTCGCGCGCGCGCGCTTTCTGTCTCTCCACGTATGCGAGGACTATAACGTCGAAAAGATAATCAGGAACGAGGCTTTACAAGAAACACGTGCATGCACCGCAAAACACGGCAACGAGCGGGTTAGGCCGCAACGGCAGGAGGGCAAATACAGCACGTGCCTTTCTTGCACAAGGAGCTAACTTTAGAGGATAACACCATGCGTAGAACAGCAGCAGCGGTAACCCCAAACTCTAGCCTCTCTTGTAGCCCCCATCCCCCAGCCTCATGTTCCGTGCCCCTCCGCGACCTCTCTCTCTCTCTCTCTCTCTCTCTCACCAACTCGGCGCTTCCAGGAATTCCGAGATGAACTGCGAGATCTGCCACTGGGGCCGGGCGGCAGCCTGCAACGTCTGTCGAACATAGCGCAGTTCCTCTTCGACAGGGAAAAGCCAGATCTCGTTTACCAGGGCCCGGTGAAGAAGAGCACCGGGATTATCAGCAACGTCCGGGGAAAAGTGTCCAAGCTCTTCGCTCCCCTCCAGGTATTATTCCCGCGACACAACACCAGCCGCGAATAAACCGAAGCCGGGCCTGAATACCTGGAGAGAAATCTGAAAATGTAACAGCGTTTTTTTTCCGACGTACATACAGTTGGCCTTGATTTCATTTTGTTTACGACTAAGAGCATAGTGCCCCCGGAAACGTATTGCTTAGTTGTTTCAGTCCCTCAGTATCGCGGCACCATCGCTTGCAAGAACTGCGTGTAGGGTATAACCTTCCTCCTCACCCGGCGAACACCCGGAGTAGTAGCGGTATTCCAGTGCTTGTTCTGCAGGACCACAAATCACAACAAATACCCATCCCCCCATCCCCCCCCCACTCCGTTCACACGCACACGTGCGTGTACCAGGGTTCGGTCGGGGGCTCCACAACCACCGGGACGGACGACGATTCCGAGATGGGGGGTGGCGATAGCGGCGGTAGCGGAAGGGGCAACAACGTCAGATGGAAGAAGGGAAAAAAGAAAGGCGGGACCGGTTCCGAAGACGGCACCGTTTCCAGCGCCAGCGACGACGACGACGACGACGAAAAGCGGGCGAACCGGGAGTACCACGTGGGGAAGCTGGGGGGCAGCCTCTCTTCCTCGCGCTCGTCCAACTCTAGCGCCACGACGGCGAGCAATTCGAGTATGTCCACAACGTCGTCGGGGAGAGGCGGCAGTAGTAGCTTCTCTACGGGAGAGGGTGGCAGCAGCAACACCGGCAGCAACACAAGCATCGGCAGGGCAGGGCGGGGTGGAAGCACGGATCGATCGGGCGGGAGCGTGGGGTCCTCGACAACGACAAGCAGCGGCGTTTCTACCACCGGGAGCGGCAGCTACTCCAGCTACTCCAGCAGCGGGAGCAGCACCACGACAAGAAGGAAGGCCACCGGAAAGCCGCCATTAGGTAGTAGGAGGAACACGAACTTGGCCACGAAGGGTAAACCAAGAGTGTCGCCAGTGGGGTAACTCTTCACACAATATTTTGCTATTATTTGCACCAACAGTTTTTGGTGCGATACACGCGGGGGGGGATATTGTTCGATCGATGATAGGCCTGAGATAACGTATCGTATGCATATGTGCGAAGATGTTTTTTGCCGTTTAGTTTGCCACCCCTCGGGCGCGCGCTGCCCACGTCGCTGGGAGGTTGTCGTAGTTGGCCTGTAGGACTATTGTAGCGAGGATGCTCATTGCAGTCGGGAACAGACAAAAACTTAGAAGTGAGGAGGAGATGAGACGGCGGTTAATGATTGGATCAAGGTCATTCCTTCGTTGTCTATATCCGACAACCATCTATCGAGACTATGTGGCCTAGACTACTGATATTATGTAGGCCTAGACATGTGTGTTGTTTGTGGGCCTACATGTATGTGTGCTGTACACGATTTGTGTACTGTAGACATATTTGTAGCCCAGAACTCGAGGTTTATCAGCAACAGCTCAGTCAGAGTCACCCCTTTTGCTACTGGCAGTCTACCTCCTGCCTCTCGCCACCCCTTTGATGCCCCCTTCGCATTGTGAGGCACTTTGAACACCTGCCACGTGCAACTACAGACCACGAAAGTATGTGGATAACCCTTGATGTCATTGAAAGGACCTTCAAGCTGAGACGATGGTCGGTTCGCGTACTTAGATCGGCAGTCAGTGAGAGCGAAAGGCCTGGTTTCGCGCGAGGATGTTCAAGCGGGACGAGGAGGGTGCGATAAAACTACTACCCTTGCTTAATGCGGATAAAATGCAAGTCTTGGAATATGTGAGGCGTCCAGCGGCGGCTAGAGGGCCTCGCCTGAACTGATGTACTTCGCCCCCCGGGTCAAGAGCTCTCTCAGCGCCGGGAGGGGGGGGGGTTGCATGAAATAAACGCTGCACCGAGTGCCAAGTGTGGGGTGGGAGGGTGGTTTCTTAAGACTTCACTACCTTTTCGTGAGGCTTCGGGGGCGAAAGAGATATGCACGTGCCTAGACTATCGACTGACGTTGCCCCAAGATAAACGGTTCTCGTCGTAGTGCCAGCAACATCGTGGAAATTTAACTGAAATATTGAAATTGGTTCTCATGTTTTTCTTCTGATGCGTATGCGGGAACATCAGCCACCCGTGTCAAGGGTGCGGTGAGAGCGCCCGCATTCCCTTCCTCTCACACAAGTCTGGAAGTTTAGAACGTACAACCCGCTACCATGGAATGGTCCTTCACTCGCCGCTCCAATCACGAGCTCCGCAACCAACGCTTTGTGTCTTCCTACCTCTACGCTTCGATTCATCCGGGGTTCTGGTGGCTCATTCGGTCGTCTTTCGTGTGTGTCAGAGAGCAAGACCACCGGGACCTCGGATGTGGCGCGGTTACAACCAGCTTTACGAGGACGACCAGTTGCGTGGAAATCATTCGTGCTCAAGAACATTTCTTATTTTTCTGTATTGTCTTGCCCGAACGATCCGATCCCTGTCCCAAAACCTCAACACCAAAATCCAGGGCAACACCAGTTTGAACGCTCCTCACGTGGCCTGCGTTTCACCAGTCTCATCGGGGTCTAACCATGAGTAAGGCATCATAAAAGGTTTCGCCTCACGAAGCCCGATCCACGCATGCAGTGCTCCTCAAATCTTCCACACTTGGTCGTGTGGGAACTGTTTCAGGTTGGTGGTAATTTGTTCTCTTTCCTCACGACAAACCTCTGCAAAACCAGCGCTCTTTGATTCGACCAGCTACTCCCCACCATACCCTAGCCCGCAAAAATGGTGGGGGGGGTAACAACGATCTGATCGAAACTTAAGCCCGCCCCAGCCAGCCAGCCAGCCGGACAGCCGGACCCGAACGCAAGTATAGACACGTGGCACAAAACCGCACCGGAGCCGCAACACCCCATCATAGGCGGCAAAAAGGACATAACAGCGAGACCGAGCTCCGCCACCACCAACAGTCTACCCGAAAATTCATACACGCGCACTCCCGATGTTGCCACCGCCATCCCACTGTCGTCCGCGGAAAAAAAGTTGGGTACCACCCAGTCTATCGCTCAAAAGGTCGGACCACACCAGGATTAGTAGTGTCATATACCACCAGACAGCACACGCATGTACTTTTTGTGGTGGACACCAAGCCCGGATTATTTACGTGTCTAAAAATCTATGTAGGCCGACAAGATCAGCCCATGTGCCTCTTTGTTTACGTTTTGTTGACACATTAGTCGTCCCCTCTGGAACAAAGTCTCCCCGATACAAGGTCTTACCCACATCTGTACCCACCGGAGTGGTAGGTAGCTGCCCCACACAACGAAGACAGGCCTGCTTGTACCCGCACCCGCCACACCCGCCTGCCTCCTCACACGACGAGTCCCGCCCAATACATGGTGCAGACAAATCATCGACACGATCGCCCGAGGAGAACGCGTGCGCCGCTATTCGGTTGTCCTTTAAACTTTGGCCATGCCGAGCAACTCCTTGGCTCTCTGGAAGAAGGAATTCTCCAGCTCGGCCGGCGTCTCCCCGTGCTTGGCGTACTCGATGGGGTTGACGATGTCGCAGTGGTTGTCGGTCGGGTCGCAAACACTGGCCTCAGGGATTTCGTCAAAGCTGCGACAAGGATTGTGCACCGATCGTTGAAACATGCAACGAGAGGAGAGGGGGAGGTACAGTGACAGACAGACGAGAAAGACATAGAAACAGAGAGCAACAGGGAATACGGATTGGGGGACGAGGGCATAGCGCGTGTCAGTAAACGAAGAGACCTCGGCCAAGTTGTACGAGGACTGCGTGATTGCAGGGTGCGCGACAATACACAAAGAAACCTCAAGCCAGTCCTGATGGAGCAAAGAAGCAGAACGCATGCACATGCCCACATCAGCAGGCAGAACAAAACGTGACACCGCGCCACACACCCACGGGAACCCGCCAGCGTACAACGCCGCTCTCCAGACGGTGCTTCGGCCGAACACACAAGGCAGGAAGGTCGTTGGTATCTTCAAGATTGAAACTTGGCGGAGGAAGTGCCATACATCACCCCGTGTCCATTGTTAGCGCCATTTCCAAGACAGCTATGCGGCAGCAACCCCCCGGACGTATCACATCTCTTCTCGCGCAAACCCATGCATTTTGATATCGAAATTCCTGTTTCGGACGCAAGAGGAAGGAGTCCCATGCCGGTCGGCGGGCGCACCCTTACCATTGTTGTAGGGAAACACGGTTTCGCCCGCCAAGAGCGTGCGCGACGGCGGAATTGGCGCCCACGAAGAAATGTTTCGAAACCGTCGACGCGTGCAAAAATCGCTAGATATACATAGAGATGAGCACCAAATTCCTGCCGTTGAGTAAAAAGGTGAAAGGAGGGCCGCCGCTGCCACAAACCCAGCGGCGCTTGCTTTCACGGGGAAACCCACAACGACACACACGCCAGAAGCTCAGCGAGAAGAAGTCGAGGGTGTCCGCCAACGTCTCGGAGCATACGCTGTCTCCCACAAAGTACGGGCGGTCGGTCTCTTCTCTCCGTGAGAACGCAAACGAAACGCGACTATTTTAGTCTTTATCTACCGAGCGGTCTAGGTTGGGGAAAAGGTGCCGTTCGTCCGCGCGGCATACTGTACCTCTGACACTTCGTCGAAGCTGAAGAGACATAATGTGAGCACAACAAGAGGCAGGACAAGGACGCGCAAGACACAGGCAGCAGCAGTAGCAGCAGCAGGATCAAAATCACAGAAGGGGGAGAGAGGAACAACTGCAGGTAGAAAGGACCACCCACCAACCATTCGAAGAACAGCCAATACGAGCTCCCCCCCCCTCCCCGGGGGCCTTTTTCTCGAAAGGGTTGAACCATCGAGTTGAGAGAGAGGAGAGAAAGAGAGACACAGGGGACTTCGCCGATACATACCGGCGAACCGCAAATCCTGCATGCTCTCGGAACGCGATCGCGCGGCAAAGTACCTCGCGGGCGGGGTTTGAAGAGCAAAGACTGAGACAGATAGATGCAGCGGCCAACAGCGCGTTCTCAACGCGAGCGCGCTGCTCCGGGAGAGAGAGAGGGAGGTATCGGACTCGTCCTCGGGTGCTTTCGGTCGGTGCACTCCGAGACGATTTATGTTCGCGCGGTGCTGTTGTTCGCTGGCATGCTGGCGCCGCCCTCAGACCCTCGTTCCGGACCGTGCAACACCAGTTCCGCAGGCGTGGTGCGCCAACAAGCTACCGCGGATGGAGAGCTGACTTGTCGTCGGTGTCCATGGTCCGACGTGTACCACAAATCGTTGCGTTCGTTCAACGTCTCTTGCGGACGAGTCTTGATCTAACGGCTTCGCCGCTCCGCGCATGCCTTCACGCGCGGGCGGGCTCCTACTTCCTCAATGTGTACGTCAAGCGCAAGATTCTATTTCTGGCAACAAATCAAGTCTCAGAAACAAAACATTCGGTTTTTGCTTCCGAGACGATTGCTGTTGATGGGGTTTTGGTCGGCGACTCGCGCGATCGTCGCTTCCCAACTCTGGACTTCGGGTTCGACACAATTAACGCACAACTCTCTCCTCAAATCAAGCCTTCGCGGCTCGATCTTAGCGAGGGAACGATCTTAGCGAGGGTACGATCCTAGCGAGGGTACGATCTTAGCGAAGGTATGATCGTAGCGAAAGCATGATCTTAGCGCAGGTATGCAAGCATGGCGTAGGAGCCACAGCAACCGGCACCAAAAACGGAAGCCGACGGATCCCTCCCTCTGCCGCCCAGCCAGAAGCCAATGCCCCTAAGCAAGGGCTGGCATGGTTACTGAGGTATATACGCAGAACCGAGGAATCACGCCCGATAAAGGGCCCGCGCGCACCAAGACTATTTGGACAACATCAGAAGCAGGAACAGCAGCCGCGTGCAGCGTGGTGGTTTCTGTCTCGAACGAGGGCCCAGAGGCAACTACTGCTGAATGAATATCGCAAACACACATCACCCAAGAAGAACACAGCGTACTACGTACGTAGAGACAACACTTAACAAAACTTCGGGTCTCGACAAAATATGTCTCACTCTCACTCACCTAACCCAGCGTTTTTCTTCGGCCGACTTTCCGGCCGCGATCGCCATGATGAGAGCCATGAGACCGTCCTCACCCGAGCACGGCGAAGGCTTGTCGTTCACCAGGCAGTCGCAGAAAGCAAGAGTTTCCTGGATGTACGCCTAAAGAAGTGAAGGCACCGGTAAACATTTTGACGTCCGGGGGGAGGGGAGGGAGACGGGGGTTGCCATGCATGGTAGGACAACGCCACTAGACTCTGGGTCCAGCCTGTAGGTAAGAAAGAAACGGCCTTCTGGGTACGGTCTAAGTACATAGACAGCTAAAGACGGCCGGGGTGAGTTTTTCCAAGCATGTGTCGCACGCAGTGGTAGACGACTGCCAGCATCCTCTTGAATACAGTCTCGTATCTGTTGTGGGGTCACAGAACAACACACAACTCTTATTTCAAATCATCACAATAACTTCTCTTATAATCATGTCAGGTACTACTGTGGAGCAGCACACGTGGAAATCCTTCAAAGCTGGACACCAGCAATGCCAGACCGAGACATACTCATTTCTCGTGTCCACTAGGAACCAACTTTGGAGCCCTTTCCGCTCTCAGCTAAGGAGAGACTAGTTCGGCCCCGCTCCCCCATCATCTACAACACCTGCCACATCTACCACTCCCGGAACACAACATATCTAGGCGGGCACACCGCCCCTCGATCATCCCACCAGGTGAATCGATACACATTTTGTTCAGATCAGACATCATCGAAGGAGAGCAGGCGGTCACGATTGTTCGCTCGTCGCCATTCGTTCGTTTGTCTGTCCGCTTTTGGACTCAGATTTCGCTTGTTTGGTAAGTGGGGAACGAACACGGGCGTCTTGATTGCACCGCATTCACCTCCTTGTAGCGGCTCATGAAGAAGTCGTACGGCATGTCCGCGTTCCCGGTGAAGCCCTTGAGGTATACTCGGGCTGTGTTCGGGTACCTGGCAAAAAACGACCGATGAAACGAGGTGCACGAATGGGAGGAGGCACGCGGGGCGGTAGGGGTCAGCAGGCGGGTGTTTCGATGGCATGAGTGTAGGACAACACTGCAGCAGCAGATTCTCCGACTATACATAACACTATCGCAGATTCGACAACAACCATGCTTGAACACCTACAGCCCCGAGTACGCACAGCAGGCGAGGGCACAACGTAACACATTTCCATGTTTGTTCCTTCAATTTTTCGCGCGAACGCCATTGGGCACAACAGGAACCTCCAGGAAATTTGAGCAGAAACAACTGCAGCGGCGGTAGCAAAAAACGACGGGACCACTACAAATACTTGGTTTATTTCTCACATGTTGTCGGTCTGGATCATCCCCTTCTTGCCCAGGGCCTCCGCACGCTGGTCGTACCTGCACAAAATACGAAAACGCGAACGAAGGGTGAAGATACTGACTACCAAGGCAGCCACCCGAACAGAATCAGCAAGGGGTTCAATGCGTTTACCCAACACACCGGGGGGGGGAGGGGGCTCTGCCGAACACGCTACTAAGCACTGGTAGATATCATGATCCGATGAAGCGAACTGATTGATCTGAGCGACACTGGGTGTCCACTTTCTTGTTGTAGGGTCTTGTTCGCCTCTGTTCTGCCCTCATGCAGGGACAGCAGTCGTGTTCTTCACTGACCCTTTGAGAAGAACCAAACCAGCCCCTACTTCTGCCTGGGAATAACCAAACCAGTGCAGTGCACAGAACATCGTGCTCGCGCTTTCATGTCCTACTCTACAGCAGGCATGCCCGGAGGGCCACATGATGCTTCTGGAGAAGAATGTGCTCGGCGGGTGCATCCCCGTGGAGTGCGCACCAATGCCAGAAGGCCTGCCCGATCTGGTGCGCACTCGATGGGGATGAACCCGCCGAGCACATTCTTCTCCAGAAGCATCATGTGGCCCTTCGGGCATGCCTGCTGTAGAGCAGGACATGGAAGAGTATACGATTCCCTCCCCGCGTCCCGGTTGTGCAAGACGCCAAACGCCCAGCTTTTCGAGAGCGCGCTCGCAACATACACGCATCGTTTCTCTGCTTCACGTGACTCCTATCGAGATCAAAGCCCAAACTCCTATCGGCATCAAAGCCGGGGGGCCAAGGAAGGCTGTATGAGTAATCAACCCTGAAAGCATGGCGCGATGATAACTCGTATCCGGAATTTGACCCGAATGCGTTCGAGTATGGAATGGATGCTGTAGAGCCCCACGACGACCGAATGCATCTCAACAGACCAGTCCAGCGAGATCAAAGCAGCTCATTGCACCATCTAGTCTCCGAACAGCGGCGAGCTGCGAACATCGGAAACCATCCTTTCAAATAGACTCTTTCTCTCTCTGTCTGTCTCACTCACACAAACACGCACACTCTCTTTCTCTGCGCTCCTTCCTTAAGCGACCTCCCTGTGCCCCCAATATCTACCGTACAGCCAGCTCACCCGTAAGGGGCCTGTCGGCAGACGTCGATCACCGCCGTTTTTCCGCTCTCAAACTCGACCATGATCATGGCCGTGTCGAACGCCTCCGGTCCATCCAGGGTATCGATTGCGTGGTCGATCTGGCACGAACCTTGAGCGAGGATTCGCTGTAGCCAGCCCCGAGAGAGAGAGAGAGAGGGAGAGAGAGAGAGCGCGACACAGAGAAACAGGGAGAGAGAGTGAAACAGACAGAAAGACAGGCAGAGGGAACTAACACAGGGGGAGCGAGCCGAAACATATGAGCTTGCTACACAAACATGACCGTCTGAACAACAAAAAGTTCGAAAACGAACAGACGTCTGCTCTCGCTGGTAGTAGGTAGGCATCACAAAAGGCCAGCCGGTGCGCGGTGCTGCCCCTCTTGAGGCTACGGGGCAAGAAGCGTACGATCGGAGTTGTCTTTTTTCCGCACTCCCTCGACTACCATGAGCCGATCCACAACGAACGGCCGGTCGCGCATGGGCTAAATTGGTAGGTGTTCTTACGCACATCCCTCTGCTATATTACAGCGGTGCGGGCATTCCCAAAACTAAGTCATCCATGATACATGCTGGACTCAAACCCAGCTCCTTCCCACGCTCTCAAGAAACACAATGCATAGTCAAGCCCACACGTGCGAACACATAATATAAAGTAGCCCATAATCATAATCATGCTTCGCTCATCCTTTCACGACGATACGTTCCACTCTCATGCTTTCCCAAACAACAACTGGTTATCACAGCAGCGTCTGATAGCCCACTGATAATCTGAAGCAACGGGGCCCAATCAAGCAACGGCGCCCCGAACCACATTCACGATGGTGAGAAATCCCAGCATGCCGACCCGTGCGCGCGTACCGTGGGTTCCGAGCCCATGAGGAAACGAGACATGTCAAGGTCGTGCACGGCCATGTCCTTAAAGATGCCCCCACCTCCACGCACGTACTCCACCGGCGGCGGAGAAGGATCCCTGGACGTAAGCTTCACCTGAACGACAAGTGTCAAGGCCACCACGCACAACGCGTACGACGGGGCGAGCGAGAGGGGGGTGGGGGTCGGCCACAGCAAAACGAACGTTAACGAGGGACGGGGCGGATAGGGATAAGCGCGGTGGCTGTAACAGAGGCCGAGGGCGCCGCCTACATGCATTACGGTAGGTTGCAGAAGATCACACACACCCTCACCCAATTTCAAACCTCTATGGTTCCAGGACGAAGAGGTGCCGGCATCACATGATACGTTTTCGGAAAGCTGTCGACGACATGGTTCCAACGCCGCCATTTCAGGCACCGTCAACGTTTTTTCTGCCGAGTAATCGAGCTTTGAAAACCGGTCCAGCGGGTGTGATACCTTATGTAACGTACGGACTGCATTGCGGCAGGACTAATTTGCAATCATGTCTTCGCGTTCGACCCCCCCCCTGGGCCGAAGTGAAGACCACTTGGAGATATACGGGAAGTTGAAAGAAGGGATAGGGATGAAGAAGTACTTGGACGGCCCCATGGACTATGCGAAAAAGCTGAAATTGCAATTTCGAGTAGGCGATCTGGACTTGCCAGAACGGAGGAAGAGGTATACCAGCCGTAGGAGAGAGGAAGAGGAGGATAGACACACATGTCCATGTGGCAAATCGGAGGAGAGTAGACCCCACATAGTTGGGGAGTGTGAGTTGTACAGGAAGGAAAGAGAGGATCTCGAGGAGGAAATGAGACAGAGAGGGTGTGACATGGACAAGTTTGGTAAATTAGACAGCAGCGAAAAAACGATCGCGATAATTGGGGATAGATGGTGGGCACAAGAGGCCCTAGAGGACGGGGATAAGATGTGCAAGAAAATTTTATGGAGTTTGTGGCAGAAACGTAAAGAGCTCCCAAATGTTGGTGGTGTCTCTAGTAGGTGTAGGAACGGTGCTCCGTCTCGAAAGGGACGCGTGGTCAATGGTCAAATGACTACGGCAAGCAACAAATGAGTACGCCCCCTGGGCCGAAGAAATGGGTGCCTTTCGATAATTACAGGTGTGACACACACCATGTAGCGTTTGAGGATTTTACCACAAAATCGGACTACACCTTGCATCTCTGTTGTAAACGATCAGGTTCCGGGCGCCGTCAATTGAATATTTTGCTGTCAAGGAATCAACATCCGCCGAGTCCAGCATAGGGTGGTCGGTCCTTTCTACTTGGTAAGAAACAAAATCAATTGTGGAGAAGACAAGAGAGACAGCATCCGTGGAGAAAACCCGCACCGCACCAAGTGCAGTGACAATGCACGAGCAACCCAACAACGACTATGGTTCCACCATCCTGCACCAAGCCGGGCAGTCTGTCTGCCTTCCATCGAGACATGCACAACACACACGGTGCACGAGAGCAAAGCACCCTGCACACGCCACAGCGCACAGAACCAGTGCACACACACAAACAACACCCCAGCACAGTTTGTAAGAGCAGCACACACACGTCGAACTTCCGGCGTCCCCTCTGTCGGTAGAACTCCTATCCTTTGATTCGATGTTTTTTGTGTTTTTTATCCCGCTACATGTGCAAAACTGATTATTGGTCAGCCAGTTAGCGAGGTCGCTGCCTAATTAACAAAAACACGCCAACACACCTGGATGACCTCGCCGACCTCTCCGTCCGCGATGGCGATCTTCACGCGCGCGAAGTTCGGGTCGAACCGCCTCTGCAGGGCGGTCATGAGCTTGACGTTGTTCTCCTTGCACGCGTTGATGGCCTCGATCGTCTCCGGCACGTCCGTGGCGATCGGCTTCTCGCAGAAGACGTGCTTGCCCTGAGCGGCGCACGCCTTGATCTATCGTTGTTCGTTCGTTCGTTCGTTCGTTCGTTCGTTCGTCGATTTTCCGGAGGGAGGAGAGCGTATGCGGGAGGGGCGCTGTCAACCAGCCCTGCTTGAAGACAACAGCTAATACTCTGGTAAGAGATACAGTACCTTCGAAATGCTAGAGCACGAACGACGACGGCCGTGTCACCAGAAGGAGGCCAACGGTGACCCCCCCCCCCCCCCCCCATTTGCAGTACTTTGGTCATATGTTGGGGAATACACATCACACTGGGTAGACGCGCACTAGCTGCATACTTTGACTGTGGGCGCCCGGCGACAAGCGCGCATCCAAACCAACGTAGAAGCGAAACGTGGCGCCAACGCCACGATCGCAAACGGCACTCCACGGCACACCGGACAGCAAAAGAACGCGCCATCTGATATAATTTTCGCGTGTTGCCACACATCGTTCGTCAGTATGGAACCAGCAGTCCGCCGCGCGCCACTGCCGCAGTGCCTGCGCCAGCGCGAGGCGCCCAATCAAAATCAACCAGGAAGGCCACACAACCGTCACCATCAGTACGTAGCACGTCACGACGAACGAGACTGAGAGGAGATAATAATGTCAAAAGTAATCTCGACACATACCTGGTCGGCGTGGAACTGAGAAGGGGAGCAGATCCACACGGCGTCCACGTCCGGGTGGTTGATCACGTCCTTGGCGTCCGACGAGAATTCCGCGACGTTGTACTTGGCCGCCGCCGCCTGGGTACACACATAGCCGGGTGGCGCGGAGGGAGGGGCCGAAAAGGGGGTTCATGACTGGAACACGCGAGTGACATGTTTTGATCTGTTTCGCCCCCCAACAACTTGCGCTTCGTTGTTCATAATCACCCGAAGAAAGTGGTCAAAGGGAAGAGGGTTTTGTAACCGTATTCCATGCATCGAGGAGGTTAGACATGGAGGAGGTTGCGATCGCTGCTCGTTACTCGTATGCGTACAGACACATTCCGGCGCAGCGACACGCGCGGACAGAGTAATATTGGTACAGAGTAACGTCGTCGTATTTGCACAATTGCTCGGCGACTTCTGTGCTAGACAAAACTAGTTTTAGGGGGGGTAGGGGGCCTACAGGCACGGCCGTCCAACAGCAGACGTACCTGCTTCCGACGACATATTGCCGCGGAAACACACGGGATCAAGCTCGTCGTTGAGGGGGGTTCTTGCAAAGGGCGGTAATCGATGGCTAGCGTAGTCTAAAATTAACATGCTTGGAGGCCAAGCAATCGAAAACGACCTTCCGGCTCGGGTAGTCCCAACTGTACCAGCAAAGGAAATCATGGAGCAGCGACGAGCGCGTTGGAACGCCCAGATCTGTTGCCGGGGCCGCACAGTCCAAGGCTAAGGCTGCGGTCCGAAAAGTCCGCAAATCTAATGTAGATCCATACCATGCACGATCCTCTGCTATACGCGCCATTACAGACCCGATCGCCCCGACTTGCGGGTCGTTCAAGGCAGCTAGTGGTACGAGCTACTTGCCATACACCCGCAGTTCGGGGGATCGAGTCTGCGACGGCGCGTACAGTAGCAGATCGTGAAGGGTTTGGACCTAGATACGCGGACTTTTCGCACCGCACCGCAGCAGGGGATAACGGTCTGTAAGGTAGTGACTCTTCTGATCCACGGTTTTTCGATTTGCAGTCGACTTGGGACCCGTTGACGGCATGCTTATGCCGAACACTGCACACCAGCCCACGTGAGCTACTCTCGAATCTTGACGCGGAACAACACTACCACCAGCGAAGCAGTAGCGCCATATCGCTTACCTCGGCTTTAGATACGGTGGGGTTGCTGATGATGAGGGGCTTAGCGTTGGCGCAGCTGGATAGCGCCTCCAAGTGCACCAGCCCGATCCTTGAAGTTAAGGCAGACCAGCAAAAGCCGAGCGACATGGGGTATTCGTCATTTCGCAGCAAGCAAGTTGGATGTTTGCTCCCCGATGACACCCCACGTCTTAGACACACTGGGACCGCCTCGTCCACCGCTTGTCTAACGTTCTTCAAGACTCCCGAACGGGCCACTAACAACTCATCAGCTCTCACATACTGCTTTACCAGTAGGTGCAAAAAACAAATCTCGAATCATTACTGCGAGGTGTACGTGATGTACGATGCCCAGAAACGCGAGGTGGTAACAAGGCTTTTGCTTGTTGCGTAGGACGCGAATCCACAGCAGTGTGCTTGTTCGCCAACTACTCTCCATATGGGTTGAGGTTGAGGTTGAACACGCCGTTTGTAGTCAACGCCAAGCCTTCAGACCGAGAGAGCAGTTTTTCGTGTCCAACACGTCAAACGTTCTTACAACTGACTGTACATCTTTACATGCGCTACACTAACTGCTGTAAGGATGTTCCGGTTACAGAGGCTAAGGTAACTATACGCCTGTTCATAAGTTGTGAGCAGGAACGCGTGCAACCTTAGCAATCAAAAGCGGTTCTGGGTTTACAGCCTGCCTTTGGAGGGCGACGGGGTTGACCATCGTCCTCGACAGTACCGCTTGCTTTACTATAATAGCATGTTGCAGCCCCGCCCGCAACGTCCGAACACACCACACACGACACGACGTACCTTCCTGCACCGATGACACCCACGTTGATAACCTTCATAGACAACCCTCCCCTGCTGCTGCCGCTTCCCTCCCCCCTCAAGGCGCTGCATGACACCCCCGATACAAACGACGAGGGCTCCAGGTGCTTCAATCCGGCAACCGGGTTGGAGGTAGAGGGAATCTGCGACAGCTTGGAGCCAGACTGTCTGAGCGCGTTAGTCCGCGCAATCCCAGGAGTTAAAAAGGCATTGCTACTGGTAACCAGCAAAAGGCTCAACACGATGCTCCCTGCTGTAGCCATGCCGCCTCTCTATGAACGCAACAGCTCGCTGCTCCAAGCAGCGGTGTGGTATGAGCACACACGGACAAGCGATACGTCAGCCAATCTCCATGATCTACGAAACCCCCTTGGTTCAGAGATTCTGAGTTTGTTGAGTGTTGGTGGCGACCAGCCGGACCGATAAATAGTGTACAGCAGTAGACTTCACTCAGTCTCCAGCAGGTTTCCCCCCCCACTCACTGCAAATAATTTCATCACACCCCCTTCCATGGCTGGTATTATCTCGAACGGTAGTCTTTTAGTGATTTTATGTATTTTTTCTACAGTCGTCCAAGAGTTACTGATTGTATGTATTTTTCGGTCGGTCAAATCCAGTTTTTTTTTTTGTGTGCCCCCGCCCGGCCCACTCTTTCACCTGTAGTCTCACACCGCAGCTCGTTAACACAGGTCATCACGAAATAAACTGCTACTTCTTGCATGATCATGCAGGTTGCCTACCAAGCAGCCAAGACATACGCATACATGCATTGACGCCGACAGCAGTGGGAATCTCACTGATTCCTTGAAGGCAGAGTTCTGTCCATTTCGAGGTCAGTGCTGGTCCAAACGGATCATCATTAGTGTTCAGGGCGTGCAAACCATCACTTTCCAAAATGCAGTATCAGAAACACCTGGCTAAAGACCGCCTGTGTACTTGGGGCATTGAGAGAAATCTGAGCTTCACCTGTCGACAACTCCACGCAAAACTCAGGGCGGATCCCTATGTGGCGGGGTTATTTATGTGGAGGTCAGTGTCGCACTCAGGAACCTACGCTCTCCCAGAGTCGAGGGTTTCGTAGGTACAGTTACACGCGCAGCCATCCTAGAAGACTTGATCATGAACATCTTTGAACAGCAGAGCTGTTGTCTTGCTCTTTTGTAGATAAAAAAAAGGGGGACCGCGCCTCCAGGACCATCATCCGCCGAGAATCCTATCCCTGGAGTTGCAGCTCCCGTCGCAATCTCGCATTCTTTCCCTACCACAGAACTCCCGTTCAGATCCTTGTACACGAGTCCCCAAACAATCAATACTTAGGTCGGTTTAAAGAAAGAATCTATCCTCAGTCCTGCCGCTGGTCGTTTCGTCTGGCTTTTTGCCCGTTTCCCCCCTCCAGCCTCTTGTATTTTCCGCTTTGGTAGCCCCTCCCGGTCTGACATCCTCGCCGCCATGTCTCGCGCAACGTCCCCTTCGCGAGTGTATCTCTCCTGCAGCCCCTCGGCGTAGTGAAAATCGAGGTGTTCTTGAAGATCCTCCGGCGCGAGCACCTTTCCGCATTTGGGGCACCTTTCATACCCTGGTCGAAGCGGCGACGGTGCCGTTCTTTCATCACAAGCAGCTCCCGCCAGGTGCGATGATGGCTGGAAGTTTCTACTTCGATCGACGCGGCTGTCATCCTTGCTGCCAACTCTTGGAACGTCTCGTGGACCTATAGACGCCTCAGCCGTCTCTGTACCAGGCACGTCTTCATCGTCTCCTTCAGGCAACGATCTGCCGCCGCCTGCCTGTCCGCTTGGATCTACTGCAAGGGCCTGCTTGGCATCGGGTTTCACGCCTTTCGAGCCCCATTTCTCGAGCGGCGACGTTGGTGGAGGCATCGGCTGTTGCGGCGGCGGCGGCGGCGGCGGCAGCGCGCGCAGAAAGGAGGCGATCGAGCCCCGCCCGGAAATCAAGCCGCAGAATTCGTGCGCCGTGAGGGCAAGGCGGCTGCAAGGTAGGGCGTTATCGGTCTTCGCGAAGACGGCCATTGCCTCCGACACAAGGGATGCCGTCGTTGGGGACTCGCCCCCACCTGCCGGGCAAAACAAAAAAAAAATAGGGTTCAGTTCTTTGGGGCTTTTCTCGTCTGTCTTTTTCTTCGCTCGACGTATTTCGGGTCAATTTTGCCGCTCCGAAAGTTGACCAAACGAAACAAGGAGCACGCTTATATATCGAACGCGCCGAAGGTGACATACTGTAGACCGATTGCATTGGACGCCCCTCGACCATTCCGCAATGTTGGGCTCACCGGGAATATCGACCGTCCGGGAACGCGTTGTCGACGTGTTGCTTTTTCCGTTTCCTCCTCCAGCGTCTCGCTGGTTTGCCCTGGCGAATGAAAAGCAACAGCGTGGACAACGGCGCTTCGACCTGAGTACTAATGAGGTAGGGTCGAAGTGTGTCAAGGTCGTCAGCCTTGGACTTGTCTAAATGACGACAGACGATTGAAACGGGCCACATACTGCGGTATCGGCTTGGAGTCCGGACACGTGCCGACGAAGACGTGTAGCGTGCCACGAAGCACGCAGCATCACACTTTTTAGGCTCCTAGAGAGCATGCGTGTCGAGGTCCGGAAGCCGAATGTACCCTACCTAGCCCCCTTGGTTGGCGATGCCTTCGTCTCGCGGTACGCACCTGCTTCCCGGTTTGAGGGAAATCATCTGAAGGGTGAGCTTGGTCGCTCTCCGGCTCCACGCTTCCCTGTCCACGGCGATGCGCTGGGACAGCTCTGTACACAGCAGTCTCATCCAGTTCAAGACGGATTCCTCATCGCGCACAGGACTGCGAAGTTTTGGGCGAATTATGAGCGCGAGAAAGAGAACGGACAACAAAGAGCCGTGAGTCCTGGGCACCAGAGGAGCGGTGGTGCGAGGTTCCAGCTCCCTCGTGTCCGCAGACAAACGACCACTTCGCAAAAGACGGGTGACGCTTGTCTATGGCCGCCTACTTTCGCGCACCCGCCGAGAGACAGCAACGCTAAGATATCAAGAACGAGTACTACTTCCTCTGGCCCTCTGGCCGAGATTAAAAAAATTGTACTCAACCCAAGGCTCGCCAAGACAAAGAAGCAACACCCCGTCAACAAGGCACGACAGTTTAGTGCGCGAAATGTAAGCTTCGTCCGGCCAAAAACCGGGACGAGCTACAAGACTAATCTCGGCCAAACGATTGACAAAATATGGAGAGGGGGCCGGCCGAGCAAAGCTTTCCCGCGGGAGCGTGCTTCTCCCACTGCCTGCTGCGACCCTACGGCTGTTTTCCCTGCCTCGCTGGGGCTCACGTAAATGACTTGCACACGCTGAGGCTCTTAGGTTTGAGGTTCGGGGCAACGGGTTCGTCGTCCATTCCGCGACAGGCCCTCCACAGCCACTCTCCCGTCTTGGTCCCAAAGTTTCCTACGAGATCCTGTTGGCTAAACCTCTAGATGCAGGCGCAAGGAGCCGGTGCGCAAGCACGAGAGGCGAACGAAAGCAAGGTCGGTGCACAGCGGGGTGAGAGCGTGATTGCTGCTGCTTGTGTCTTTCGGATGAAGTTCGCGTCAAATTACTCTCTACCAGCCGCCGCCACGGTGAAGACACGCATCTCCCAACACAGGAGAGGGTTGTGTTCTGCCGCAGGAGGGGATGGAATACCCAAATCAATTATGGTCACGTCCATCGTTAAGCGCAAGCGATACAGCCGCCGGTCAAAAGGACAATGAACCACCATTTTGCGACTACATCCCAAAGCGGTTTCAACAATTTTTCATGAGCCAGCGCACAGGCTACACGGCGGCGAAACACATTTGTATATCGTCTGACGGCGCGAGTGGCCTCCACGCACAACTCCAACTTATGCAAAAAAAAAGATATCCCATTCCTCCGCTGAGCGACAAACAAAACGAATGCGAGACCTGCCACTTCAAGACCAGGCATATGGACGTGCTAATTTGTATTTGTAGCACCTTGAGATCCGAGGCTTTCTCGGCCTTGCTCCAAGACACTACAGTCTCGCCGAGCTTCCCCCCTAGACCGCGAACGCTTCGAAGGGGCACCGTGTCGAGCATGTCCGACGAGGCCCCGGCTGGTACCACCGTCTTTTTCGCGTTGTTGAGACGGGAAATACAATGCCGGGAAAACACACCAAACAGCACGAGATGCACCATAGGAGTCACGTTTTCAGGGGAGGTGGTGATCGACGTTGTCTTGAAACGCTGAGCGTAAGGCCAAGTGATAGCCTGTTTGCTCGACAGCCCGGTTGCCGCTGAAAAAACAGAACGCGAGCCTCCATTTCATCGCAAATTCATAGTAGCTCATTGGAAGGGTTAAACGCCGGATCGCGCGTGAGCTCGATGAGCATGAAACTACCGAACACTCGTTTGGGCAACACCAGGGAACCAACGCTGATTGCACCTGCTTGTTCGGCTTGTTAATGCTCGATGCCAACTTGGCAAGAACCTTGTTGGACGCGATTCCGGCGGAGACCGTGAACCCCAGCTCCTGCTCCACAGCCAGACGCATGGCCGCCGTCAAGCGGGCTCCCGCCAGGAGTGCTCGATCAAAGGCGTTCGTCGGGTCGACACGGTGGCCGGCCGTGCCCTAGAGCCGGCGAAATCGACCAACAAAACATGCACAGCGACCACAACAGACGAAGCAGGCGATTCACCGAACGTTTGAAGGTGGGAATGCGAAGGTGGGCGCGACTGACGATCGACCACCGTTGAATCAGCGCATCATGTTCGCAGGCAAACTCAAGCACCCAAGGTCCAAGGTGAGGCGAATGAAGCATTACCTGTAAGTCTGTCTCTGGCGAGTCTGCAACGTCCCGAGCATTCCCTGCCTCCACCTCTTGACAAAGTTTCGCCGCCTCCTCCGTTAGGTCGAGGTAAGCCTCGTCAATGGACGCCCTCTCGACTCGCCGGCAGTGCGCCTGTGATAGGAGTACGACAAGCGTCGAACATTAGTGGGGATGAAAATTCGAGAGGTGCATACCGTGTTGTTTTCACCTAGACACAAGGAACTCAGACCGAGTGGATAAGCCAAAAGATGGGGAACAACGTGGTGAATATGGTGTCCACGGGGCCGATACCCCGATTGCGTGCCTCCCCGACTTAGATGCCGCATCAGTTGCATTTTCGAGATCTAGCACAAGAAACGCTGCAATATCGCAGTGTGATCCGGACGGCAAGGTCTGCTTGAAAGCGTGAAAGGTCACGGTACCCATCACCCCCGGCAGGGGTTCACCTGGAAGATGGCCATGATCGCAAAGCTTGCCGTGCGGTACCTGAGTTAGACGGAAGCGGCACAGTATAGGGTAGGCTATGAGACGTAATGCTCTGTGATCAGTCGAAGCATAGGCTGGCTACAACTGCTTGTTGCTACATGTGTAGGCCAGCCAGATGTGCCCTGTCTCTCTTGTGGCTGAGAAAGTAGACAGGACGCTCCCATTGTGCAGGCACTTTCCCGCCTCTACCCCCCCTCCATAAGTCACAGCATCAACGACAAACACACGCTGGTCAGACTCAAATTGCATTCGTTCATACCTTTCCAGAGACACCTTGCAGGCTCCCTTGTCGTGCCTTGTCCCCGCATCGTCCAGCTCGTCGTCTGCCCCGATGGTCTCGACATGAACGAGAGTGATTTGCGGGCACTTCTGCTTGGCGGCGGTGGTCCTGTCGCCGCGCTTTACGCCGGACTTCCTGGCCTCGTAGTTGACGGCGATCAGCCCGTCCCATTGCTGCACGGCCAGCGGGACCGACGTCGGGATGCCCAGGCGCACGTGCTCCACCTGATGAAAGTCGGCAGGGACGCTTCTGAGGTCGTGTTTTGCCAACTGACCCTGCGCGTGGTAAGCGGGTGGGGCCTCGACACTGGTAGGAGAAGGCTGCCGTTATGTGGACTCATAAAAAAACCATCGATCGCGGTCGGAAAACGACCCTGTCCTCGACGGGAAATGGTTCCCCTGACCACGTTTCCTGTAGTGCCAAGCCCAACATGAAACCGCCAGAGTTCTATATCTGCCTGTAATCCCGATTGCACCGGTGGGCTTGCAGCTGATAAACTCGCTACACATCTCACGAAAGGCTATCTACAGACTGGGAATTCTAACCCCGGCGAGGTGTGTTTGTTCCGCATTTCGTGATGGAACTTTTGGTAGTGAGCGCTCGGTCGTGAGTACACTAGAGGGAAATACGACTGAACCCTTTCCGCGTTGAAAGAATGACCGCGGAGGAATTCTTCTCTGAGACCCAGGATTGGAGCTCTTCAGGTACAGGCTTGCGACCGACGGACTTTTAACAATTGGAAATATAACAAAAATCTGTCCTGTCGTTTACGCGTTCGCAAACGATACAATGCTGTTTGAGCGTTTGCTGCAAACGATGGCAGTGTGACTGCACCCACAGGTGGTTGCCCTCAGAATTTGGAGCTCGAGAGACGCCACGAGCTCTTTCAAGAGCCAGGAAAGGGATTTTGTTCCAGTTTTCGTGCCCCAGTATTCGGCAAATTTTTAATGTACCGGGACAGAGCTTTTAGGAGTTTAATAACGCGGGCGAAGCCCGCCAATAAACGGTGAAACCCATTCATCTGCGAGCCAAACGCTTTCAAAATGTTAATGTTGCACCTCACTCAATGAATCGATGAAGGAAAGGAGACACCAGAGCAGAGGTGCCGTCACTGGGGCAGCAAAAGAATCGCCGTGCAGATATTCTGCCATGCGGGTTGTCAACAAACCGACGCGTCGGGATGGATGGATGATTGATGGCGATTGCTTTGGGTGGGGTGTTCACTCCAATAAAGAACCTGCCTACCGATAGATGATGGAGTCAAGAGAGCGAAAAAAAACAACGCGGAGCTGCCAGAGCATCATCATCACGTTACAGTACTAGGCAAACTGTAATTTTCACGAAAAACTAGAAAAACGCCTCGCGAACTATTGTAGATTGGTGAAGCAGTCCGTCGCCTCCACGTGGCTTTGTTATTCATGCTTTTGGTATTGAACGCCCAAATGGGTACTTGGGGACACCGCACTCAAATGTCTGTTTACCGCACCGTAGTCGTCACTAGACTCCGCTGTCTGAGACCGCGCGTGTGAACCTTGGTCTACCATGCTTGTGTGAGGTGGTAAGCTGTGTGATATACTGCTGTGTGATGTCTCTTCTCGGTCTCTTACTTCATCAGTAAACACACTCTCCCAAGCCGCGCGTCCTCTTGCTGGTTGAACTCTACCTAGTCTTTCTGTGTGTGTTTTTATTTTAATTTTCTTAATATGACACAACGAATCCATCTCTATCATAGAAAAGAGTCTGAGACAGATTAGCAATGCATTCATAGCGTCAGAAAGTACCTGTGTCTACTGTGTTTTTATATTCCTTAACTCTACATACGTATGCAGCCTGAAGAACTGGAAACATGAACATTTACTGACTTCGCTTCAGCATAGGAAGGTACCCCCATGCATTCGGGCACACTTATCTTTTTTCTGTCTACAAAACAACAATACCAAGTGACCAAGTCAACTTTCGTTCTCGGGACTGTACAGCCTCTCCCAATGAGCGGATGCGATTTTTGTCTGGACCTTGCACATAACCTGTAACTAACTGGGTGCTCATGTGCTCATAGCGTTAACTTTTGCATAAACCCTGCTGTGTTGCCTGCACGATTTCCCTATTCACTGGCGGAGAAGCGGCACACCGATTGCTACTTGTCGGTATCCAACTTCTGCTACAGGCAATGCTGTATAATGTAAATTCAGATGAAAACAAGGTGATGCACGAACCATAGCTGCAGTCTGACTACACGTATGCATATGAAGCTTTGAGTTAGCATTGACTTCACTTACTTGGCAGTAGAAGCAGTCGAGATCAGCGTGAACAATGACCCGACCGTGTACCGCGTGGCTCCGAAGCATGTTGGGGGGTAGTGACTCGGCCGGGCACAAACAAACAGCACACAGGGGGCACGCGGAGGAAGCTCGTTACGGCTGTTCCTTTTCACTCTTGTTCACGTTTGCAACGCATTCAAAATGTTCTTCCGCTCCGATACTTGGTGAGATCTACAGTAGTATACTTTTCCTTTCGATGTAAAAGGACATGTTCCAATGAGAACCACAGCAGTAGGCAGTCCCTACATCATGAACTTTTGAAAAACAAGTCACTGCTTTTTGTATTTTATTGTGAAGAACCACGAGAGAGAGTGCATCAAATCTAACAGAGCCAGGAGTGGGGAACGAAGAACAACAACAGTCCGTGTGTACAGTAGTTTTCACTAGTTTTCACGCACTGCATGCACTGGTCTAGGATTTGTGTACATAATCTATACAACAAGCAGTAGTCCTCCCAGTCACAGATCATACTGAAGTGCAGCATCATGAGCAATTTGCTGTTGCCTCTTGCTATTATAGGACATTTTGCCCCAACGCAGAGAAGGGAAGAGAGAAGATAAAAACATTGAGAGAAAGACCGCATTCACAAAACATTGAGAGAGAGACCGCATTCCGTGAATGTGCTAGAATTTTTCAGAGCAACAAGTATACGTCAGGACAATCAAAGCAGAAAATCGATGGTTATTCCGCAAGCAAACCAACGTACAGCAGTAGTAGAGGTGACGGCTGCAGAGCGGTAAAATGTAATTTGGCGACGAGTTGGTCTGGGTTTGCATATCCTTCACACTTGGACTGTTTCTGAGATAGCTGGACCTGGTCATCTATCTATAGCCTAACCAACCATTGCTGCAGGCGCTAACACTACCCCCTAACCTAACATCCACGGGCCACGACTTGTTAACCTTGGATAAACACGAGCACCCCCGCTTCACGCAACGCTTATCTCTCATTTAGGTCTAATCTATCGGAGTCAATTTCACGCTACCACGTGCGAAGCAATCCACCCACCATCACACTATTTTGACACTACGGCTTTTGCAAGCTCTTGAAATCCGCCTTTCGTTTCGCCTCAAACACCACACATGGGCACTTATTTCTTCTTCTTATCATCTTTCTTGTCCCCCGCCACACGGAGCTTCGCTAGCTCTCCTTCCAAGTCCGGCTCCTTCGCAAAGACGAGAGACAACGGTTTCTTCGACTTCGCCGATACAGATTCCAACACCAATACCCCTTGCCCGACGAACGCAACATCAACATCAACGACCCGGTCTTGTTCTCCCGTCTGCGACCCCCCGGTCTCTTTCCCCGTCCCGTCAATCATTGATGTGTAGCGGATATTCAACGAACCCGCGCCCGTGGATCTGTAAGGCGCCGTACGTGCGGTGTGGTGCGCGACGAAGGGGGGAGGGGTGGGGGGATTTAAAATCTGCGCCTTACTTCGCTGGAATCAAAAGGTCGTCGATCGCGCAACGCCATAGTGAGATTGTTGAAACAGACAGAGGGTTCGAATCGCAGGCGCGGGAAAACCTTGAATGTTGTTCGACATGGCCAGGGCAAGAGGTACATACAATCGTCGCTGAGCGTTTGCGGTGCTAATTTGACTAGAAAGAAAACCACGCTGGGCAGAATATGCCTCACGCTGACAAGGATCGTGAACAAACTCAGCACGGCCATCCGGGGCCGCAACCAGCAACTGGGGCGGTCTATTAATACGGATTGCTACGAAAAAAAAGAAATACAAATGTACAAAAAAAAAAGTAGTTGCTGCCACGCTTGCTGCTGAATTCCACAACGCTCACTTGCAGCCCCCAGACAAGGTGTTGCGAAGGTTCGGGAAAGGGCCTGGCCGTCCAAAGAAAGACGTAGAAGAGCGACAGAAAAGCGGCAAACACACACAAAGGTTTTCGACGGGCGGTGTGAGACCATCGCGGTAGCCCGAAAAATCTTAAGCGAGAACGACACCAGAGACACTCGACCTCATGAGTTGGAACACGTGTTCGAAGCGCGGAATAGAACACAGAGAGGTCTGTCGATAGGGTGGATCCACCCCAGAGATGAAGAAATCCCACGTTGAACAAAAGTTGCGTGAGACTTGTGCATTTTGATGCCCAGCAGGACTGACTCAAGCACGTTCGAAAGAATACTGAGCGTTTGACGTATGGTTGCATTTCAAATTGAAGAGCCATTCAACTCGATACGAACGAGTCATACCCGTACAACGTACAGCCACGCAGTCATCGTGTTGCTACCCTGACAAAACTTCGGCGATGGATTGCGTTGTAGTGTGTAGTGTTAGCATCAGCGTGCTGTTAGCGAATGACGCCCGTAATCAGCAGTTCGATAGGGCATCCAACTCGGATATGTACATACCTAACCAGGATCTTCTAATGTTGCATGGGGGTACCACGCATTTCTACGTGTAGCCACTCAAACGCATGGCTCCCAACCAACATTAGGCGTGCTTTGAGTGAGTACAGTAAAGAAAAACAGCTCACCGAAAACACTGCGAAAGGGGGGAAACCAGCACCCTGTGTCACGCACCTATCACGCGTAGCACTTCGATCGTGACAATGTTTCTCGCCGTGTTGCTGCCGCCTTCAAGAGTGATGAAGAAATCCTGTTGGGCAAGAGATAAAAGGCGTGTTGTCAAAACGATGATGGGTTCTGGGATGTTTCCTCGTGCATTGACGGTTGAGACACATGCAGCAGGAGTAATCAGGTCAATGGTCCTAAGGTACCAGGATTTATTTATTTGAGTATCCAGTGATGTCCATGCTGCTAACGTTGTCGACAGAGACGCTCCCTTTATACGTTCGCTCTCTTTATGCGTTCGCTCCCTTTATACGTTCGCCGCCAAGTCGTCAGAGCTCGCTTGGAGCCAACTACACCATCCTTTCAGGCATCTTAAAGCTGACCTACTTTAGCACTTCATACAAGAGCTGAAGGACAACGACTGTTGCGATGAGTCGGACGGGACTCGGCAAGTGTTTCAGGGCTTGGTTCATGAGACGGACGGCAACGCCGGTATCGTTTGTGCTGGCAGAATCGGCGTTGATTTGAGGTGCCGATAACCTTGACGTTTCATGCTATCTGCTGTCGTTCTCTGAATGCTACACAGCTACGCTGTGCGCGTGCACGTTCGTTTTCTCCTCACCTGCATCCTGGTGAGTGGCAGCTTATGCAACCCCGTGCCTACGACACTTATCGCGTCGTCGTCACTTGCGAACACCAGTCGCCAGTCCTTCCCGAGTTCATAGCTTTGGGCCGGCTTCAGAGCCGAAGTTCGCGATCGGAGGTCCGCGATCTCGGCGGCGATCTTGGTGAGGTCTCGCTTTGGTTCCGCGCATGTCTTTAACAACCGCTCGGCAATAACGTCCGCCTCCTTTTGCGTCTCGCGGGCGACGTTCTTGTTGATTCCGTCCGCGTACTTCAAGGCATCCTTCTCCATCTGTGCAGCAGTATGGTATGTATCAGCAAGCACAGCAGTTTGGGAGCAGGGAGGGCGTCAACACGTTGTGGGGATTTCAAACGGACGCTCCTGCAACATGAACATGGAAAAAACACACAAAGCCTACAATGAGATGAAGAATGTGTCTCCACTTGCCGCATCGGGTACCTTGTATGCCTACTTGTATGGACGAGTACAGCAGTATTACCGTATACGACACAAGACAACACACCACATGGACCGATTTTCAAAGCTCGATTTCTCAACAGCAGAAACAGCGGTGGGGGGTGCCAAAAATGGCGGCGTTGAAACCGTCTTGTCGAGAGCTTTCCGAAATTGTATCGTTTCGTTTGTGCATCCTCTTCGTCGTGGCGTAATAGAGCTTTGAAAATCGGTCCAGGGGGTGTGTTATCTTGTGTCGTATACGGTACCCTGCGCTGCGGCACAACATAACACAAGACACATGAAACATGAAGAAGCTGCGTTGTATCCTGCGGGCAAAACTGCCCTATCACAGCGAGGTGCTATGGCACAACTTTTGAGGCTTGAGAGACTGTAGGAACCCACAATAAGAGAAGGGCAAAATGCACAAGCACCGCCTTACCTTCTTTCGCTTTTTGCCGGCCGCCCCCATCGTGAGGGTGGCGCACCTGTCGCGCTGCTCGGAGATGGCGGAGGCGCGATGTCGCATGAGCTGTGATGTTCCTGTCACGATGAAACCTTTACTCACCAAGGAAAGACGCAAGACGCCCAGAGAAATGCAAGACGCCTGTAACCAAGTGCATCTCATTCTCGTGCTACACAGGAGAAGGTCTCGAATCAACACAGAGTGGAACGTGGACAGGGAACGCGCAAGAGCACACACAACAAACGGGGCCGGGGGATCCGTGGTTTTGCCCCAGCAATAGATAGGGGGGATGGGGGTTCCGTGAGTACTGACGGTTACGGTACGTCGAATGCCGATTTTCGCCGCCTGTTTCGTCGAAGTCCTCTCTCTCGAAGCAATCATGGTGCCAGAAGTCTATACGTATTTTGTTAAACAACAAGAAGCTAGCGCAGGTGTGAACTTCACCAGGACTCTCTCTGCTCTCTGAAGGGTCCACTATACTTGTCGCAGGAGCTATTGGATATGAACGAAGTGGTGGTCAACTCCGCTTCGATGGCGGAGGCATGGGCTGGATGGGTGCTTTACGAGGCTGAAAATGGCCACAAGTATCACTACAACCATCTTACGCACGAGTCGCGATGGGCTGTGGAAGAGTGTGCCGAAGATCATCGCGCCGAGGTACTCCGTTCTACACACGATAATGCCATACAGCGGCGGTGAAGAGCACTTCCATGCCAATCAATCTTCAAATCATTATTTTTCTCGTTGCTGCACGAAGACTCCTGACCACACAAAAACAGTACAATAATGCACATAGAGACCACCTATTGCCTGGCAAAATCGAGTATGTGCGGTAGACCTGTTCCGTAATGCGCACATTCTCGGAATCACATTTGTTGCACGGTGTAGGTGCTGCGGGTTGACTATACTATTATATAACATGAACAGACAACAATGTAGACAGCCGCATGCACACGGGGTGGTTCGCGAGCTTCAGATGTTGCAATGTTGGGATCACGCAGGTGCCACCGCCCGCTGCGTCCTTCCCGCTCGCCTGAACGTTATTGAATCAGGCGGACTTCCAGCAATACATCCGCCAACGAGCCAGCAAGCTCGAGGCTGATGAACATGATCGTGCCGACAGGCTAGATGCCGTCGAAGCAGGGGACGGAGATGATGACGATGACGGAGACACCGTAATGAGCAATATCTCAGACTTTGAAGAACCAAGAGACTTCCTCACACCTTATGCTGGAATTGGGCCAATAACAATATCTAGCCCTCAACAGGTAAAGAAAAACATTCATGGGTGCACGTATTTCTGCCCTTGTTAAAATCAGCTACAATCGCGCTTCGTGCTTGCCTAATGCTCTCCAAGAACAAGGCGCACCACAATTGCAGCGTACTCGGAGCACAGACGCATTCAGATCGGAAGAAATCCCCTGGCGAATCAAAGTTCACTCCCTCCCTCTCTATATTTTCGAACGTGCTTCAACGAAGCCGCGGGAGTTCTGTTTCAAGGAAAAAAATATTCCCTTTGCCGAACAATTGCCCAGCTCGGGCGTCCTTGGCTGTCACTTCGAAACACGCTATTTATAGTCTACAGGAAGATATAATCCTCTTCCACATGATTTTACTCCTCATTCCGATCCTAGCACCTATCCCTGACAACACCTACCTTGTTGCAACTGCTTCGCAGCCTATGTTTCTTTTTGCTTGTTATGGAATAACATATGTTGCGCACGCATACCGCTTTGGGTACTTCGCCTGAGTACGCCATCTCTGCAAGGTTTTGTCAACGAACGTCCTTTGAACTTTGTATTACTCGCTTGTCGTTGAGCCAGGAAAATCCTCGAACAAGCGGAATAGCGGACCGCATGTCCAGTGCCCTCCAAAAGGTATTGGGGAAAGTTGATCCCCCCCGGCAAGACTCTGGACGAGGCGGCGAAGGCGATTCTGGGGAATGGGACCCTGAGCTCGGTAAAAGAAATGGCAGCAAACAGCCAAATTGGAAGCGTCGAGGGCGAACCAAGCACAAACGACATACTAGGAGGAGGGCAGGATTAGGCAGCAGCAGCAGTAGTAGTAACAGTAGTAGTAGCAGTAGCAGCAGCAGCAGCAGCAGTAGCAGCAGCCGCACCAGTAGTAGCAGTAGCGGGGCGAGTGACAGGAACACCAACAGGGGAATTATTGGCAGCAAAGGCAATGGGCCCCCACCTCACAGTGGACACGGTCGACACACGGTAGGGCATTCCGGCTGCAGCAGTAGAGGTGAGCCTCGTCAGCAGACAAACAATGTTCGTATAGAATCTGCAATAATGGGGGAGAAGTGCTTGGGTGGTGGGAGAGAAAAGCGGGAGTCTCGAACTCGGAAACTCTCACGGCGACACTACTCGAGGCAACGCAAGGCAAACGCCAGGAGGAGATCCATCGTCTACTCAAAGGACAATTGCGGCAGCGCCCAGATAGCAGCGGACAGAATCGCTGTGATTGGCCGACAAGCTGTCACAAGCGTTGTGAAAATTGCGTGTCGTGCGGTGATCGGTGGCTGGAAAGGAATGTCTAGCGCTGCACTCAAGGCCGTTCGTAACTGGCAGGTGAGAGGGCAACAAAAAACGTGTTCGGGCTTCGTGATTGTGGGGGGCAATCGCCACGGATGATGAAGACGCATGCTTTGTCTTGCCGAATCCTTCTTTAACCTTTATACCCGAAATCTTCTTTAACTAAATATTGGCGGTCAGTCATCTTCCTAACCCTCGGTACCGTGGATCCATACCGTCGCGCCTCGAGCAGTAGTCGAACTTACTCTTGATGGCAACAGCCTTAGGTATTCTGTTGACACAACAAGTCCTTCCCATGTTCGACGGATGCTCTGTGCTCACCAAGCGTGAACTTTGTCTGCGTTAAGAAACGCGCCTTTCATTCGCCCATGGTATCGCGCGAGAGCCCACATACCACCCTTCCTTTACAATCGAGTTGACTTGTTCAATTCTCCGTCGGTTATGCTTTTCATAACTCCTTGCCAACACGTAGACGAACTACGGCGGCGGGCTACCCATAGTCGTGACACCCGGCAAGGAATCACCGAAGGCACATGGCGCGTCCCTGTGGGAAGATCCTCAGCAGAGGGGTGGAGAGGAGGGAGAAGACCATCGGGCCCCGTTTCGGGAAATCTTGCTGTCGCAGCAGAGCCACTGGCTTTCTCAAACACGAGGCCATGTCACAAGGGGGGGCGGGGCGGGGGGTAGATTTGCGAAATCAGAACAGACAAATGACCGCGGTGCAGAGCGAGCGGTGGGCCGCGGACAAGCTGTTGAGGGGTTCCCGGAGGAAGAGGGTGACATTGGCGCTTGGGTAGGAGGTCAAGGAGAGCAATCCCTGTCCGATGCCCGAGGAACAGAGGAGCAAAAAGGCGGACTCACGTCTCCTCCATCGTCATGGAAGAAGTCGTCGGTGTGATTTGCCGTTGCTATGTCGTAATGCCCTACATGTGGAAGATGGGTCACTGAATGAAGTGTTTTTATCCGCAGGTTATTTTAGTGCCTGCCAGCCGCTTTGTTGAGGTATAAGCTTCTCCAGAGCCTACACGATTTGTGCCACATAGAAACGAAAGCTTCTCCACAGATCCTATCTCTGCAGAATTCTTGCTATTTTTCCCGGCCCTAGGCTGTGACAAGAAGAGCGTGCTCGTGGTGGCTACGGCATCACTGACTTTTGCCGCATTTTGCCGAGCACTCCAGCGATTGTTGACACTTCTCTCTAGAAGTGCAATCTATTTCATTCATTCGACAGTGGATTCACACTCATCATGTTTCGTTTATCAGCCAGGCACGTTACCTCATTTTTTGTCGGACTTTGCCTGTTACTTCTGTGTGTAGGCGTCGTGCCATCACGAGAGGAGAGGACAACAGCCAATCCTCTACAGGTGTACTCCCTCGACATAACAACGAAGTCTTGACTCGTCGATCAGACGCAACATTTCGCAGCAACGGTAGTTGTGTAGTGCTGCAGCTACGCGACAAACAAGAATGCTTTGCTCAGGATACATACAACAAGTGTGGCTGCTGTGCCCAGCAGGATCGGAATCGGTCTCTACTACGGAGGGTCGCAGACGTACTTGTATACATCGATACATAGCTGCGGCGGTTGTTTGCAGAGCTCGCGTCTGTCTTACTGTGTAGTCATGAATAACATGCCAACGGCACCTGGACGTCTAAGGGTAGAAGAGCCGTCCGGAGTACATGTGTGGGGGTCGCATACCAATGATCATGATCCCCAACAGGTTTCGTCTTGGATTTTTTGGATCGCTCAGCTCCCGGAGGGGGCACCGTGAATACGCCACGGGTACTGTTGCTTTCTCCTGTTGTGGGAGCCGCCTTGGGATGGCGAGGCCCGACCGTCGCCGTGACCACTCGTTTTTGAAGCAAGTGCCAAGCTAGCAGAACAACCCAGCTGCACACGCACGGCAGTTAACACGAGGAGTGCGACCGACAGAGCGAGAGAGTCTGAAGAGAATACAGAACATGGCAGAGCCGGCACAAAACGCGGATCCTATGGAGGAGGTATGACCAGCCAAGTAGAGCAGCCAGAGCAGCAGCTGTTGTGTATCTCGCACCATTTATCAGTTCAACCCGCTGACTTGTTCACGCGAACCGTTGTTGTACATCGCGTTGGCTTGTTGTCAAGACGTAGTGGACGGAGTGCAACCTCTTATGTCCTGGCTTGCGGCCTTCGGCCTGGCTTGTGCAATCCTGCTCTGCCCCGCGCATCCATACCCAAAAAATAGCCACGAGCCTTCCCAGTCAACCTGCCCCACACAGCCGCGCATCCAAGTTGATTTTTTACCTGCAACAACAGCAGCAAGACTTGCATTCGGTGACTGTGAGCCGTGCGATGCCCACGGCAGCGCGAGCCGTGGGCCACCTTTCGCTTGGAGATCAAGTTGTGATGTTCGTCGTTTTCAGAAGCAACACGCGGAAACTTGGTCAGAAGACATGCAAAATATTGTATGCATTGTGGACGTGCATGTCGTCCTCTTTTCCAGTGACGGAGAGCGCAGGCAATGAACAGCAGCAGTCCCGACCGAGAGCGGAGTGCCAGTGTACCCGCGTTTGAGTTCGGTTGGCCGGAGGGGTCTTGATACTTTTGGTGATCCAACACACCAAAAGTGTAGGAGACAAGGTAGAAAATGATGATGGGACTCCTGCACAACCTACCCAGCAGGGGGCAGGCTAAAAGCGGATCTGATCTACAGCAAAAGCAGGCGGCTCTACAGCAGTCGAAGCCCTCTAAATCCAATCGTGATGTGCATCGACCTTTTGGCGCAGTTCGCCGTGCGCATCCCACGGACACACTTATCTTGGAAGTATCGGGAAGCAAGAGGGCCCCGTCCTGCCACGGTACTGCCATCACTCCTGGCCTCTTACCACGCTCCCCCACTTAATTATGTCAATGTTAATGTTTGATGTTGGCAAACATAAGAGCAGCTGGAAAACAGGAGTAAAAGACAACATACTTGTTGCGTACAACTTCGGAGGATAACCCATGTAGGCCACGAACCCCGGGAAGTTTCCCAGATACCCCGCCGACAAGGCTCCATCATGTAGGCACGGCATGGGCGCAATCCGCAGAACCGCCGATGCGCGCAAACCTCTGTTTCTCTTGTCTGCCCCTTTCCTCAACAGCTGCAGTTGATGTCTTGCATCAACATACGAAAAAAGTGGAACAGGGTCAACCCCGATTTCAGATGTGCACAAATACAGCAGTAGGTGCAGCCTCGTTCTCTCATTACAGCAGTATCCACGCAGGCGCCTACATGTGTACTGCTTTGTTGAGTGCCACCTTCACCCACACACGGAACAATCACGCGCTACATAGCCACACGGGTGAAGTAATATCGGCTTCTGCTGTGTCAATCACCGCGTCTCCCGTGTAACGATCAGGACGTCGAGGAGACGAAGGAAGCGGCGGAGGTGACCGACCTGTCCAACTCGGACGTCACAACCAAGTACCAAGAGGCCTCCAAGATCGCTAACCTCGCCCTCCAGGGCGTCGTGCAGCAGTGCGTGGCCAACGCGCGGGTGAACGACCTCTGCAAGTTCGGCGACACCGTCATCGAGCAGGTGCGGTACAGCAGGGAGGGAGTGCCTGGCGATATCGGGTGGGGGAGGGGGAGGGTGGTTAAAGGGGCGGAACTAGCACGGCGGGGGAAACCATACGTGCGTGTGTTTGTTGGAAGCAGTACCGACAACACCATCCGACTGATCAATGATTTGTGTGTCTTGAAAGTTGTCTAGAGCACTAGCTTTATTGACCGCTTACGGTAGGTTAGCTCCCCGATAGATTTTTGTTTGTTGTACTATAATACAGCAGTATTGTCACTTTTTCGTTTTCAGCCTGTGGACCCTGATGCGGCTGTTGTTGTCGAGTGAGTGAAAGTTTCTTGTGATCATTAGACCAGACTTGCCACACGCTGTGATGATCTTCCCTCTATGTACACATGTCACCGATACCACCATTTCCTTGGAATCGAACTAGACTCGTCGATATAAGGTGCGGTTCTATCCTGAACGGGGTCTTTAACCACGGACTCATCATGTAGCGCGTTGGGTTGCTTTTCTCCTGTAGAATACGCGTTGGCGTCTTGGTGGGTCGAAGCTGGCAGGGTTGCGGCGGCGCCCGAAACGGCGTCTCCCGCCCCATCCTGTCAGCACGGATCCATCGTTTCGACGCCTAGATTATCCGCCGGCCGCAACCCGCCCCATGTACTTTCAAAGGTCTTGGAGGGTTGCGTCGAGCCAGCAGCGGCCAGACAACCGCTCACCTATTCCACGGGTGCCGCCCAGATTTCCCACGGGTAGCGCCTACTATATCACTGGTGAACATTTTATTCAACGCTAGCGTCGTTCCCCCCATATGCTCGGGATATGCGTACGTGAACATGACAGAGTGATTTGTTCGAATAGGGCGGCCGGCTGTTGTGTCCTGGAGAGTGTACCGAGAGCAACCGCGAAAAATGAAAATCTCTGCTTGCAGCCTTTCTGTTTTTGACTTGAGCCTGACGACTATGTCACGGCGATGCTTTTGTGGAAATATCCAAGTGCTCCTACGCGCGTCCCGGGGTGTGCGCGGAGATTTCGTGTGCCTTTCCCGAATGCGCTTGACCACCATCCGTCCTTGTCGTCCTTGGGTCTCGCGACCACTGCCCTGCGCAAACAACAGCGATGCGCCCAGATCTTCCGGAGCAAGGTGAAGGGGGTGGCCACCCCCAAGGGCATCGCCTTCCCAACCTGCGTTTCCGTGAACGAGTGTGTTACCAACAACAGCCCACTCGAGTCGGAGGCATCAAAGCACGTGAGAAAAACGAAAGAGGGCGAGAGTTGGGGTTAGGGGCAGATGAGAGGGCGCTGGAGAACGAACGACAGGGGAGAGGGAAGGAGATATATAGTCGTTTGAGATGTCACGCCCGGCCCTGAAAAAGGGGGGAGACTTCTGGATAGTGTTGTCTTTTGTCCTGCCCATCTCCGCAAAACCGCGTTGTAGGCGTCGATACACACGCAAGGAATGAATAGAGGAGGGAATAATAGCACAACACAAAACCGACCGTTCGTTTGCTGTTTACCAACCATACTCTGTGCCACTCGTCTGTTTTCGGAAGGGGCAAGAACTCTGCTGCTGGAGGGTTGATTGGAGACCAATGTAGTCAACTTGCTCTCGATAAGTGCTGTGAAACGACAGAGCGGGACATCGGTCCCGTGCTTTGTGGTCGCTGGACCCACGTGTTTTCTCCGGTAGTTACGCTCAACACATGCTCAACACCCTACGACATACAACATGTATTCAGTGTTGCCCTCCTACGCCTGTTCATGTTGCTGAACGACCTTTTTGCCAAGGGTATTATGAGCATGATGACCACGTAGAACCCTGTAAGCACGGCAGTAGACGCCGCACACGAACTGGGTGGACACTCGTGGTTCTCAAGATGGCTTGCACGCAGCTCCCCTCTTCTTTTCTTTCCTCCATCCAACCTTCCCCACCCCCCAACCCCGTCCAAGCCACTTTGACTGTCCCCGATGGACATTGGGTTGCACGGTCGTGGCTAGTGGCGGGGGTGGGGGGGGGCGTGAGGGGGGGGGTCAAGAATTGGCGCGAGGGGGGCCCGCGCGGCGAGCAAGTACTGAGCGCCTGTCCGCTAGCCCAGGAGATTAAATCGGGGCATGGTGGCTCTCACGTTGCTCGTCCCCATGTCGACTCGATCGCTCCTTCGGGGGCTGAGCGAGACGCGGGTACATGTAGCGTTCGAGCTTGCCGCCAGCCCCTCCCGGCTTTTGACATTCGGGCGGCGGGTCGGGGTCGGTGAGCCCCTCTGTTTCCATGGGCCATGACACCTTCCGGCCTGCCTTAACCCGCCAAACATTTTTTTTGTGTGTTGTCTTGGCGTTGGTTGTCGTTTTTTCGTACGCTTCCTTTCCGGGGACCGCCTTGGGGTGGAGTTGATGCACGGCAAGAGGCCTGGTGTGCTCGCGTGTTCGCGTCGAAGGGGTGACGTGTTTGTTGTTGGCCTGGGAGGTTGTTTTTTAGGATATTGTTTTCAGTCACAGAAAGATTCCCCCTTCGAGATATTACCACACCTCTCTCGCACGATATCCACAAGAGTGAGGCACATTTTTTTCCCTTTGTTTTTGGAATCGTGTCTGCAAGTCCGAGGTCGACCATGCTCTAGTCTGTGCTGTTCTGTTCTAGCCACAGGCGCGTCACGTCGAACGTCGTCGGATCCAAGCACCGTCGGCCGCCGCCGCCGACTGTAATAGGAACCGACGATTACTTAAGAGTATTGTGTGTTTGTTCTTGCTTGGCCCCGTCGCTTGCGCACGTCGTCTTGTCGCGATCGGACGGCGAGCAGGAGCCTCTCAAGGCTGGGGACGTGGTCAAGATCGAGCTCGGCTGCCACGTGGACTACTACTCGGCGGTGGTGGCCCACACGGTTAAGGTGAGTTGGGGGGGGCTGGAGATGCAGCGAAAGCAAACGAGAGAGAGCGTCATCGTCCTGCCCGTTGCACTTGTTTGATCCTGCAGCAGGCCTTTTTTTGTCCTAGTTGGTGCCTCGTCATCAGAGGAGGCAGGAGCCAAACGAACGTCGTTTTTTTTTGTGGCCGCCGCATTCTGAGGGCGCCCCGGCAGGACGCCTATCGTACGACGATCACCAAACCCCGCATCCGTATGAACGTTTCCTTCTTTCCACAGAGTAGTCTTATCAGAGGTCGTATGCCAGTTCTCTCCTCCAGGCACACGTCAATCCTTACACACGGAGCAGCGAAGCTGGCGTTTGTTGTTCACTCGCTCTCGTTCTCATCTCACTCACTTGCCTCCCCCTCGCTGTCTCCGCCGTTGTCTTTCGATCATGTTTATTTTCTTTTTTTTTTGTTCCTCATGAAGGTGGGGGTGGACGTGGCAACCCCCGTCACCGGCCCCGAGGCAGACGTTATGCTTGCGGCGTACTACGCTGCGGAGGTGGCCGCTAAGACCATCAAAGCGGGGAACACCAACACTCAGGTACAAGTACGACTGGCTTTTGGGTGAGCGCTAACCAACCTCCGGTGTGCACAGCACCCACGTGTAGCGGAACTCGCATTGTGCCAGCCGGGCGCACACACAGCAGTAACAAGGTGCCTATGCATACACGCCTACTCCCCTGGCGCTTGTGCGTACGCCAATTGCTGTGTGCACGCGTACGTGCGTATGGGCGGAGCATGTTCGTTCGTTGCCGTACGCGCGTGAGTCCTCCTGCTTGCTGGGAATCGGATTGGGGCTGATGGAACATGTCGAAAGTCTCTTGAACGCTTGTTTTGATCGTGTTAGGTGGCATATCTGGATTTATGGGATGAGCCGGGCGAGGGACTCGTGTGTTGGAGCTTTTGCGCAGTGAAGACGTTCGTTTCCCTTAGGACGTGGACGAATGCTCGCATCGGGTGTGTTGAGCTGTTAACTAGCTTGTGTGTCGGTCTTCCTCGGGTGTATTAGTCGTGTGTGACCCTCTCTGTTGTGTTTTGTTTCATCTTCCTTGGTTACGTCGCTGTAGGCATGTACTCGGTAACCTTTTCAAGGTGGGAAAAAGCGTGTCGTGGTGTGTGCTGTCTTTTTCGATCTTTTGTGTAGATGTTGGCGTCTTGTTGGGTCAAAGCTGGCAGGGTTTCGCGGCGGCGCCCGAAACGGCGTCTCCCACCCCATCCTGTCAGCACGGACCCATCGTTTCGGCGCCTAGATTATCCGCCGGCCGCAACCCGCCCATGCACTGTCAAAAGTCTTGGACGGTTGCGTCGAGCCGGCAGCGGCCAGACAACCGCTCACCTATTCCACGGGTGCCGCCCAGATTTCCCACGGGTAGCGCCTACTATATCACTGGTGAACATTGGTGCGACCCCGTCCATGCTGCAGGCGTGAGACCTAGAGTCCCTTCGCGCGACCTGTCCGTCTTAAGAATGGCGACGGAAGTTGTGCGTCTTTCTCGGCATTCCTCGCAGTAATGGGTGTTCAGTTTTTTTTTGTGAGATTTTTTCCTCACGTGCCTCATCGATGCCTCTTGTACGTCTTTCGCGTTCTTTTTATTGTTTTGTTTGTCAGCGTGTCGTTTTTCTATCTCTCGCTGCCGCCGCTGTGCCGTTGAATACCCAAGACACCGCCCTGCCATTGCACATATCTAAGGGTTCTTTTACCTTTTGCTGCCGCCGCTGTACCATGGAATAGGTAACGGAAGCGACGAAGAAGGTAGCCGATGCTTACGGGGTTAAGTTCGTTTCTGGGACTCAAATGGAGCAGATCACAAGGTGGGCATGCTTGGCAGCTTGATGTGAACATATATGACCTCTCGTGCGATCTACTCCTGTGAACGCGTCGTTTGCAACAGCTCCGACCTTTTTTCTGGGAAGCGTGTCCTTGTTATTTGCGTGCATTGGGAAAAGAATGGCGCCAGCCAGCTTGTAACCATATGCGGAGTAGCAAGTGGTAGATTTATTGCCCTTGATTTTTACCAAGTTGGCGTCTTGATGGGTCGAAGCTGGCAGGATTGCGGCGGCGCCCGAAACGGCGTCTCCCGCCCACCCTGTCAGCGCGGATCCATCGTTTCGACGCCTAGATTATCCGCCGGCCGCAACCCGCCCCATGTACTGTCAAAGGTCTTGGAGGGTTGCGTCGAGCCGGCAGCGGCCAGACAACCGCTCACCTATTCCACGGGTGCCGCCCAGATTTTTCACGGGTAGCGCCTACTATATCACTGGTGAACATTCCGATTCTTTCGTGTTGCCATATGGTTGTTGCACATGGAGTCGCGTGGCTTTGTCGGGAAGACGGCAGCCTACTCTTGTGACCGTATCCCACAGCTTGCTGTTTTCTCACTATACGATGAATACGTGAGCACCGGACAAACATATTCCAGGAGAATACACCGTTGTTCCAACCGCAGGCATTGCTTACGTAGCAGAAACGTCCCTCAGCCGCGTGTTCAGTACATGAAAAGTCCGGTTGAATGTACATGGGTACAGTACTTGTGTATCCCCATACACTGCGGTGGAACCGGTACGAGCCCGCCTTGGAAGTCGTCTCGTGCCTCGTGCTTCGTGCCCAAGCACGGACGATCCTCGCGAGCTCGATCTCTCTTGTTGACGATTTTGGGTGATTTGGTCAACGCATGCTTGCTCGCTCCCTCGCTTGCGGTTTCGCTCTATGGTACCTTATTCCACATGTGCTTCTCCTGTTGCTGCTGCGGCTATTGCTGCTACTACGCGAATTTCTACTCGTGTTGTTGGCCAGGTACGGTATCGCCGGCAAGACGATCGCGCTCTGTAGCGAAGACAAGGAGAAGGAGGTTACATTCGAAGCCAACGAGGTGAACGCGGAAGGAGAACAATCTCGCTAGCAGACAGGCTATTTTCTGTTGTTGCACGCGCTTTTGCGGGCGAAAAAAAAGCACGAGGGGCGCGCCCGGATCGTAGCCAACGCCCCTCGTCTCTTTCGGGCAATTTTTTCAATCTTGACCCCTGTGATGCATCATCTTCCGGCATGTATCATGCTCCGGCCGCAGCCTGCAGACAATGTTACGTTGTCGGAGTTCTCTAGGGCTTCGCGGAGCCGGCAGTAGTCACAAGGGCTCGCCTACATATGTGCCGCCCAGCGAACACGTACCTCCCCCGCGTTTGCCCGCGATATCTGTCCTGTCCATCTCTTGAGAGAGTAATCAAGGGCTCGGGATCGCGACTTGGAATCACGTACTTCACCGGACTGATGAGACTGGTGTCATCCGCCCTTTTTTTTATTTGCGGCACACATTGATCATAGGTGCTGTTCCAGTCCCCAAGAAGAGAGTCTTTGTACCCAGGTCGTAACGAACAGGCCACACCCACGCCTTCTTCCCTTGTAGGCCGTTTCCCCTCATCGCTGTACATGTCTTGCAGCGCCTACGAACGCGCGCCAAACCGTTTCCTCTTCTACAGCGCTGTAGATGTCATTTGGTTGTTCCCATGAAACGGTGGTTTTGCTGACTTCGCCGAACCGCAAACGACATCGCGTCAGGTGTACGGCGTAAACGTGCTGGTGAGCTCGGGGGACGGGAAGGTTCGAGAACAAGACCTGCGAACGACGGTTTTCAAGCGAAACGCGGGCAAGAGCTACCAGCTCAAGATGAAGGCCTCGAGGTGCGCTCGGGACGACCGTAGTTTCGATGACGGTGGATTGTGCACCAACCCTTGTCCGGTGGATACACCCCTGTTTGTGTTGCCTGTGGCTCTTGTAGGGAGTGGACGCCAGGCGCACTTTGGAGCGGTCAGGTGGCCTTGGCACGCAGCTATCTGTTGGTGTTTATTATCGGCCCTCTCCAAAAACGCCCGTGATGTTCCTGCACGATGTTACAGACCCTGGGCAACCGTTAGGTGGTGAGTCTATCTTCGCTTCAAGTAACCGCTCGTTCGTTTTTCGCGCGCGGTGTCGTTGCATTTGCTCTCGGCAGGTATCTGTTCAACGAGGTGAACACCCGGTTCCCCAGCCTGCCTTTCAGCTTGCGCGCCTTGGAAGACGAGAAGCAGGTGAGGTTGGGTTCGAAAGCAACCGAAATACCTCCGCGTCCGCAAGAGTGCAACTGTAGATATCGGCTTTACAACGGCCTCGTTTCCCCCGTACCCAGCTATTGTGCGTGTCCCGTTGAAGGCGTCGTCCGTAATATCGAAAGCATCGGACACGGTAGGCTTCACTGCGAAGGATATAGTAAGTATTTTTATGGGGTGTACGTGTCCATGCCGCGAATCGCCTCTGCTACGATAGCTAGGGTTAGGCGTTGACATTTGTGACGCATGTTTATTGAGGTATTGCCGCTGGACTTGAGGTGTCAGGGGACCAGCACTCGTCCTACTCATCACTGTGACGGACGGGGTGCTCTTCGCCCTGTTGGTGAAAGTTTGGCGATATCCCGTCTCCCGTGCCACTGCCGCCTCGAGCATCACTCGACGATGGTGTCGTGACGCCCTGCCTCACTTCAAAAATAATAACGCACTTTGCGCCGATTCGTTCTGCAACGTTATCGCCAGGCGCGGTTGGGCGTGGTGGAGTGCGCGTCGCACGAGCTTTTGTCGTCCTACCCGGTCATGTTCGCGGCAAGGGGTTCCATTGTGGCTCATTTCCGGTGCACCGTGCTCCTGTTGCCGTCCGGCACTAGCAAGGTGAGAGTGCGACTTGACCGTACCTTGCGTTGCCGCGATACTACGGTGTTGATTTCTCACCCGCGGATTGACGGCGTCCCGCGGTTGACCCGGAAGCAAAAGCGCGGGACCACTTGAGAGAACGAAGGGGATTGTATTGAGGCTGTAACGCTGAATGCTCTTTATGGTCGACGATGGAGATAAGGGACTGCTGTGGTCGGTTCCCACGTGCACTCGCTCGTCGTTGTTCATGTCGGTTTCGTCGTTTTTCTTTTTTTGCTAAAAAATAGGTGACAGGCGTCGAGTTTGTGCCGGCGGCGTTTAGCTCGGACAAGTCTGTGGATGCAGAGACCCAGGCCATCCTGGACACGGTATCCAAAAAGAAGAACCGCAACAAGAAAAAGAAGAAGGCTGGGGCAGCAGCAGGGGAGACCAAGGCCATGGAGGAGGCGTAGGGGGCGTGGTTCGATTAGTGTTGTTGACGGTGGGGAAGTCGTATAATTGCAAGAGCAACTTCTGCTGAAATAGTGAGTATCTGGATTTGTTGAATATGTTTGGAAGACGGTGAATTGCTCTGCCCTGGATTGTGGCTGATTTCTGGCTTCTGCTTAGGTCCGGTGTTGTCAACTCAATGGGTCAGGCCGGGCTACGTGTTGCAGCTCCTGCAGGGGGGTGGTCTGCTCCCGTGTATATTGTAGTGAGCGCTGGTGAGAACCAAAAGGGTATGTGGCCGGAGAATTGTCAGATATTGCACACTTTTATTGGTCCGCTTCGGGCCTAAATACGGTCGTTTTCAGTGTTCATCTGAGCTAAATGGCTTTTCCTCGGAGAATCTGGTCAAAAGTCGGAGTTCCCCGTGTTTGGAGGCAACCAGCACGTGCCGTTAAACGCTCGCACTGCCGCGGGCCCGATAACGTCATGGTAAACGGGAGGTGGGCCGAGTCTGCCGTCTACTTGTAGACCGAGAAGATTCTTCTGGAGTCTTGTTGTCGACGGCCACCCGGAAAAACCCGGAGAAGACTTATCTCGACTCTACTGCGTCGCTGTTAGTTCTCTGATATCAACCAGGCCAGTCACCGTTTGTAGCTGTCCTCAACTAAGCCCCCATGGCCTCGTCCGGTTGTGTCGTGCGTGGGATGTATACTGTACGCCAATTGCGTCAATATGTCCGCTGAGGTCCGCATGCTGTTTTATCGCCTTCTCTCGGGAGTCAACTAATTGTCTTTTGGTGTCCTTGAAGCGGGTAGACACCATAGGCAAGAAAAAGCCAAGAGTAAGTGGAAGCCATTCGACACCTCAGGACCGGGCTTGACTGCCGCCAAAACGCGTTCCTCGGTTATTTAGTCACAAGACGTACAGCCTGATGCCGTGAACCACCGGTTGCGTGTACCGCGTGGGAACACGCCAGAAATATACGTACCGCCCACGTATCCAGTGCACGCCAACCTAACATAGCACCTGGTGTTTGCGTTATTGTAGGTTTGACAAGCGTCAACGTTCAACATCACTGACAAGGGAAATTGATGCAATCAAAAGTAAGTGCGGAAGCACTGCTGCTGCCTTTTTCTACCAAGTCGTACGGCCACCCGTGAGGTCGTACCATTGGCCAGATTGATACAAACGGCTGGAGGTCGGGCAGTCGCGATGGTCGGATGGAATTGCTGTATCGTCGAAAGCTTCTCGACGCGCCCCTGGGAAAACGCGCGACCTCGTTCTCAAGCTGCCGACAGAGCCAAGTGCTTCAGCTGCGGCACAGGGAGGGGTCGTCGTGCAAACTTTATTCCCGCGCACCGAACAACCGCCAACTGCTTTGTTTTGGAGAACACGTATCGTAGGAATAATACGTGGGTCGATTCGCTGTTGGATGTATGGGATGCGTTTAGTTTGAATTATGCTCCGAGCGCGATTTTCATTGTTGTTACAAAATAAAGTGGAAACTGCGAGTTCCTCATACGGTTCTCCAATCGCCACTCATGAATTGAATGGGGACAGCAGAGAGGCGGATTGGTTTGGACCAAAAGAATCAGCCCTGCATGCCCCCCCGCGAGACATCTGGGCCGTCGAAGTCCTTTAGCCCGCGCCCAATACTACGAGAGAGAGGAAGCGGGTAACACTGCGTTCTTGTAGCCTACTTCCTACCTTCCGGGTGTATGTATGTGTAGCACACATAACTATTTCCTTGATGCTGCTGTTGCATGAATAACATGTCTTGATCTTCCCCCTTGACAACGGTTTACAATAAAGAAGAAGCGGAGAGGGAGGGTAGACGAATCTAACGACACTACTCTTCTTTTCTGGAACCCAGACCACACGACCACATCACGAGGGAACGACTCGACATGAATGCTAACGGAACCATAACGAAAGGTGCAGAAAGTGACGATCAGAATAGATAGACGCAACGCACAGCCAGCCGTAAACAATAACGACAGCAAGAACGAGGACAAGAAGAACAACAGCACACCTCAGGTTGTTAGTATCCATCGGTATTTTCACTAAACAAACGGCAGCGAAAGTATTACGTACATACCAGGTAGTTTCCTTGCACCGCACATACATCATGCAGGCCGCGAGTGAGTGTGTACGACCTTCGGCTAAAACGTAAGCCCCCCGGCTAAGAAGTAGCGGGAGAGGACGCGACAACGGGGGGGGTGAGCACCTGGACGAGAGTCCTCCCGCACATGCGCGTGTTCTAGTTCGCACGCAGACATACCCGCACTACAGTTTTAGCTCGATCCCCGTTACGGTTGCCCTCTTCACGTGCGGTGGTTTCGGCAAAGAAAGGGACAACAACGCGATTATTTGTGGAAGCTGTGTGTTGTACTTCACCCAGAAAGCATTGTCTATACAGCCAGGGAGATTCGCGACGGCACAGATTTCCTGGGACTCAAAGCATGCTTCAACAATAACGTTCCACACAATGTCATAATTTTGATCTCGCTCGGTGTATGTCAGTACAAACTCACTCGTGATCTCTTTCGGATATTGCGGGGTGAGCATACCGTACCTAATACCCTACCCCAAGAGGTGCCGGAAAAACGTTGTCCCACATACACACGCACACCTCGTTATCCCCCACCCCAGGAAGGACATTAATCAAAGGAAATAAGACTACTCCCCAATTTTTTCTCTCTATGTTATTGACCATGGGCATGGTGTTGGGTGCACATGAAACCTATTTGACCTGTAGTTGTCCAGATGAAACACTGGCGACGAAAAACGCAAAATCGGCGCTATGAACGCGTTGTTGTTGGAGGAGAAACGACATGACAATCATCTACATCATTCACCACACCAAATTCTCGGATGAATTTCACTGAAACGAAAGCCCGGAGCGTCACGCCTTTATATGCGTGCCCGAAGAACGTCCATCCATGCTCTTTGCGTGCCTGAACCAAGAACTTCCATGCTCGACGGGAACTAACTGCGGAACGTATGTAGGAGCTCGCAATGATGCTCAGTGTTCCGTTCGCCCATCGCCTAATATACTTTCAGTCATCATACATTTATTCCCTACGTGACACTACACGCCTACCCCGAAAACCGCCGTTGGTTTCGGGGTGCACGTACTCCCTCTCGAGCGTACGTCCGGCTCCTCCTCCTCCTCCTCCTCCTCGTCCTCCTCCTCCTCCTCCTCCTCCTTCCTCCTCCTCCTCCTCCTCCTCCTCCTCCTCACCCTATTCTTCATCCTCCTCTTCGTCCCTGTCCTCCTTGTCTCCCTGGCAATGGTGGCATCGACCCGACCACCCACCGCGCCGCCGCCGCCGTCGTCGTCGTGAATTCTTGCTCCGCCGACCTCTTTCCCACTATCCCATATCCCCACCAACTCAGGCGCGGGATCCCATAGAACCTCTCTGTCACGGTGACCGCGATATTTGAGGCTGGCCCCTCTCGCTGGGGTCAGAAGGCACCCCGAACCATCTTTCCCCGGACAAAATGTTGTCCACAAGGGACCCGAGCAACTCACTGTTGGCAACGGTTTCCTCGCGCATTTTGTCCAGGAACGCCCGGGTTCCGACGGCTTTAGGTAGAGAAGAACCGCCGAGCGCCGCGTTGGCTGATGTGTGTACGGGATATCCCCCCGCCCGGGGCGCACCTCTGTGATCGCTGCTGCGGTCGGGTCTCGGGGAATGAATAGCAGCAGGTGACGGTGCTGCGTTTGGGCGGGTCTGCGAAGCCGGGGCAAACATACCGTTCTCATCGGAGTCATCGCGGGCTCGGTCGCTGCTTGCCCCTCCTTCGCCAGAAGGAGTACGCCTGTGTTGGGCGCTTGCATACAGCCAGATACATACGTACAGTTGGCGTTCAGTTTTCGTGGTACAGTAATGTTTCTCGTCGTCCTCTTTGCCGTGTGGGTCATTGCCAATCTCTATCGGGCATTGGTACGGTAGCGTCGTCGTCCCCAGGTGTCAAGATTCGAGGTGATGTCTGTCTGCCTCTGGACCTTAAATAGCATTCACTCGTGTCCTTGCGGGGATTCTGTTTTTACGTTCCTCATGTGCACGTACGGCAGAAAAGGGAAGAGCATCCCCTTTGTTCCAGTACTACTATTTCGGATAAATTGAAAACAACGTCGGCGTTTAGACCGCGGCGTCCGGTGCGGTGACATATAGCAGGACTGACTCACCGACCTGCACTTCGAACCCGCGGCCTGAGGAGCAGGCAGCTCAAAGAGCGTGCACGAAGACACGCGTATTGGTCTATCCATTTTTCTCGATAGAATACACGTACACACCGATTCTTGAAAGAATGAGAGAGGCAATCTCGTGCTATAGGCGCTGGGGAACAACACAGAAAACAATGCACCCACGGGTAGACATGCTGTTCGGTCTTTTCTTCGACATGGCATCAGACCGGGGAGGGGGACATACATACGTCAACACCCACCTCGACGACCGGTTGATCTCTTCCGCAACGCGTGACCCAGCACCAGAAGAGGACGACCCCCCCCCCCCCCCCGATGCTGCTACTCCTACTGGTGCTGGTGGTGCCGGTGGCGCTAGGTGTCGTCGTGCCGGTGTCGGTGTCGGTGCTGGTGCTGGTGCCGGTGCCGGTGCCGGTGCTGCTGCTGCTGCCGCTGCCCGCGCCCCCGTAGCGGGAGAAGACCGCCCGTCGCCCCCTTCAGCTGGTGTGCGGGGGCTGGATGGTGAGCCCCCTGATGAGCTGGGGCCACACGTTAATGCTCCAGCCGAAGCACCCCCTGCAGCTGACCTCTCCTCACGCAGGGCCCGAAGTATTGACCTAAGCTTAGCCCAGGCGTTCGCCTCGTTTCTGCGACAGGTTTATTGGTCACGCGGGTGCGGAGACCATGGCGGCGCATATGAGAGAGAGTGAAAAATGCTGTTGCTGTTGCTAAAACACAGTTAGTTGTTGCGGTTGTTATTTGCTGTTGTTGTTGTCAACATCGATTCTGTAAGGCTAGAAGGAGGCTGAGGAGATAAACACCATACTTTCCGTATTATAGCACGGGGATTTGGAGAGGGGAGGCTTTTCATGGCGGGGGGCGGTCTTGGAGGATATTGCGATACTTTGGAATCTAGTCTGTGGCCAGTATTCTGTAACTTCTCGAACCAAATGAGAATGCGGCCCTATTTCAATATGTCATGGTTTTCTTTTGGGTCAAGAGACAATCATGTGGTGGATACCGAAGCGAATGTAATTTGTATTGATCAACTTCTCTTTCCGCCTTCCTTGCACGAACTCAAAACCATTGTCACTACCACCACCACCATCATAATTAATTCACGCTCACGCATCATCGGAGTACCCGATGAGCTCCCTCGTGGCAATGTTCCTGAACTCCCAGTGGTGAACAGTTGTGTTCTGGCGGTTGTTTCCGTCGAACACGACTTTCCACTGGATGTCAGCCTCTCCAGGCGGGGCAGCCAACGCTTGTGCGGAGCTGGGGGAGGTCCTGAAGGGGAGGGAGGGGCGCCAATGCAGTTGTAGCGAAGACAAGCGGACAAACAAGATCGAAGAAGAGAGACAAGGGCCGGAACAAGCCGAATCCGTGCAAAATACGAGGGTCAGCAACTTAAATGTGTTGCTGAGCGAGGAAAAAACGAGTAGGGCGTGAGACGTGGGACGGACGCGAACGTTACCTGTCACTATACACAGCGCCGGCCAGCCTGTTTCCCTTTTTGTCTAAGGACTGCCGGCACGCTGTTGTTGTTTGCGCGTTTGCTGTTGTATAGTGAACAACAACCTCAACTGTTGAGAGAAAGAGGTGTCTCTACCATCTAAAATGTGAAGTGCTATTATTCTTATGAAGTATTTGAAACTGTACTCACTCATGCTGTGGCACAGTTTACATGAAGAAAGAGTTGGTGGCAGAATATCGTAGTTTCTGATAGGAAAGTCAAACTAATATCAATAGTCTAATACTGATATTTTTCGTTCGACCGTCACGCGGCTAGGATCCAGAGTTGCCTTTTCGGGGGCACGTATGCCCGCGGCACAAGTCGAACGCTCGAGCACTGCGCTAGCGGAATACGCATCTAGAGCAACAAGCAAGCAGCATCCCTCCCTTAATTGGGTTATCGCGCGGCGGGTAATAGCAAATATACGTGTGCACAGAAGACAGGTCAGGTATTTCTACATACGGGATATCTACATCACACCCGTAATGAAAAGCAGCTTCTGTTCCCATGGCTGTACTGTACACACTTTTGCCATCAGTTTCCGAGCGGAAGGCAGGAGGATGGTTTCGTGTCTTTTGCTTGTTGTTCGTTATGCGTTAGGGGAGAGAAACTCATGTCGACCGCGATACGTCGGGGTATATATGTACGTGCGTCCTAATCGCCTCCTTTCGGAGCTTGCCGTTGTTTCGTTCTTTGAAGCTCTCCCCCTACCGTTTTCCAAACTACGAAGGTATGCTTTTGAGCGCAACCGGAAGCTTTTACTCCTTAGGTTCAGTGCTCTACTTGCACAATCTGTCAAGACATGCAACATCTACCTATTCGACATCGACTTGGACGACCCGGGGCAGCCGGTGAGCCCATACGTGTGATGTTTGTCACGGAGTAATTAACGCCTCTCTCCGTGACTCCAGTGATGCTCGATGCAAGCGAAGACACGGTGTAGGGCAGATCGGGCCACTCGTGTGGCGTAGTCACGGCGATCGATCGATGGAAGAACCTCTCCGCGACCGGGGGCGAATTTCAGGTAACCCGGTACGCGGGCACAACACGTCACGAGCTAACAGCAACAATGATCGATGTCCTTGTGGACGACCCGGGGCATGGTTCAGGGCAGATCGGGCCACTCGTGTGGCGTAGTCACGGCGATCGATCGATGGAAGAACCTTTCCGCGACCGGGGGCGAATTTCAGGTAACCCGGTACGCGGGCACAACACGTCACGAGCTAACAGCAACAATGATCGATGTCCTTGTGGGCGACCCGGGGCACGGTTTAGGGCAGATCGGGCCACTCGTGTGGCGTAGTCACGGCGATCGATCGATGGAAGAACCTCTCCGTGACCAGGGGCGAATTTCAGGTAACCCGGTACGCGGGCACAACACGTCACGAGCTAACAGCAACAATGATCGATGTCCTTGTGGACGACCCGGGGCACGGTTTAGGGCAGATCGGGCCACTCGTGTGGCGTAGTCACGGCGATCGATCGATGGAAGAACCTCTCCGTGACCAGGGGCGAATTTCAAGCACCTCGGTACGCGGGTACAGCACGCCATGAGCTAACAGCAACAACGATCGATGTCGATGTCCTTGTGGACGACCCGGGGTACGCAGTCTAGGGTATAGATCAAAACATTTACATGTACTTGTGATTTGATATGGGCGAACGATGGAGAATTGTCTGGCCACTTCGAGCAAGGCTTACACAAACAGAAAAAAATAAGCATTTCTACAGAGTGCACAGAATACGATTTCAGATGCTGTAGTCGGTCGAATCGCTGTTATTTTGTGTGGAGTTTTCTCCCCATCAATAATCTTTCCGACGCAATGTAGATTGTATATGTCATCATTCACAACACTATCTAGGTATACAGGCCGTTTGTGTTCACTCGCCGTTTCGCCCGTCTCCGTGCCGTTCGTGCTGCCGCCGGCGCTGCCGATGCTGGTGGTGCTGGTGCTGGTGCTGATGCTGCTGATGCTGCTGATGCTGCCGTTGCTGTTGTTGCCGTTGCTGGTGCTTCTGCCGCCGCCGAAGCTAACGCTGCGGCTGCGGCTGCGGCTGCCCCCCGCGTAATCATCGTAGAGCTAGACTTGCTCCATTGGGGCTGGCGCTGCGAAACCAGGGCCAAACATTTCGATTCAGTGAGATGGGGCAGAAACCATACTGCACGTCTGCTCTCTATGCATAGTCTATGTATTATCTGTTTTCGCTTCCCCCGGCGAACTGAACGAAATTGCTTGTCGCTGGTCACACTTCTCCGGTCGCACTGTATGGAATATAGCATGCTGGTACATGTCTCGCGTGCGCTATTTTCTAAAAAACAATGAATTGTACTGGTAGGTGAAGAGTGCGTGAGATTATTGACTCGACTGGTGGTAACTTTGGGGGCGCATACCAGCCTGGAGATGTTGCAATATATGGACGACGGACTCGCACGAGTTAAATAAACCGTTGTTACTAAATAAAGTCAAAGTGTGAAACTTTCACTGAAAAAAACGCGCCCTCAACACACCAGCACAGGTCATGCAGCTCCATGACACTGTCACCTGTTCGACACCAATACGGAACGATTTGTCGTATCCCGTATACTCTTCTATCATGAAGCCAAAATCCTATCATGCATTTTATCCTCATCATTGTTCGTAGTTTATTCCCGCCTACAAAAACACATAGGAATATTCCACAGACCGTCTCACCGCAGTACGTCTCTCTAAGGTAGGGTGTCTGTATGCGTAGGTGGAACCTCTCCGCCTTCTTCTTCTTCTTCTTCCGCCGACAGCTCCCGAGGGAAGGATGATCGTTGTAGCTCGTTGAGATTCTCCTGATTCATGAAAAACAACACCCAGTCGAGAGCAGCGGTGCAAAGCAATGAGAGAAACGGTTTGTGTGTGTGATTTACGGGAAGAAGCAGCGGGATGGCCTGCTGAAGGCATTTAACATTTTCGTAGGAGGACATCGGACACACAACAGCTGGCCGTGAAATAAGAAGAAAAACAAAGTGCTACCCACGAAATTGATCAAATCACAACGAACACATCCCTTTCGCTGTTGTTCGACTCCCGCGGCTCGGAAGCGAAGTTGTCAAGGGCAGCAAGCTAACGTGCAGTACCCGGCGGGCTGCAACATGGGTACTTGTGGCCATCGCTTGTTGTGTCGGGGGTGTGGGCCGTCTAGGAGAAAGCGTTGATGGGTGCTCTGCTTGACGAAACTAGCCAACATCTCAGAATGCATCGCGAAATGATAGTGGTCTGGTCTCGTCGACAACAAGACAAGTGCGGAATGCGATTCACCAGCCAGCCACGATTGATACTAAAGTTACCAACAACACAACCACGCTGCGATGACGCTGCGATGATCTGCTTAGGATTTTCTAGCTGCTCACTGTAGGGAGCACCCAAAGGTAATTAATTGTTCTTCATTCGATACCGCCCTATTCTTAGAAAGCAAAAGTAGAAAGAGAGTTGAATGAAGCGGTCATAGGCCACCACGGACGCTCAGACGGAGGGGGCGAGTTGTGTGATTTTACGACGTCATCTTCTTACTACCGTGTTCAACCTTGAAACCCTCTTGAGTCGCATTGGTCGGTGTGGCGCACCTTCTTCGCTGTCTTCTTCACTCTGTCTCTCAGGGGGGTGCAGGAAGTAGGAGGAGTGGGAGAATTGTGGCGGAGTGGGCAGCACGAATGATGCCAAAGACAACGCCCTTCGGAGTGGGCAACATGAATGATGATTTGATGGCGAAGATGTAACGATCCTAACGGCGAAGAGATAACGATCGTAACGACCATGACAATCTTGTGGGGCGGGGATCGACGTCGATCACCCCCTCTGCTTGAACTGATTTCTTCTTCGTCCAAGTCTTTTCTCGGGTTTCTTTCGAAACATGTTTGTTTGCCTGGAGGCAATGGAGCGTGCTCGAAAGGTGCAGCACCACAGGAACCGCGCTGCGTGCGTGTGTGTGTAGACTGTACATGTTCATATGCATGTCATGGTTGACTTGGGGTTGGGTGTACTGCGACTGCTGTGCAGCTAGATTTGTGCCAGGTGTTTAGAGCTTGGCGGGGAGTTCCGTGGGGATTTCCGAGCCTCACACGCCTGAGAGGTGCGATCCGAACAACAGCAAAGCACCTGTAAGTATATGTTGTGGTTCATGACGGGTATCCGGAAGAAGTATGATCCCACCACACCCTGCTGATACACGTACTGCCGTAATCTACGTGTGTATTTACTGATCCTCTCGTGATATGCATCACACCATATTGAGACTGCTGTAGCCTACCCATTCGAGACAAAATATCTGTGGTCAAATATTGCAGTAGTGTATGTCAGCCAGACTGTGAAATGAGCCAGCAGCCCATGATGGAATACCAGAGCACTAGGTAAGATGCTCTACGTCATTTTCGGCGCTTCTCGAGGTGTGTAGTTCGGTTGATTCAAACACAAACCACAACGAAAGCTAGTCAGGATATCATCGCCAGGTACTACCCCTGCGCTGGCCGCGGTTCGCGGTCGCGGTCTAGAAAAACATGCGGTGAGATTGGTGTCGTTTCACAGCAGTGACGTCGCCCTCTACGGAGATGGCGGTGAGTCATTATTGGCATCTGATCACAACAGCCAGCAAGAACGAGGACAAGAAGAACAACAGCACACCTCAGGTTAGTATCCATCGGTATTTTCACTAAACAAACGGCAGCGAAAGTATTACGTACATACCAGGTAGTTTCCTTGCACCGCACATACATCATGCAGGCCGCGAGTGAGTGTGTACGACCTTCGGCTAAAACGTAAGCCCCCCGGCTAAGAAGTAGCGGGAGAGGACGCGACAACGGGGGGGGTGAGCACCTGGACGAGAGTCCTCCCGCACATGCGCGTGTTCTAGTTCGCACGCAGACATACCCGCACTACAGTTTTAGCTCGATCCCCGTTACGGTTGCCCTCTTCACGTGCGGTGGTTTCGGCAAAGAAAGGGACAACAACGCGATTATTTGTGGAAGCTGTGTGTTGTACTTCACCCAGAAAGCATTGTCTATACAGCCAGGGAGATTCGCGACGGCACAGATTTCCTGGGACTCAAAGCATGCTTCAACAATAACGTTCCACACAATGTCATAATTTTGATCTCGCTCGGTGTATGTCAGTACAAACTCACTCGTGATCTCTTTCGGATATTGCGGGGTGAGCATACCGTACCTAATACCCTACCCCAAGAGGTGCCGGAAAAACGTTGTCCCACATACACACGCACACCTCGTTATCCCCCACCCCAGGAAGGACATTAATCAAAGGAAATAAGACTACTCCCCAATTTTTTCTCTCTATGTTATTGACCATGGGCATGGTGTTGGGTACACATGAAACCTATTTGACCTGTAGTTGTCCAGATGAAACACTGGCGACGAAAAACGCAAAATCGGCGCTATGAACGCGTTGTTGTTGGAGGAGAAACGACATGACAATCATCTACATCATTCACCACACCAAATTCTCGGATGAATTTCACTGAAACGAAAGCCCGGAGCGTCACGCCTTTATATGCGTGCCCGAAGAACGTCCATCCATGCTCTTTGCGTGCCTGAACCAAGAACTTCCATGCTCGACGGGAACTAACTGCGGAACGTATGTAGGAGCTCGCAATGATGCTCAGTGTTCCGTTCGCCCATCGCCTAATATACTTTCAGTCATCATACATTTATTCCCTACGTGACACTACACGCCTACCCCGAAAACCGCCGTTGGTTTCGGGGTGCACGTACTCCCTCTCGAGCGTACGTCCGGCTCCTCCTCCTCCTCCTCCTCCTCGTCCTCCTCCTCCTCCTCCTCCTCCT
>FN649727.1:4279370-4304603 GCA_000310025.1 Ectocarpus siliculosus | reverse complement strand
GAGCATGCCGGTCGCCCCGGTGGTCTAGCTGGTATCCTCGAAACCTTCTGAGGACAGGTCAGGGGTTCGAATCCCGGCGTAAGCGAGCTTTTCTTACAAAGTCAGTTTTACTCTCGCTTCCGCTCCTGGCCTAGTGGATAGCGCTAGTTCGTGTGTAAACAGAGGGAAGAGAGTGCTGAACTCTTCTCGCATTAAAAACCGAAGGCAAAGTACCGCAGGAGGGGGGGGGTAGAGAGGGGCTCTTCTGTGTGATCACGGGTTGGAGTAAACGGCACTAGTGCTGTGAGCGCTGATTTGAAGTGAAGACAAAAAAAAAAAATGCCCTCAAAAACCTGAGCAACCGCAGGCACAGTACTCCATCCAACGTGTCGCGAGCTCTCCTCTCGCTCAGAGGAAAGTAAAATTCTGACGAGCACAACCACGGCCAGTACACGAGGAATGATGCACGTTCACCTACGGCCAATGCCTCACCTGTAGCAGTTGTCCAGTGCGTCCTGCAGGGGGCCTGCTCGCGAGACGGACAGTCTCAGCCTCTCCATCTGGTCCTGGGTCATCTCCAGCTGGGTCTCCGCGTGGAATTGCATGTACTGAAGGGCCTGCCACACCAGAGACGCGAGAGCGAGCACAACTCGCTGTCGTCGACAATCAATATTTCCACACAGATCCTTCCACAATGCAGGTACACGTGCAAAATTCGCCTCGGTACACACATCCGCAAAGTCTTTCCGTCTCGCAAAACGAGTCGTTAGGAACAACAGCAGCAGTGCGGACTCAACCCCCCCGACTACATTATCATTGCTTAACGACGATCTGCCTGTCCTGCCCCCCTACCTGGGGCTCCAGCGCGCTCAGCCCCTCGATGAGGGTCGCCACGAGCTCCGCGAGGTGCGGCATGAGCGCCTCCTTGTCGCACACCTTCACCAGCCGCTGCAGCGTGCGCATCGCCAGCGCCTGCGACGGCTTGCACCGGCTCAGGATCCCCTTCCTCAGCAGCCACGGCAGGGTCACCCCGACTGCGCCTGCCGCCGCCGCCCTCGCCGCCTCCGTCGGCGGCGGCGCGGAGGCGTTCCTACCCGCCCCCGCACGGCCGGGTCTCAGTATCTCGTCGACGGTAGGACCGTTCCGCCGCCCTCCCAGCACCCTGCCAACGCCCCCGGCGGCCCCTTCGCCGGCCCCTTGCTCCCTCTCGAGCACCTGCCGCAACACCTCATCGGCCGCTCCGTCCCGTCCTTCGGCGGTGCCTAACGCTCCTCCTCCTCCTCCTCCTCCGGAGGGGTCGTCCATCGTCCCTTCTTCCCCTCTCGCCCTCGCCTCCGCTTCGGAGGCGCGGAGGTCGTCAAGCATGGTCCCGATCGCCCGGCGTGCTTCGCCGGCCTCCTGGCGCACGGCGTCGGGGCCGTCGCCCCCGGCATCGTTGCGAGCGGCGGCGGCGGCGACGGCGGTGTCTCCCTCAGCGCCGCCGCCGCCTCTACTGCTGGGCACGAAGTTGTACGGGTCGCAAAGGCGCACCGAGATGTTGGCCACGGTCTTGGAGTACTCTACGGCGGCTTCTGCTACGGACTCCTTGATGTCGTCCAGGCCCCTGAAACGGAAGGGAGGAAGGCCAAGAGGGGCATCAGGCAGGGAGGGTGAGGTCAAGAAGGTCGCTGGGTGTAAGAGTGCTCGCAGTCACCCGTGGCCAGCATTTGACGACAACAACACGCAAGCGAGGCGAGGTTGGCCAACTGAAGCGAAGGTGGGAAGGAAGGCGCACCTGTACCTACGACTTGAACCATACCACCTTGCCGCCAACGCCTCACGGACACGGTCTACCGTAGGTTGCATGAGATACCACGCCCCCTGGAACGCCTTTCAAAGCTCGACTATTCTGTCAGCAAACACAGCATGAACGGTGCCGAAAAAAGGCGGCGCTGGAACCGGCTCGTCTTGGTGGAGTAATCGGGCTTCGAAAATAGGTCCAGCGCGAGTGAAATCCTATGCAACCTACGGCGGTGATTGTGGGCCGCCAAGCACGGGGGGTGTTTCCCAGGAAGTTCATCCTGGCCATGATATCGCCTATCTGACCACGTCGAAGAAAAAAGGTAGATTGGAAACTACTACTACGCACGCTAAGACCGCTCACAAAAAAAAATACACCTAACCTGTCCGCCATGGTCCAGAGCATCTCCAGGTGGGGACCGATCTCGTCCCAGCTGCGGCCCCGCAGCACATCCGAGAGACCGGCGCAGGCCGACTGGCGGTCCCTCCACTTGCGGTCGCCGAGCGCCCGGAGGAGCTCGGTAATGATCGCGGACAGGTTTGAGTGAATCACCTAAATCGGTTTGTGCCGTCATGAAGAAAGAGAGACGATCAATCGTGGGGGTCCATCCGACACGAGTGAACAAATACCAAAATCCGTTGTGCCGTTCATGGAGAAAACGAGAGAGAGAGACTCAATCGTGGGGATCTTCCAACACGAGTGGACGATAATACCTAAATCGGTTGGGCCGCTAATAACGGAAAAAGAGAGAGAGATTCGTTTGGGGGGGTCTTCCCCACATCAGCTTTGTGTGTTCTTGGGCTGGAAACCGAAAGCGTGGAACCACCCCTCGTGCGCTGGATCGTTTCAAAAGGTCGCAGAGGACGATGTTCGTCTTGCGTGTACGCGAGCGATGCCATGATGAGATCACCCGGTCGCTGAAACTAAACAAGCAAAAGAGGATGAGAAGAGAGCCCTCCTGGCCCCACCCGTCCAAGCACACAAGTGCACGCTAGACAACAACAACAAAAAATGTCCAACAACGACAACCAAAAATTGCTACGCGCCTCCTTCTCCCGTGTCGAGAAGTCCCCACCGCCGTCGCCACCGCCACCGCCACCGCCGACAACAGCGCGCCAGAGTTGATCCATAGCCGCGCGCGTCTTGGCGCTGGGGTCGAAACGGTACCGGAATAGGCGGGGCACGATGCGCCCCAGCTGGCCGCCGAACGCCTCTGCGGAGACCTGGTTGATGATGGCCCCAAGACCGAAGCTCGCACCTCTGTCGTCGGGGGGGGGGGGGCACGGTAATCAGTCGGGTCATGTCAAAACGCAGGGGGAAAAAAACGTTCCCCAAGGCGAAAAAGGACAAGGAAGGAAGCGGTGGGAAAAGGGTCTGTCCCTCGGGTAAATGGTTTTAGGGTTCTAGATGGACGGTTATTTGTGTGTGCTTCTAACGCATTGTGTGTTAGCGCGTCAATCGGCGTACATAGCTCGTCTACTAGGCAAGAAAATCAAGGAAGACCAATGCACCCACACACGACCGCGTAACAGCACCTTCTCGTCGTCCAAGCAGCGTGATGACTCGCCATCGAAAGGAAGGAGTAGATGAGGTCGGGCCTTCCCACATCGTTCGCGACCTGCCGACGATGGCAAGCGTCACGGGGATGACGTCATCACTCCGCCACAAGACACACAATTACAGGCCGAACAACCGACTAGCAAATATCGAGGCTAGCAGCAGTTGCAAAAAAAAAAAACGGGCATAACGCAAACAACAACCTCAGTCGTGGGAACCGATAAAACATCCAACCCAGCACTACTCTATGGTCATACGTGTGCCCAGCATACAAACCGAACTCGACAGACACGTTCCAAAAAAAAGCAGACCAAACCCTTTATTTTCAACCCAGACCACCGACAGCAGTGCCGAACGAATCCCACGCCTGACTTACAGCGCACATCTCGCCGTAGGCGCCCGCCCCGGCCTCGGAGAGCGCCGCCCCCGCGTGCGTCGGGCCGTGGACGTCGACGCTGCCGCCGCCGCCGGTGGCCGTGCCGGTCGTTGCGCCCGAGGCAGCCGCTCTTCGCCTCCCCGTGCTCAGGGCGTCCACCAGGGAGTCGACGAGCCCCTGCTTGGACTCGCTGCCGGCCGCCTGGTACACCAGGGCGAGGCCCTTGCCGGCGACCTCTTGCACGAACTCGGACCTGAGGAAAACACGCGGTACGTGCATGCATATGTAGTGGCGGCATGACGACACACGCGGACAGCAAATGAGAAAAGACGCCACAGGTGGAACAAGACCTGCAGGAAAGCGTAAGGTAGGTGGAGGGAGAGGAGAGGCAGGGGTTCACCGCCCACGGGGTAAGCAAGACGTACGTACGCATCTAAGGGGAGAAACGGAAATCTCTTAACTAGAGAGCAACATCTCGGTGAAAATCGCGGCGGCCTAGAAACTGTTGCGCGCTCCTCGACCGCTGTTATCCGTGCGAATCATCCATCTCCCGAAACTTTTAGGTACCCCTACGAATGCAAGAGCCTGCGCATCACGTCAACAGGCCTCCTTCCACACAGACGACGACAAACTGCTAAAAGATCAGGAGAAACCATCATCAAACACGTGACGGATCGCCCCCCGCCCACCTGACGGTAAGCTTCCGCGTGAAGGCCGCCTGCACGTCCGGGAGGTAGGCGGCAAGGACGGGGTGGCCCCTGCATTGCTGCACCACGGCGAGGAGGTACACCGCCGCGGCCCCGGAGACGTGCGGCGAGTGGTCTTCCAGCAGGACGTGCAGCACCTGGTCGCAGGGCCGCCGCCGGAATTCAGCGGAGAGACAATGTGTCACACGACGCAAAACACAAACAAAAAAAAAACTGTGCCACCGCTGCTGTTTCGTGTGTGCGACCTAAAGCAATCGTAACGGCGAGCCACCAGCCGCGATACTACTACTGTCGCAAGCGTCGCCATCTGAAACACGACTCCCCCCCACCTGATAGAGCACGTAGTCCAAGGCATTTATCAATGCGCCGCCGCCACCCTCGTCCCCCGCTGACTCTTCTTCCTTCATTTCGCGCCTCGCAGATACCGCGGACGCACGCATGTCCTCGAGAAGCTTACCAGGGGGGACGCGGAGGGGTCCTGAGCACGCCAGATCTGCCACCGCTGCGCCGACGGCAAACTGGAGCTCTTCTTGTTTCTGATTATTAGTGCGAGCCAACGTAGTGGGGTGGTAAAGGCAGGGGGGGGGGGGTTCTCATGTTTTGCATGCCTTAGCTGTAGACCATTGACCACCGGTAAGTCTAGCACGGGTTTCTGAACGCTAAAACAATACTTGTAATTCCGCGAGTCCCTTTTTCTGCGAAGCATCGACAAACAGTTGTGGCCTGTGCGCCTTTGGGTGCGTTCCCGAGAGCTTCTTCTCCCTCACACGGACCTGATTCTTGGCCATGTCGAACAGCACTCGGAGCGTCTTACGAACGCGAGCGGAAGACTCCTCCTTCTCGCCGCCGCCGCCGCTGGCAGCGTCGGCCCTGCCCGCGCCGTTCCCCCGGCAACACCTCCCCAATGCTTCGGCCGCCGCCTCCGTCCGCCTGCTCGCATCCGTCGTCTCTCCCAGCTTACACGCGGCCCACAGCCGCTCGAACACGGCTTGCACAGTAGTCGGGGTAGCGGCGGCGGCGGCGACGCTGCTGTCGTCGCCCCCCCCAACAATAGCAGGCGGCACCACTGCTGCTGCTGCGGCGGCGGAAGAGCGAACGGGCAGCGGTCCCGCCGCACCCACGCGGCCGATAGCCCCGCACGCCGCGACGTGCAGCAGAGAAACCGGGTGGCCGATCGCCGCCGCCACGGACGAAAGGGCGGCGGGGAGAGCGTCTCCGGACAGCGCTGCCCACGCAAGAACGCCGGGAGAAGGAGCCTTACCGCTGCCGCCGGGCTCGCCGGCGGAAGCAGCGGTGGCGGCGTTCGCAGCGGCGGCTAGCCTTGCGAGGACGGAGCCGAGGGCGCAGGCGGCTCCGTGGGCGCTGCTCACCGCCCTGTTGGTGAAGCCTGCCGCACCCGGCATCGTGCAGGGCTTTTTATGAGGTATCCGAGGAGGGAGCGCAGCGGTGTCGTCGTCGGCGCGTCAGACGGCAAACGGACGGGACGAACATCGCGACATTAGAAGGGGGGAGGGGAAACGTGCGCATGCCTCAGCCATGATCACAACGGAGTATCAGTGAGAGAGAGGGATACAAAACAGGAGATTACAGCAGTCGTCTCGATGATCCGTAACCCACCACCAATACTGACCTCAAAAGGTTGTTTCGGTGTCCCTGTTTCGACGGCAACATTGCTGTTAAAAAAATCACAAGGCAATATACATGTGTCGTTCCCCGGTACACCCGCTGTTACGACACCTCCTGAGCAAACCTACCTTCAGCTTGTGCCCGAGAGCTCTCAAGAGCGGCACAAGCTCCGAGTTCGGGTCCATGAACTCCGCCGCCGCTCCCGTCGTCTCAGCGAACGCCTCCCTGATCTCCGTAGAGCTCTCGTGCCCGAGCCACTGCTGCAGCCACGGGCCGCGAGAGGCCAGCCTGACGGCAACGCCTTTGATCGGCTCGGACCTGACCGCCTGCGCCACGGCGTGACTACCGTCCCGTTGGCCTGCATCTTGCTGCGGGAACATCGTGGTGCTGGGGTCGTTTGCACCGCCGTCGCCGGCGGCTAGCTTCTGCAAGGCCACCGCGGCCGACCGGTGCAGCAGAACCATCTGCGCGTGGCCGTGCTGCCCGTCCGTGGCGGAGGGGGCGCTCGCGAGAGTCGTTTCCACCAAAGCCAAGAACACCGCTACGGCCTCTTCTGTGCTGCCCTTGCCTCCTTCTCCTACCTCCGACGAAATATCTGCCGCTCCGTTGTTGTCGGCCTTGCCGCCGTGCGCCTTGTGGCACTCCAGCGCGAAGTCCAACGCGCGAGCGAGCGCCGCAGGAGGAAGCTCGCCGAGGCTTGCCGGTGCCGGCTCTCCCCCCCTCGCCAGCGACGAGGGCACCGCTTCGTCACGCAGCGCGCCCAGCACGAACGCCTCGAAAGTCGGGTGGGTCGAGGGACCGGTGCGAGGAGGAGCGGCGGCGTCGGCAGCCGCGACACCCTCAGCAGCGGCGGGGGCGTGGCTGGCGGACGCACGCGGCGGATGGAGGCCCCGCGTGGCCGCCGAGCGAACCGCCGTGACCTTGTCGTCGCACAGGGAGACGCAAAGACGGCGCGCCGCTACGTCCGAGAAGTCGAAGAGATCGCACGCCCACTCTATCGCGCAGAGACGGGCCCGGTGCTCGGGAGACGCTGCGGCCCCCCAAAGCAGAGACCACAGCTCGGACGCTAGATTGTCACCGCCAGCGGCGCGGTAAGCGCCCTGTTTGGAAGAGTACGCGGTGGCGAGGGGATGGTTTTGGACAGGAACGCGGGGGTCTGATCAGACCACGGCCTAGGAACAAAGGTCACTTGTCCGCGATGATGGCTGCAAGTAACGCGGGACTTTCTTAAAACTATTGTGCGCTAATTTCGTGGGAGGGAAAAGCATCAGGGCAACCAGCGGCAGTACAGCAGTCGCCCAGTTCGACCCAATCAGCCCGTACTTTGTTAGCTCAACAACCTAATCACGACAACACATTGAGCGTACGTATGCATCCATCCATGACAATACTGTAAGGACGACTACTTTTTGCTGTCTTCTAAGTTTTTCGGCACCTTCAGAGCGCCCAGCGCCGCGCTAATCTTCACCCGCAGCGACGGCTCCTTCGCCGAGAGCTCGAGAAAGAGGAGGCGCGGTACTGACGTGTCCCCGGCGAAAATCTCCGGCCTCCGAACCGCGAGCGACGCGATCGCTTCGTAGCACGCTTCCAGCATCGCTCCGTGCTGCACCTGCATCAGAAGCGTCGATCCGACCGGCGGCGGGGGCGCCTCGCCCGAGCCGCCACCGCCGCCAACCTCGGATGAGGACGACGGAGCCGCGTTCATCACCAGCACCCGCTGCACGGCCTGCAGCAGGAGGGGGCCGACCATGGGCAGCATTGCGGCGTTGCATCTGGCAGCGACGAACGCAGCCAACCGAGCCCCGGCGGCCCGGAGCCGAGCGGCGTTGGCGCGGTCGTGGTGACGCGCGCCGGGCGCGCGGTCCGCGCCGGCCGCGGGCCCGTCTGCGGTGAAGAGCGCGAGGAACGACACTCTCACCGCCTCCGGCACCCTGGCCGCCGTGCCCCCTGGGCACTCCGCCTCCAGCCACGCCAGGGCACGGACCGCGAGTGCCGAGGAAGCAGGAGAGCGGGAAGAGGAAAGGGTGCCCGCCGCGGCGGTGGCGGTGGTTGCGGCGGTGCTACCGCCGGCGGTACCAGCAGCTCCGCCCAGCACCAAGTTCAAGAGGCCTAGCGCAACGGCCGGATCCCGCTGGAGCGCCCCGTGTCTGTCCGACGAAGAGAGGCTCTTGAGCAGGTCTTCGGAGGCCTTGAGAACCTCGTGGTGGGTGCTGCAGCCAGCGGCAGCCACCGCCGGCGCCACGGTCGCGGCGGGGGAGAAGAGGTCGGACTTGAGACCCCGCACAACGGCGAGCTTGCGCCGCGTGAGAAGGTCCGCCGGCCACTCCTTCTCCTTCGAGGTTAGGCGGGCGAGCCCGGCCGGCGAGAGGCCGTCGTAGCGGCTCCCCTCGAGCCGGAGAACGCCCGGGTACAAGCAGACGTCGAGAAACCACTCGCTCACCACGGCGGAGTCCTCTCGCGCGAGCTCCGCCACCTCCGTCGCCGCTGTATCTCTCACCGCCGCTTCTTCTTCTTGAGTCTCCCCCGGCAAGCGCAGCGGTAGGTGCTCGACAACAACGAGGAGCAGGTTCAGGAGTATGTTGGAAGCCGGAGAGTATTGCTCGAGCCTTGATATCCCGGACGCGATCTGAAGCCCGATCTTTCCCTGAGCCGTCGGGGTGAGCCTGGGGACACCCATCTCCAGGAAGCTCAGGCTGAAGTTAAAGGCGAAGCTGTTCAACGGCACCTCCTTGCACACCGCGAGCAAGCCGGAGCAGGGCAACTCGATCGAGGCGTTCGGCCGCACCCTCTTGGAGACATGGCTGAGGACGTCTATCACCTTCGCTCGGACGCGTGGAGAGCTGCCGTTCAGCTTCCGCACAAGCTTCGGCAGCAGAATGTCCAGTACCGGCGAAAGCTTCGAGTCGTCTGCTATGACCAGGCGGTGGAGCACTCGATCGAGCTGCTCCACGTCTGCGGCTTCAGCGGGCTCCATCTTCCCAGTCTTGCGGAGGAAGAGAAGAGCTGGTAGAAGCCAACGTAAGTTGGTGAGAGCACAGGTAGCAGCCTCTGTGGAAGACTTCAACTGCCGACCTCTCGAGAAATGGCGCACTGCACTGCACATGGATAGTGCGGCGCAATTAAGAGGCACCGTCGATCATTCGGGGATAGTTTGTACCAACCCCCCCGCCCTTCCAGGTTCTTCTTCTCCCTCTGCTGGTCTCCCTGCCCTGGCCTCGTTCCCGTTGCTCGCTCCTCCAACACAGGACAAGGAAACACCACACGCTCTAACAAGCGTCAAATAGGGTGGCGTGGCACCCCGACGAGCTAGATATTTATTATCTTCTGCAGGAGTACCTGGACCTCGCGGTGCAGGATCCGGTGAGATTTGTCGAATTGCGGCTTGTGTGAGAGGCAGTTCGCATGGCGTCGACGCCCTCTTTGTCTCTGTCTTTGCAGGAAAACGTGGTTCCTCTTTGCGCCGCCTTTTGTTGTGTGCCTATCCTGAGGGAGGCGTCCCGCAGGAGACTAGCGACGGCTGTGTGCAACTCGCTTTGTGTGCATTCACGATGGCCGCCGACCTACAGCTTGTGGGGGTGGAAAATGCAGAAATCAACCCATTTTTTTTCACCGCTCGAGTCCCGAGGAAATATCTCGAACTGGTAGTCTTTCTGTGTGTGTATTTATTTTTTCCTTAAAATGAAATAACATGGCGTTGGCTCCACAGCAAGCAGTTGGAATTGAACCGCTTTCTGTCTCTCCAAAGCACGGGCAGTTCACGCTGGCACTATCTGTCCCTGCGGACTGCTGTATTCTGACACGAGAAGAGTTTTGTGATTTTTTTGTGCAATCACGTTGGAGCAAACCAATACCGTTATAGTTACAGCGGTGACTACATGCCTTTAGGAGACCGCGCCAGAGAGGTCGGCGCGTGTACCACCAGTCCCGAATTCCTTCTTTTTTTTCAGAATTCTTGTTGTTTCTCAAATTGCTACAAGAGCTACAGACAGCAGTGCTGCCTTTAGTACCGTCCGTTGCTGGCGTTTCGGTGTCACATGCATACGAGATATGCATACCCCCTCCCCGTGGCCATACACTCGCAGAGATAAATATCGAAGCGTAACTGCTTGCAGCACATGTACACCGCGCCCACCGAAAGGCTGCTTGGCAGTAAGACTCGGGTGTTGTCTGAACACCTCACAACCCCAGCAACTCACGGCAGTTGGTTGTTGTTGTCTTGACATCAAAACCGCCGGTCTCCGCTCAGTACAACCTTTAATGTCTCTACTACTGGTCCAGCTGACGCGGACACCTTACGTGGTCACAAGCCAACTACCCCCAAGAAGGGATACAAATACACCTTGTATGGTAGCAGCGCGTTGTCCAATCCCCGGTCCCCTCTCGGTATGAATCAGTCGTCGTTCAGTAGACCCCTTCAAGCTATAGATTATCGTGTGATGTTTGACTCATAGCCACGAGTTTCGCTGTGGAACGGACGAAGTGGTGTAGGCCGATACCATGCATATTCCTGGATGATGGAATCAATCGACAGACGCAATATTCTTTAGGGTAATTATTACCATATGTTTGAAGAAAATGGGTTGTTGAGCAAGGCTCCATGTATAAAAGTTTATGAAACGGCCGTTTTGTTGAGGGTGTACACATCCGGGGGTAGGCTGTGCGGGAGACGACACCCTCTCTTCACGAGACGGGGCTGGCAAATGAGTGATGGCACAACAACAGGTATTTGTAGTTGCCGTTCGTCACTCCCGCCGCCGCCGCCGCTGCTCTTCTACACCTGTGCGTTTGTGTCAATACAGCCCTGTTAACCTGACGACCCTCGTCCCACTTCTTTCCTCTCTCCCCGTCGTGGAAACGGTTTTTAGACGAAGACGTACAGCAGCAACTACCCTGTCGGAGGCCGTGGTTTCATTGCCATGTCGAACGGTACCGCGTACCCAGACGTGCTGTCGAACGTCGACATGCCCGGAAGGAGCGCCCCCGCCGCCGCTGCCGGCTCTCGGCTCAACATTACCGTGTGCGACCCCGTGAAGCAGGACCAGGGGATAAACGCCTACATCACGTACAAGGTAGGCGTGGTAAAGCTGCTGCTGTGTTGGTTTTGTTATTGGTAACGGGCGGTCGGGGTGTCCTGTTGAGGTTATCATCACAACTGTGTTTCCGGTGATTGTAGTTGTATCTGGTGTTTAGCACCTCTTCTTGGCTCGCGACGATTTGCGCTGATTGATTCTTTCCACGCGGCCCATTGTGCACATCTACAGCAACAGCAGCGGTTCGCACGATGGTGTGCATCTATACCCCAAAACATTCAACGTGGTGTTTAGTACAAAAAGGAATAGCAACTTGTAAACTTCTCAGAATCCGGAATCCTCACTCTGTATTCCCGTTGCGCACAAGACTACTGGGAACGTATTTCATTCGTCAGTCGGTTGGTGCATAAGTAGTTACCGAAAATCCACGCGCCGCGCACCAACACGCAGGTCCACACGAGCACCGACCGCCCGGACTTCCAGTACGGGCAGTTCACGGTGATCCGGCGGTTCAAGGACTTCGTCTGGCTCAGCCACCGCCTGGAGGAAGAGTTCCCCGGCATGGTAATGCCCGCCCTGCCGGTAAAGATGGTGGTGGGGAAGTTCGACCAGACCTTCGTCGAGGTAAGACACGCCTCGCCTCCGTACGCAGAGACAAAAAACGTCCGTGTCCATGCACTCAAGAGACATGTTTTTTGGTAGATACCGCTTGTGTCGAAAGCACTATTAGCAGCTGCGGTAAACTCCGCAGGAGCAGCAGAGACAGGCCATCCGTCCATGCACCCAGAGACATATTTTTTGGTACCACTTGTGTCGAAAACACTACCAGTGGCCGCAGTAAATTCCGCAGGACCAGAACCAGCAGGTTTGCGAAGAGTAGGAGCAGTCCCAGACACGAGCACCATGCGGCTGGCGTTGGTGGCAGCGGCAAGCGGCCAAGGCGGCAGCAGTAGCAGCATCAGAAGGAGAAGGAGGAACAAGAAGAAAGCTACTGCAGAGTCTCACTAGGCGCGAGGCTGGTGGGATTTGATTTGGCGTATGTCTCGGCAGCGAGGTGGTAAGGGCAACAGATTTGAACCGTCCCGAAACCCGGCGGCGTGGCCCCAACCTCCCTGCCCCCCCGCGCTGTCATTTCCCCGTACGCGTCGTGGAGCAGAAGCGGCGGAAGGAGCTGGAGATCTTCCTCAACAGAGTGGCCGCCCACGGGGAGCTTTCAGCCTCTCAGTACTTCAAGACCTTCTTGCAGGTTGGCCGGTCGTCCGGTCGGTCTATTCGTCGCTCTCTTCGTCTTGGTCGTTCCCCTTGGCCCGACTTGTCTGTTTTTCTTTTTTTGGTTCATCGTTGGCTTAGAACGTCTAACACAAGTTATGCTTCGGCCGCACTCCGGTGCCTGCATTCCCAGTACTCGTCAGTAGAGGAGCACGTGTCGGTGAAGAGATTGGTGCTGTTGGCCTGGTATTCTATCGGTTGTGGCTGATTTTGTTTGCATAGCAAGAGAAGGGTTGTGCCCCCGACATTTTTTAGCTCACCACCAAATCAACTCACCGGTGTAAATGGGCGAATACGCGGCGTGTTGCGCGCTTGTGAGAGCCAGATTGGAGCATGTTTTCCGAAGCAGACGGATCGTCCATGTGCAGCCAGGCGTATGGAAACGGGCACACTCTTACGTAAAGCGTGCTACATTATGCGCACTACCCTGGCATCTTTCGTGTGCAACCAGGTGTATGGAAACGAACGCGCTCTAGCGTGCTACACATGCTCACTACGTGGAGTACTGCTGTGTTGCGGTTGTGTTATCATGTTGTGTTCTCATGTCCTGGTGTGATCGATCCGTTCTTCGTGTGCCTCGTGCCTTAACCATGCACCCATGCCGTCCCCTCCCCAGGCGGATGACGCCGGCCTTGCGGACACCAAGGACAAGGAGAAGGCGGAGCGGGTGCCCGTGGGGCCCCACCACGTGCTCCGCTGGTTCGGGGAGGTGGCGACGCATGTCAAGACCCAGGTGGACAAGGTGGGGTTGGTGAACAGCCTTGCCCCGTGCGGGCTGGTGGTGAGATGTTCGCACTATTGTTCAACAAGCGTGTTTTTGTTTCAGAAGTCGTAGCTTAACGCGCCGTTGTCGGCATGTTGTTGCTGTTTTATTGTTTTATTTGCTGTTGTTTTCACCTGCGTTTTCTTCTACTACGCCATGGCCTCCTTATATGTGTCTCGTTCCAGAATTATTTTACGGTCCTTCCGGTCCCGTTGTTGGATATCTTCCGCCCCCTCGCCCCCCTGGTGCCCGAGAAGATGGTGCATGCCCCATTGTCTCTCGAGCATCACCTTCCTTAGAACCTCTCCTCGTTCCGCACAATGCAGGCGTCGCGTGCATGCGTCGCCTCTGGAATTTGGTGGCTGCATGCACTGTACAAGGAAAACTTGTTTCTTCGCCTGATACATAAAACCACCAACACCGACTGACGTCATGTCATTTGGTCGGCCGGTAAGCGCCGTCGATGCTAATGATAGAAACACACACACACACACACATACGCTGCACTCGTACAACACAGGCGAAGAAGGAGGAGATCTCTGCCAAGACGCCTGCGGACATCAAGTTCGAGGAGATGCAACAGTACGCCAACAACCTGGACGTTCAGGTTATAACTAAATAGGGCTATCCCCTACACATTGTTTTGTGATTGCAGAAAATGGTTCTTAATCTTGTTTTGTCGGTTGTGAAAAGTGCTTTTCTTCCCATGCTCGTGGGACACATACCTGTACCACCCCAAGAGGTGTCTGTCGAAAATTCGTTGGTGGCTTAACTGCTCCCGTCTTTCGCCCTGGACTGGAGCGTGCACATGTCTCTCATGTCTTTCTTTTCCTTGTTCTGCCTTCAATGCGTGTGCTGCTCTCCCTCCTCGTTGTCACGCCCGCCCGCCCATATGTTTCTGTGTGTTCTTCTTGTTGTTGGTGGTGGGGGGTATCAGATGCAAAACGTAGCAAGGCACACAACGGCGCTGGTGAAGAAGCAGGAGCAGCTTGGCTCGACAATGTTCGAGTTCGGCGTGGCCTTCACCCTGCTGGCAAATGTAAGATCACCCTCGCCGCAACACCATCCGTGAGGGGTACGTAGACGGAGAGATGCAGATGGTAGGGGGAGGAAAGAAGCAAGAGGGGGGTGCGGAAGAGAGAGGGGGGATGCGTTGCCTGCATCTACGTACTACTCTGCCTGAGCTACGTTTCCTTTAGTTGTCTGAGTTCTGACTGTTATGGTCCTTGATCATGCCATGCCCTGGTGACAGAAAATAGTACGCATCGTGGTGTATGTATTCACTAAGCGGTCGGAGGTGGCCATAATCGCGTAGCGGTGGTTGAAGCGCGTTTTTCGTACCGTTTTTTTGTATCTTGTACGGAGCCCGACGAAACGCTTGGAATCTGCTGACCTGTGAACATAACGGAGTCCTGGGGCAACTACTCATAAATGAACGGGGTCTGAATTGGTCACCCCCCCCCCCCCCCGCCCTTCGACGTATCCCCCTTCCCTCTTTCCATTCCCCTTTTATCGAGTTCACAAACCCCATACACCTCATTCTCTTGTTTTTTTGTTTTTTTTGTCGAACAAACGGATGTGGATGCGGCTACTGCTGCTGCTGACCGTCGGTACGGCTGGTGAACGTGTTCGATCGACCAGGCAGAAGAGGACAAGGCGCCCCTTGGGCAGGCGCTGCTGCAGCTCGCACACGCTGCGGACGAGGTGCGCTTCTTGTATGCTACCGACACAGCAACCCAAAATGCACCGCCCGACAGACCGCACACACAGGAGTCCGGCAGGCCAAGATGCTCATTCGTGTGCTTGAAGTTAACTCTTGGTGGTGTTGTTGGAGTGTGTCTCTTGCTGCCATGTTGCCACGAGCCGGGGTGTGCTGCCTGTCGCCTGCGGTTGTTTTTTCCAACTGTTGCTGTCGTATGGGTATGCGTTTCGGCTATTTTCGCTTTTTGATTTTTGCGACAGCAATCCACAAAGTTGGTCGTGCATCTTTGTAAGGTGGCTTTTCATGAGACTCAGAAGCTGACGGCTTCAAACAGAGCACAAAATGACGCGCCCATTCCATGTTCCGTGGCACGACGCGTGTGCCGTAGTGGTACACTTTCACCGCGTGTGCCTGCCCCGTGGGCGTAGTTGCCGGGTCTTACCTCTTTCAGGTCTTGCTGGGAGTGCTCCCAGACAGACGATATTCCTAAATTTCGTTGATGACGGTTTCTTGTGTTTTCTTTGTCCCCCTTCCCCCCCCCCGCCCCCCCCCGACTCGCACGCCACGCACGCGTCCGCATGCGCAGGTGTCCGTCCAGGTGAAGAAGCAGGCGCAGCAGGAGGCGGAGCACTTCGAGGGCCCCGTGCTGGAGTACGGGCGTATGACGACGGCACTCAAGACGGCTCTGCACAAGCGCAACGAGAAGAAGATCACCTACATGACGGCGGCTCACGACCTCGAGGCGAAGAAGGCGCACCACAGCAAGGTGGCGGGGTTGGGGGGGGACCGCCAGGTGAGACAGAGAGGGGGGGGGGGGGGAGTTGGAGGCCGCGTGGGGGTGTTTTTTTAGAAAATATGCGTACAACCACAGACAGACTCATCCCGTTGGAGATGTGTTGAAGCCTTCGTCCACACGGAGTGTCTCTTGTGTGGGGAAGAGGAGTCTCGGTGGTTGCCGCCGGACGAGAGGGGATCTACCTCGCCGAAGAGGTCGTGGCGGAAAGGGCGGCGTCGCTTCTGAAGTGTCGCTGTCATGGCTCAGAGATGTGGACCCTGCTGTAGCTGAAGCTTTCTTCTCTCGGGAGCCTTTTTAGAAAGTACACATAATCCCACAGAAAGACCACCCGGGAGCCTTTGTGACACCAAACAGCTTAGCTCCTCGCTTCCCTTGCTGTAAGAGAAAGCAAACAGCGCTTCTTGTAAACCAATCCTAGTACACCGCGGAATAGTCTTTGGCGAGATCTTCCAACGCTTCCATCCACCATGGCTGCTCCACAACTTTCCCGGCTGTTTTTGCAATTTTTGTGCATAAATAGGTCCTTCTCTTTGCTCTCCCCTCTCTCCCACTACCAAACCTGGCCACGGGGGTCTCTTTGCCGACAAATGTGATGGCACGCCTCTGCCTCTGCGTGCCCGCTTCGCTATAAAGAACACACACACACGCCGCCGCCGTTTGTATCGCAGGACCGAGTGGCAGCGGCGGAGGACGCGGTGGCCACGTCAACAACGGCCCTCGATAAGGCCCGCAGGCAGTACGAGGAGGTGTCCGATCGGGTCGTTCGGGAGTTCGCGCGGTTCCGGCGAGACAAGGCGGCGGACATGAAGAAGATCATCCTCGACTACGTTAACGTGCAGGTGAGAAAAGAAGGAATCCCCGAATCAAGTTTTTGTTGTTGTTGTTGTTGCTGCTGTTTGTTTTACGTGATTTGTCGTGACGTGTATCATATGATGTATCATGTCATGGGCCGGCTGATTCTCCAGCAACGATGAGGCTCGTGGTATATTTTACGTCAACCATTGGATACGACAAGATGACAAGCGTCCCGCGACACTGGATTTGATTTCGTTTTTTTCTCTTTTGCCAGCAACGAGGACCACAAATTAATCAACGCTTTTTTTATAGGAGAGACCAGGCGCCGAACAAACTGCCACCAACCATGGTGACTCACGCCCCCCCCCCCCCCCCTCCCCTTCCGATGCATCATGTCTGACGGGTCGCCATGTGCGTGGCGTTATTTGCCTGACTGACTGAGGCAGGTGGAAGCGACGAAGAAGCAGGAAGAGGCATGGCAAGCTCTCATTCCGCACATCGAGGCCATGGAGCTGGAGGGCAGCGGCGAGGGCGATGGCACCGGAATGGGAGGGCCCGACGGCATGATCGGGATGTAAAAGTGTGAATGAAATAAGCAAGGTGCATGGAAAACGTCGACCACAATCAGCAGAAGGAAGACGAGGTTTGATCAATTTATGCACGGGTTGGTTGAGGGGACCTTTTCGTTCTCGCTGCATGGGGGTGTGTGGCCAAAAAAGTGGGTGGAAAAGGCTTTCTCGCCTTTAGGGGATGGGTGGAAGGAAAGCGTTTTTCAAGGGAGAGGTGCGCACGGGAGTGTGATGCTCGATACCAGGACGGCGGCGCAAAGAGGTTGGGCAAGGTGGAGGTGGGATATATTGTCCGTGGCCAAACACAGCCTTCACATGACCTGGTGCTGTCATTTTTGTAGGCTACAGCAGTATTGCGGCGATGTTTTTGTTACGATTCGGCCCGGATGTGGTCTGGCCGATCAGGTGGGCCGCTTGTGGGATGGTGTAAATTGTGGTGGCCACTGAGCAAACTCTGCCTGCTTTCAGCTAGACCCGGTGTTTCTCCGATTCTGCGTAGGTTAAGACGTTATACTACGTACAGGTCGCGTTTGATTTTGGAAAAGAGGCGTTTTCGTTTAAATCTGGAAAGAGGCGTTTTTTACATGTGTATTTGGGGCTTGTCAGTGTCTTCACTCTCGCATGTCTGCTAGTTTTTTTTGTTGTTGTCAAGTGGTGAAAAAAGCACGCTACGCGCTGTAGTTGTTCGCGTGTGATAGTTTGCCATGCCCCGATTGTTGTTGTCTATTGGTGGTAGCACGCCGTTTTGGGCTGTAGAACATTGTAGGTCGTATATTAGTGTCTGAGGCACTCATACCCTGCTCCACATTTTCTGTCGGGAGAAGGGACTGGGCTGGCCTAAAGTGCTGTGCGTTCGAGCACGGTGATGAGTTGGGTGTGGTGGCGAAGAAGAGAAAAAGGGACGGGGGCTTTTGACAAGCGAACGAAAAACCCATGCCCGTTGCGTGCGAAAAGCGTTCAGCCACGTAGGAACAATTTTGAAAGTATTAATTCGGGAATGATGGATTGGTCCGCTTTTTATGCGAACGGCAGGCTCGCCGCGCCAGGGTACGGCGTGCGTAGTGTTTGGGAAACTCCTTGTGGCACCTGGGTTTGGTGTGGTGTTTGAGACAACTGACAACAGGGGGTGTCACCATCACCCTTCTGTGTCGTGCCATGAGGTCTGCAGCAGTTGCGACCAGGTTATCATGTTCTCCGGTTCTAGCTTCCAGCTGTATTACCTCGGCGGTGTTTTCCCTTCAATCGGGGTGATTGTTTTGCGCGTCCCCACCCCCCCCAAACGTCCATCTCAGACTTGTTGTACGTGTGCATGCCATGTGTATACCCTTTGGTCGTGCCGTTTTTTCGTTTCGATCTGTCCCCAAGGGCGGCGGGGAGGTTGCTGTGGACATGTAGCCTTCAGCTTCGTGGTAAACTACGGAGTGGAGATGTTTTTTCTCCTCGAACAGGCCTGTGTTTTGTCGCGCCTCTTTCAGCGCCTCTCGTATTTTCTGCTTGCGCGCGGGACGTGATGTTTCGCCGCCTCCTCCTCGTTTTATAATCACACCTAAAGTGTGCATTTTTCGGAGAACGATTTGTGTGCAAGCTGTTATTTTTCGGCACAAACGACCCTGAGCCACCGATCATGCTTTCACAGTTGATCGGGCTTTAGGCGCCAGATCGGCGCAACGCACACGTGTGTGTGTCTCTCTCTCACATACCACAGCGATGAGACCTTGGTGTGTAACTGTAGGTCAGCTCTTCGAGAAAAGGCGTGGGATTAAAGTCTGTGCCACGCAAGGTGAAGATGACAACCACACACATCTACAGTTCGATGTCGCCGAAAACTTGCCGTCGGGATTTGATTTTGTGTCATCTTGCCGAGATGTTCCAGCGGGGACAACCTGCTTTTTTGGAGAGAGGTCGATCTGAGCACCCATTTTCCGCACCTACCTATTGCATTGGTTCACCTCGTCGTGCCCTCAAGGTTTTGCGTGCGTAGGGGTCCCTCCCCGCTTCCTTTTCTCAAGCATGAAGCACAACGCAAAAAGCAACACGCACCTTGTGGGAATAGCAATGCCGACGATGTTCCTTCGTCTCGTCGGCTTTGTGCTAAAACATTCGAAGTCGGGAGTGTAGTACCGAGTCTCCCCACGGAGATTGATTGATGTTTTTTTCACCAACAAATTGTTGAGACGTGGTTAGTAGAAATCCACACCGCACAAGCTTCTTACACAATTATACGCAACCATTACTCACGGACGCAAATGAATGGAAGCACAGATCTTCTCCAGATACCACGTACGTACATGTCTTTTTTCTCTCCTCCAATCTATACTCTCTTCCACTACCTACCGTTCGTTCGTCAACCTTTTCACGAAGAGTGCTGGACACGTTGAACAGTATTGTCACCCCCTCGTGCCAACAAACTCAACGCAAGAAGTAATGCTACTTGACAAGTACACGGCCTACCACTCACTCTAATATCACGACTTTTTCGGGCAACATACAGTTCGAACTAGACAGGATATGGCACGTGGAACCCGAAGTACAACAAAACAAAACCTTGGTGGAAACCTTAAAAAGTGCTAAATAAATTGGTCTAAATACCAACATTTCATATCGAAAAGCACCTTAACAAGACGAAGTTGATGGAACTATCGGAGCAGTGTCGAAGCATGGTGTCACCACCGTGTGTGCCATCACGGACACATCAAGTCTACATGACGTGTTTCCCCCCAACGCAGTGAAATATCATTTTCATTTAATCAATCTCCGAACTTACTTCCACGCGAGAGAAGGGGGGGCGGGGGGACTCATAGTTGTGCGTGCCGTAGTCGTTAGACCGTTGACCTCGCCGGGACGGGACGGGGGGGGGAGGACGTGTTAGCCTGTACCGGTCAGGGTGTCTCCCCAACACCCGCAATCAACAGTGCACCATCCCTACACCTTCACGGAATAGATATCAACGTCTACACCTACCAACAAGGGGGCTATGCATACTACCCTCGCCTAAAACCGGGTCTTGCGACCGGCAATCGCGCCGCTTCCTCGCAGGCTCGAGCCTCTCGGGTTAGTCCGGCTGGTCGGGCTGCGGTAGGGCACGAACGCCACCCCCGGGGAGACGGGGACCTTGGAGGGGGCGTGCTTCTTCTGGCGGCCCTTGCACGGGGGGGCCTCCTGCCGAGAAGGGCTCGGGGAGCGGGGGGTCGAGGCAGAGGGCGGTGTCGAAACCGGTGTTGTCGCCGTCGTTGTTGCCTCCTTGGTCCCGCTCTCGCTCTGGCCCCACCTAGAGAGTGAAGACGGCCTCACCGTGATGTTCTCGCTCCCAGTGAAGGTGTGGGCGGAAGACGCCGAGAAGAACGACGACAGAGACGATGACAACGGCGACGTGGACGTCGAGGGGGTGTCTGTGGCGTCGTCCGAGAAGGAAGCGGTGCCTCCCTCGTGGCGGGGAGAACACGCCGAGGGACGGAACGACTTGTTCGTCCGGTCTCGTCTTGACGGGGAAGAGGGGGAGTACGGGGAGGCTAGCTGGCCCTGCTTCTTCTTTTGCTGCTGCTGCTGCTGCTGCTGCTTGTTGGAGATGACCTCGCCCTTGAGGATGCACTTGGCTGTGAACCTCGCTGTCCTGGTCTGGAGAGCCTCGTTTGTCTCGACCTCTGGCCAGAAGCTCGCCGTGCTTGTCTGGAAGGGTGAGGGGGACAAGGGGAGGGAGATCCGGGAGTTGAAGCATCAGAAATCGTCGTTGTACTGACAAGGGCGTGAGGGGATGAGTGGGCATGGGCCACGGGTATCATGTGGTCCGGAGGCAACGCATCACGCCCAACGTGTCGGCGAAGGCCTGATATGTCGCAAGTCACACTGCAAACCAAGTGTGTTGGCCCCCCGCCTCTCCTACGATATTATTCTACACTGTGATTCTTGTGTTCACCCTGTACACTATCTACACACTACAACACCCGACAGCCACAATAATACCGCAATCTGCGGGGATCCAATACCAGGGGGGGGAGTTCAAGACTAGCGGGGACGATGATATTGCACAAAAGATTCCGTATTGGGTCAGTATCGCAGATTCTTTCGTCCACATCTGGGCGTCTCAACCAGATGTTATTTGGTTTGTTGAAGTCGTCTGGAATCTATGCGTCGCGTGCCCCTTTGCAGCCTGAGACGAGAAACATTCCATCACGCCTCAACCACACTAGCGCGATGGCGTTCTGTGTTGCTGAACGTGACTGGACGAAACTGATCGCGGAAACTCTGGGAGATTGAGAATCACCCCAGAGAATCTCGGGCAACAACTATTGACAAACGATGGAGGATCAATTTACTTCGAATGACCCCGTGGGGGAGGTCAAATAATCTCATCTTGTCCCTACTTTTTCGGCCGATGTCCGTTTTCGGGGGGAGAGGGGGCGGCGTGCGCATGCTTTGCACCTTTTTTAGCAGTTAGACGATTGACAAAATGTCCTCGAGAGGACGGGGAATTGTTCTACAGGACCGATGGGGGGGGGGGAGGGAGGGGGGGCGTGATCGAAGAAAAGTAGAGGACTCGCAACACCAACTTCTTGTGTACCGGGAGCAAACCAACAAGGGAGGAGCCTTCCCTACACGACGAGTCTCAACAAGGGGCATGTACATAGCATGCTTCGCTCAATCTCCACAATCTTCAGCTGCGTTGAGTCCACACTCACAGAGTTCTTGATATTGCGGAGGAGTGCGTGGGAGTGGGCGAGGTGGAGCCCGAAGAGGTCCATGGCCTCCTTCTGGTCCGTGAGAGAGACCCACTCGTTCGAGTTGCTGACGGGGCGCGAACGGAGATACATGGATGGCATCAGGACGCGGGTGCTTGCACTTGGTACCAAACCATTGTTCGTTGAGACTGGGTGATTGAGGTTGAAACGAATGGTCGAATTCATTGTTGAGATGGGAGAGGAAGCACAATATGTAGCATCTCATGGTATCCCTCACCACATCAGCAACGGAGTCGGTAAATACATGGCAAGAATCGTGGCGAAATCAATCATGATTGCCACGATTCTTTCAATGGCACAGAACGGAAAATACGTGCACTTGACTGACCCTTCAACGCACTCCTCACATCACACGTACGTACGTACGCCCCCGTGTTGGAAGTATGATACAACATATTACATCCCATTCTACAAGCGCCGGTCGACCAAGCCAACACGTGAACACACACAACTCACCGGATTACACTCTTGATGTTCGCCCACATGGAAAACAGGGAGGACAAAAGCTCTGTCAGGCGCTGTACCTCGGTCGGGCAGCGCTTGCTGCTGCTGCCCAATCTGGCCTTCATCGCCGCACATTTGCCGGACATGTCCAGCAAGCCGGCCGCCGGCATGTCGCACGCATCGCCGGTCTCAATGGCCGTCCGCAGACGGCCAACGATGTTGGCTGCAATGCTCCTTCCGGCCTTGCTGATTCGCAGGTGGGAGGTGGTCGATGGTGGCGGTGGGGGAAAGGCGCACACCGGGGTTGTCCGCTTGGAGACCATCGTGTTGACCTTGTCGTTCAGGGGGGGGGGAGGGCGGAGTCGTTGTGAAGAGCGTCACGAGACACGATAAATCATTAGAAGACACAAAACACGAAACGATATAGTGCACAGAAAGAATGTGTTCTTTGCACCCAGGCTACGTTGCGCATTTGGTGCTTTATTGGGGCAGTGCATCGGGGCGAGGAGGGATGGGGACACAGCAAACAAAATATAACGTTTACTTTGAAGTTGAAAGAGAGAGGCGGGTTGTGCGGGGCGGGTGTGCAGCAGCAGCAGATACAGTCCACGGATCGGATGGATCTTACTGGCCAAAAAGCAAGCCGACATGAACTCCTGAGGTATGATCACGGTGTCAGGGAGGAGGTCGAATGTACTGCATCACACGCTGAATGAAGCTATTCTGTCCACATGTTTTTTCTCAGGACATAAAAAAATCTCGGCCAGGACGTATTCCGTGAGTGAGTGCATTGTGTACACAGAACAGTTAGTTTCTGTCACACCCCGGCAATTCCGGTGAAAGCGAATGAATGGGTGGGCGGCGCGAGGAAGCAAACGAGCTCCTGCGTGAACCGCTATTGCGTTCACGATAGTTCTATTGGTGTATAAACTGCAGTGATTATTGAACTAAGAAACATGCAACACTCACCAGACAGACTGACTGGTAGTCATGGACAAGGAGCCTCGTCACACTTGCTGCTGGCGGGCGGAGATAAAACCCAGAATATTTGGGGGATCCAGGGGTACATATATATATATATATATATATGCTGCTGTAGGCTGTCTATCTACAAAAGACCAGACTACAATATAGTTCTCTTTTTGTTTTTACCACATAGATAGACTAATTATTAGACTAATCACCCCCGTTATTGGTGTTACCGTTGGGCGAGCGACCGCCACTCGATCTGTTGACGGTCCTGGAAGAGGGGCGCGAGGTGAGACGAACGACCTCGAAGAACTGCCCGCGTGGGTGGCATCACCCCAGAAGAACGTGGCATCATCGCCGTCGAAGATTATCATGTTTTTCTGTCACGTTGAAACAAATAAAAGCTGTTCCGTTTGATGCAGACGGAAAGCAGAGGGCGAAGAAGATGGGGCGAAGGACTGAACGTCATGCGATGATCTTGCGCTACACGACATTCTTGTGGGCGTATTGATTGGTGAAGCCCCCGGAGGATTTGTGGAGCCGCCTAATCGAAGCTCACGAAAGACTAGAAGTGATAGACGAGCGAGCCTCGTCATCATACCCGCTGTAGTTGGGCGGAACCCAGTTTCGGGTGATCTATCGTTACATCTTTTACGAATGCAACCACACAGAGCAGTTATGCGAGCAGAGAGGGATCTATATGTAAGCTCAACGAGGGTATGACTCAACGAGCACGGCAAGGGGACCAAGCCCAGACACGAGGAATGCTCTCTTCATATGGACGTGACTACACCTTTTCCACGAGACCATCGAAGGCGAGACAGAGATATGGGGTACACGGCACTGGGTATCTATCTGCCAAGATCCACCGCATCCCACACACGACTTTACAAAGTAGGAGTAGGGATGGTCACGATCATGATACGCTTACAGCAGTACCTTCTGTGAACCTGGTCCCGACTCAAACTCGATTTCTTGGCGCCCCACCTTGTTGTCCTGATGTTGCTGTCTTGGAGAGCGTGGTGGTAGCTTTAGAAGGCCTGGAGAGAGACAAGTGGGGTTGAGATGTTTGTGAGAGGGAGGGCGGTGAGCGATACGTGTGTGGTGCCCACCTTTTTTTCCGTCCCCTCCCCCGAGGCTCGCGAGACAAAAATGGAAACCTGCAAAGATTCAAAATTCAAATTCAAATAAGTTCAAATTTCAAAGTCCAAAATCGCAGACCTCCACGCTTACTCGGTGTGCGCTGTGCCTCCTCTCTGAAGCTGGCACTACTGACTGCGCTGTGTTTCCCGCCGCAGGAGAGAGTATTAGCAACGCGACGGGGTGGAACCTCCCACACGGGAGTCTCACACGTGTCGATTACCCTATGAAGAGCCTTCTTTCATTTTTTTTGCTCAGGTACAAAGAACACAATAGGCATCACCCAACTCTCCCACAGAGAAGAGTTTGTTTTTTCGTGGATTTGTCGGAAATCTAGATCTAATCGAGACAAAATGAGAACCAACTTTGCTTGTGGGGGCTGTGGACCCACAGCGCATCGATTTGGTGGGCGCCTGTAAGCGTAATGAAGCAAAGAGTAGGCGTGTTGAGAACAATACTTCCCAACAAGCGAGGTGGTTCCACTCCAAAGCAGTAGGCTCAATAGCAGCAGCAGCAGCAGTAGCAGCAGTAGCAGCAACAACATAGATGGGCTGCGATCTGCTGTCCCCCTTGACTTATGGCCAACGGCACACAACACCTGTTATTGCCGCTTGCGGTTGCTCCTTTGAATAGCATGTTCTCTTTCTTGTTTTTTTGTGCCTTTTCCTCCGTGCCCTTTGGCTTCCTTTGTTGCTTGTTCCATCTATAGACGTTTGGCCCCGAGCAACGCGTGGCAACAAAAAAAAGGCAGTACACGCGATGCAGGACGTTACTCCTGGTGCCGGGGAGGTTCCATCGGCCAAGACCGGGCACGTATACACTAATCACCAACCACAACAAAAGAGCAACAGAGCGCACGTACTCCGTCTTCGACTCATCTCTTTTTGACTGGCGCGCGGGGGGGGGGGGGGGGGGGGGACTTAAAAACCCCCGCCAAAATTTTCCCCCCCCCCCCACCAAAAAAATTAAAAAAAACAACCCCCCCCCCCCCCCCC